>OZ014449.1:4973878-5308724 GCA_963966035.1 Acleris laterana
CCAGCAATTATTAGCTCTTTATAAATGTTTGGATGAGATTCTGATTGTAGTTTGTTAACACCGCGTGAATTATCCTGTCAATTCGAATTTTGTCGGTTCAGTTCAGTAGTATTGTAGGGTTCTCCTATTGTAGCCAGTTATTTTTAACCCTATTTTCACAACCACTAACGTCATTAGCCCTGACATCAAAAACCCGTCTTCTTTTTTTTTGTATATCGATTTTTTGTGTCCGATTCTTAGTTGCCCTATTTTTACCTATCCGATTACTCTGAACACCGAATATTAATATAAGTAATATAACTTGTATGTTTAAAACCAACCGTTTATTAACCTACTATACGTATGTTTCTTACGGCCCTAAACGACCGCAATTAAGGTTGATGGGTTAAGGGCTCCTGGGCTGCGCGGAAATGCTATTGCGCGTAGGTGAGGCCCTTCGCGTCGCCGCTATCGCAACCCTAACCTAACCTATGTTGGTAAAATTTACCTCATTGAGTATTTGCTTTTTCATTATATTTCGTTTAAACAATGATTAGTTTAAAAAGTCATTAGGACTTATGAGTATTAGGTATATTAATCATTTGGAATAATCATTGTTAGTTTTAGTAATTTACAAACATTAAATCACACCTGTATTAGTGCATTTAATGTCTCGTCCAAGTAAAAATTAGGGAATATAACTTTAGGTCTAGTCATTTATTGCAAATTATATCATACGTTGATATGCCTAAATAAATTAGCTTGTATAAAATTCGGTCTAGTGGGGATGAACATTTATATAATTTTTACCAATCTGGAGTTGTCAGACAAAACTTCACGTGTGAACAATTGGACCAAATTGAAAGGTTTTCCATAGAAAAAGATGTGCAGCACTAAATATAGTTACAGTACCACATGGACATTGTGCGTGGCACATGCCAAACATTAAATTTTGAAATTAAACCGTAAAAAATTTTTAAACAATATTTTAATTAAAGATAATATATACAACAAAAGGAGACAAAGGAAAAGAAGAGGTAAAACAAGAAAGAGGCGAAGGCCACGTTAAATAAACCAAAAAAAGTAGGTTGGATATACGAATCTATTCCGGTTTCAAATGTTAGAAATGAACATTACAATTTTGGGGTAGAAAAGCCGAAAGGTCGCGCTAATGCGCTAGTGTTAAAAACCAAAAAATAATAATCAAAATTACCGTTAGTCGGTATGCGGGGCTCGCGGGCCTATTTTAGAATTTGGAAAAAAGGAGATGATCACCTCGACATAGGTCAATTCGCCGATATCCTACCAAGTTGATCTGTGGTCATTAATTTGTAAAAAGGGACAAATTAACAACCACAGAGCGAAATATATCTAAGATGTGCACTTCTATAGAATATTTTAAGTAGGATATCTAAATCTAGCATAGCAAAACAATGGAAAAAACAGGTTCAGAAAACGTTACCGGCGATATAAAAACAAAATTAGGGTTATATAAAAAAACAAGTTGGATGGTCAGTTCCTGGTAACGGCTGGTGGAGTGACAGGAAACAGGGGGTGGCAGCTACGACCACGGGGGTCGCCGGTTTATTGGTGGGACGCTCTGCGTGCCGGTATCGACAGCGCGTCAACAGGCACACGGCACGACGCAGAGGCGGATCCTTTTTATAAGGAGTTCTGACCCAGCCCCAGGGGTGGACTGAAATAAAAGTCTCGTTGAGCTAACGTAGGAACGTGAACTAGAAGGTACGCCGGTCGGGAGATACGTTGGGGAAAGGGAATCACGACCGCGAATGCGACTTACCCGGATAATCCCGGTTGAATGTCAGCGTTGTACGAAGACGCCGGTGGTTTTTGTAACACCAGTTGCGCAAGCAAACCTTTTGGTGGTTGCCTCAAGAACACAACAAAACACAACGTTAACTGAACTGAACTTTTTGGAAATGGGCCTATGCCGACACAACTGTATTGCGTAAATTTCTATTTAATAATTAAAGTTGTTCTTCTGGTTGGGTTCTGATGAAACAAAAGAATATTTTTCCACGTCGCTTCGACACACTGTCAAACGACGTATTCCAAACTTGAAAACTAATCTACCATGAACCGAACATTCGGCCAGACAGTACGATAAAATAAATAGGTTAAACACGAGTCGTGAAAAAAGAGGCGGGATTAGATTTTTGTAGCGGTCACGCTACAGATGTCAATAACATCAATTTTATACCCTTGTAAATTATTGTAGGATGGGAGCCTGGACTTGTAATCTCGAATCACCAATTCAAATGAAGATAATTTCGAAGATAAAAATTCAGCAACAAGCTAATAATAATTATATTTACAACTAAACACTAGTGAAATGTTTAGAATTTGGTTTACTTTTGTAAAAAAGATCATTAAACAGCACAACTTTACAACTTATTACTCGTAATGTAATTAACATTACAAATATGCCCAACTATAAAACCCCATGGCTGCCCATAATGCGTCCGCCATTAAAGCCCCGCCTGGATTTCTCAGAACCCCTGTTAATTTTTCACCACGAAGGCCGCAGCACTGACCTGCTTCTGCGACCCCGTTGGTTGACCCTAGGTCAACTTGCGTGACCGGCTTGCATACGTAGTGTACGAAGAAAATTGCTATTATTAGCCCTTATCGACGACATCAAACGGGTTGTTGGGTTTGTTTTAAAATGGATTTTTCAAGTGAAGGACGTACTTCTACATATATTTCTTGCATAATTTTAACACAGCGTAAAAGTTGGATTTAGTGTAAATATTAGATGTGTAAGATGTAGCAAAATACGGACGATACATGCTTTGGTTACGGTGGCGAGAATCAAGTTAGTTTTTATAACATGTCATGGTCATCCTCGTAGGAGCATATTATACAGAAGGGGAAGTCTTTCAAGTGACTTGTAGATGTTAATGAATCATAGTATCTATGAGTCCGTACTCTTTAGAGGCATTCATTCCTGGGTTATTACCGTGACTTATTTATTTATGCAAAGTATAATGATTGAAAATTATGAATGTAATGTCTTGATCATTATAAGTTATCGTTTATTCTTGAAAAAAGAATCGGATGAATTATTCAACCTATCAGTTTTGTTATACTACAGCCCGCCTGGCAGCGGGTAATTTTTTAACTGCCTCCCTTAAAAACCTGTTGATATCTAATTATATTCGGACAAGTAATAAGATCTTCTTTATGCATCTCTGTTTAGGTCCTGACGTTGTTGACCGAAGAGTACTTAAAGATTTTCTAGTTACTGCAACTCTTTTCTCAAAGGCCAACACGCCACTTGCGAGTCTTGCGCCTCCTTTGAGGGCCTAGTCAAAATGCATAACGCTAAGTAGACGATTTGAGAAAATGGACAAAATGTTTATAATCGTCGGAAACTTGCGTCAACCGCTTAAGCCAACTTCATAAATTTTGAATCGATAGAAAACAGAACCATTAGTAGCGTTTGCATCTTGACCATAGGCCCTGATTATACGGACATTCAGCGGTCGTGGTTTTTGTATCTGGTTTTTATAAAAATCTAAGAAATTAAATAAAGCGTGTATAGTTCAGGTAAAATGATTTGACCGTCTATTATCTACTTGGCAATCTATTTTTCTCCGCTAAAACTTACCGGACCCAACCTTAACCTTAACCTTAACCTTCACCTTAACCTTTAACCCACTGTGCAGTTTGAAGAACGAGGGCAGTTTTAAGATTACCTTTAGTTTGTTATCAACAAAAAGATCTTCGTGAAGATTAGAGACATATTTCCTGAACTATACGCTTTATTAAATTTTTCAGTTCCCTACGTTCAATAATAACATTATTTCCTGTTAATCAAAACCAACTCATTGGAATTCTAGTGGAGTAATACACAATATCATATGAAAATGTAAAATCATCCCAGTTTCCAGTATTGACTAGAAACTATCGCAACCGTTAATGGAATATTGACATGCAATAACATGAGGATAATGATGCGTAAGCGTCGATGTAGTTCGAGTGACGTCGAAAGAATTCGTTTGCCTTCCGCTTTGCGTGAACAGGGTAGTGATTCTGTAAACAACGCCGGTCGTGAGGACTGTCGAGTGAAACCAAGCGGCGAGATTAAGTAGTCCCGTCAGTGCGAACAAAACACATTGTAGCGCGTGCATTTTCAATTAAGCAGCCTTATACGTTCGACCCATCGTGCTGCTAAATTGAAAATGCACGCTGCAATGTGTTTTGTTCGCACTGACGGGACTACTTAATCTCGCTGCTTGGTTTCACTCGACAGTCCGCACGACCGGCGTTGTTTACAGAATCACTACCCAGATCTTAATTCTTAAGGAAACAAGAGAGTGTGGGGTTATTTTTTCTGTGATTTGTAAAACATGTAAATAATGGTTCTGGCAGCATTCATAGATATCCTTTATCCGAACTTATCTACTCTTGGACCATAGTGAAATTGTTTCAATGCCGGTTGCAAAACCCTTTAACTCTAAAAAGGGGTTTTTAGGCTTACGCATAATAAACATACCAAGTTTTTCGATAGATATTTTTGTTTGACCTTTGTTGAACCAATTAATATTATTTTCTAAAAAAAACTGTCCATCAAAAGCAAGTAAATTGTTTCACGAAAACTTACCAACTGTTGTGGTAAGTATGGTATGTTATGTTATTCAGGGCGGAGATGCGGCAAATCCCGTACCGTCTTTAACCTGCGCGGCCTGCGCGCGCCTCTATTTTAGGCGGTAAAATCCAAATTGTATTTTGGCAGTAATGGCAGCTGAGTTAAAACAATATCGCTGAACACATTCCTTTCACGAATGTTTGTTGTTTATACAGTATGTAAACTTACTAAAACCATCTCGTTCAACCAGTTGCTAGGCTAGTTGAGTTAAGTGTTTTACCACATTTTTTGCTTGTGTGTGTCGAATATTTTTAATTTTATCATTGCATAAAAATTATGTCATCTCACCTTTTTCAAAGTCGGTTAACCCTAAAAGTGCGTTCAGTGCATTCTTGATTGAAATTTGAGAAAGTGAGATTTCAATAATTTATATAAATAAGTAATCCTATCTATCGCCTAGACATGCTCGGGTTCAAATAAATGGTTTTAGTAAGTTTACATACTGTATAATTTAATTACTTCCGTCAACTTGAAGTACTTTTTAGAACAACATTATTTCATTAATTAAAAGCGTTCTTAACTTTCAATTGGTCTTAAGAAATCTAACCGATACATTGTTTTTGTTCGCCTTTTTTAGATAATCTTACATTGTGTCTGCAACCTTGCATTCAGCCTTGTACGGCCTCTTTGTCTCATTATCGTCGGGATTTACCATTACTTGATACTTGATGCTTGGCTGTCATCACGTTCGACATAGTTTTTTTACAGTCTATTGTATTTCCATTGCCTAGTATTAGTATAGTTAAACACTTAACAGAGAAACATGTTAATTGTGTAGTCATCTGCTTGCATAGATTAATTAATTGATTTTACAATTTTAAAATGTAATAAATGTTAAGAATTCTTATCAAACTGCTAGGGCTTTTTCACGTTTTTAATGAACAATAATTAGTTATAATTGTGATGCGCATGTTTTTCGATAAGGTTCTTCTTTAACGTTTTTGTACACGTTATATAAAACTTTGTTTAATAAGAATATAATACTTTGTTTGACCGTTTTTTTTCTTCATTGGTAAATGTTTTTCAGTTTCAGTTACTTCTTGTTTGTTTTTTAAACAGAACGACGTTAAAATGTCGGTAGATAAGTCAAGTTTACCGTTGAACCATGGATTCGTACTAATTATTCTAATTGGGAGAACAAACCTTCTGGTTTGCAGAACAAATCACAAACCATTCGTTGTCATAACTATTTAAGGAATGCAGATTTAGTTATTACATCCATGCTAGTGATGTTTTCTTTAATAACGGCTAAAATACTAATTTAACCTGCCACCGTATGTACGAACTAGATTAAACGATAAAAAGATTCTTCTGGAAAGAGAAGCTCTTAATAGAATCCTTACTAAAAGCAACATTTTGCTTTAGTTCTATCTTAATTTTCATTGATATTATTTAATTTTGCGGATGCATGATTTAAAAAATATATTTGAAGGCCAGATCAGATCAGAACAATTTTAAAAATAGTGGCCGGCCGTTCACTCTGTTCTAAATATAAAATGTCTGCGTAAGTGATAAAACTATGATAAATGACTAGAGTCCTAAAATAGGACCTATAGCTTGATCAAATGATTTTGATAATTATAGACGACAAAGATGCTAGTCACTGATTGGGTTATATTAAATTCACTCTCGCTTTAAATAGATCAAAGGTATATTTTTACAAAATTACATATGAAGAAAGCGGGTTTACTGCGCGGACTTACTTTGTAGTGCATTATTATAAGTTATGAAGCGAAACACTACGTGTAAACGATAAAAAAATAAGGAGACGTTCACTTCACCCTGACGAACGATGATACTTATATAAAACCATCATAATAAAAATACAATACAAGGAAATTGAAATTCATTAAGCAGTATGGTTTTTGCATTTCAAACAAGAAGTTGGTTAGACACGTAACAGTAAAAAATATCGAACAGCTCATCGTTTTTGTTTTTGCTATCCGCGGGTAAAAAAGTAAATTACAGAAAAAGTAGTTCCGTATATAACGTGTATTAAAATTAGTAATACTATACTTACGTGATATTGTGAATTTCGTTGTGTAGCTACTATAGTTTTTTCTTGAAGGCAAACTTTTTCACTTATTTCTGGCTATTTCTTTTCTTTGCATCATTTGACCTGACACTGGTTAACCACAGCGCCGAAAAGCTGAACAAATAAATGATTAACATTGTGACAGTCGGGACTACAATATTCTTAAGCGATGACCACTATAGTATGGACCAGTATTTGGGTAAAAGTTGGTAACTAAATCTGCAACATCCAAATTTTTTGATTTTTTTTCCGAACAGAGTGGCCTAATTTTTACGGACACCTTTTTGCTATAGAATATACAATGTTTAAGGGTGCATAGATCAAATTAAAGTTGCAGGTCGAGTTGAGAGTAGCTCAATAAGAAATTTATCAATAAGTAAGTTTAGGCGCCACCTTCAGAGTAGTAGTGATTCTCTCAACAACGACGGTCGGACGGACTGACGAGCGAAATCGCAGCGGTGAGTTTAGGCAGTCCCGTCAGAGTGAACCAAGCACATTTTAGCGCGTGCATTTTCAATTTAGCAGGATGGTTTCTGCCGATGAATCGAACGTATAAGGCTGCTGAATTGAAAATACACGCGCTGAAATGTGTTTTGTTCGGTCTGACGGGACTACCTAAACTCGCCGCTGCGATTTCGCTCGTTCGTCCGCCCGTCCGTTGTTTTTTCAGAGAATAACACCCTAGATATGAGTGTATCGTGACGGCATTATAGCGCTGCCACAATTTTTTAAACAACTGTACGAGCGAGTGTTCACACGGCGATTATTGATTGTGTAGCTAGCGCCATATTTTTTCGCGTATATTGCGTCGTGACAAGTTTCAAAATATTTAAAATAGAAAATTCCTAAAAAAGAATTATACTGACCTGATTTGAACCTGTAATACAATTGATAAGCGCATGTTTTGGGTTTTTCCTACTAACAGCTTGGTAACCATATTACTCATAGTTGGAAACAGATAAATTATCTAAAGGCAAAGTTTATCAGTTTTAATTATTATAATACTCATACTATTAAACAACCACCATCTATTTAATTATAATTATATCGGGATTATGATTTCTGTGCATGAATTATAAATTTTAAATATAAAATATATATATATAAACGGCCTGATCATAATACTTGTCAAAAAAAAAACTTTTCAACTACTCATTTTATGTACTTATGTGTTAAAAAACAATGTAATTTAGAGCGAACCAAGCTTAAGTCAAAGTATCAAAACTAATAAATTGAACTCTAAAACACCGCGACTACATAGCTGATTGCTATTTCAATAATGGCGACCGAAAATAATCTTGATCGTTAGACGCCAGTAACGGTCGGCATAGTTGTATATTCAATACCAAACTCCTTTACTTCAACACAGAATAGCCCCAATACGGCGGCCTCGGTACCTAACGTGAAAACACATCCAACACCAATGACACGCCAGACCTATTAAAATTACGTACCAGCGCGCGTCACTGGCAACGAATAGCCTAACAAACCTTACGCAACACTAACAACCAAAAGCGTGTCGACCATAAGCCGCGCATTGTCTAACTCCACTGTTTGTCATTAAGACGTCAGTGTGGCACCGCCTTTACCGCGCACCGATAACAACCAACATACGTTGTTGGGACGTTCAACATTCAACTCGCTTTTTAAAATTACTTCTCGTGTAATACGGACGTTCGATTTTCAACCGTATGTCTAACTAGCAGTGACTTTTAGATTAACGTTAGTGGAACGTTATCAGTTGAAAACGGTAACAGTGAAAGTTGGAATTGTGAGGTTCGTTCAGTGCAAGATCGATTTCGTAAAATCACGAACACGTGAATAATTCGTGTAGGAAATTCGTTAATCAAATGTGTGGCGGAGTTGTTTAGTGCAATCATATCAAAACAGCTTATATCCTGAAATAATAAGAATTTTCCGGAGAGGTAAGATTCAAATTTTGTTATTTACGTACCGTTTAAGTGTGCGTCATATTGCGTTACTGACATAGTAACATGTAGTCGTGGTGTATACTTTGACCTTGAAGATTATTTATTAACTTGCGCGAGTAATCTATGTTATATTTGTTTGTTGTACAGATTAATTAACACCTACATTCTGGAATATTAATTTCTAAAAAACACTATCGGTGACTTTTGACCCGTATGTGCGATAAACTACGTATTCGTGCGTATCTTCGAACTTGGTCATTCGGTGCTTACTTCCATGCAGCTCTGCAAAATTCGTCACGTCGTGCCTACGAGCGCACTGGTCATGCTTTGACTATCGAGGTTAAAGTTAAGGTTCTTTTCATACAATGAATGTGTAAATACAATTACATAATATGAAGATATTATTTTTTAAGTGTAGGTAGTTAAGTTTTTAAGTAAGTGTTAGCATTAATTACTGACCATGAATGTGTTCAATTGAAATTCGTTTCGCTCACTCAACTATCATTATGGGACATTAGAGTTATTTATTCAAATAGATAGGCCAATTGAAAGTAGGAACCTACATTATATGGTATAGATTTGACATTTCATATTTTCTAGGTCATCTGTCTTTTTTAGGGTTCCGTACCCGAAAGGAGCTCAACGGGACCCCATTAATGTGCCTAAGCCTGTCCGTCCGTTCTCACTTTAATCAGCTGTATCTTTTAAACAGTAATATATAGCGGGTTTTTTTTTTCCGGAATACATGTTATTACAGCTCACTTACTAACAAATGAAAATTAATAAAGAAAAGGGGTCCTCATAGAAGAAAGGTTTCTTTTTCAACGTATTTTAATTTTTGTTGTATCGTAAAAACGGTAAAACATAGAAGCATCAAATTTGGTGTGGTTAAAGTATCTATAATTATGTACTTATAGTATGACCGGCGGCCTAAGAGCCAAAAGCCATAAAGATAAGCTAATTGCTTATCTATTGTAAAAGATCGTAAGTGACCATTTACAACAATACATGCTTTTGTTAAAAGTTTTATGGCTCTTGGCTCTTAGGCCGCCGGTCGGACTATACACACTCGGAAGAAAAACAACAAATACTAAAAAATGGTCAAGTGTGAGTTGGGCTTGCGCTGATTCTATTCGAAATTGAATTCAAACTGGAATATATAATAATACCTACTGTGCGGCGGCGGTACGGAACCCTCGGTGCACAAGTCCGATTCCCACTTGACCGGTTATTTTTCTACTTTTGGCAGACAGTACCCGTAAAAAGACCCACTTTTTAGTCACACGTAAGTAGGTCTGTGGCTATAAGACATTTTATGTCCCCTGGATTACTGTAATTTCAACCTTATTGTTCGAAGATAAAGGCGTTGACAACCAGCTTTCATAAGAAAACTAGTACTGGTTAGCATGCGGTTAATAAGTGGAACATTGTAGTAACCGCATCTTACGCATGTATCAGGCATTTCTTGTTGAAAACGGTACCTGGGGCTCTACTCTACTCGGTAAAATGATAGGCTTTTGTTTTGTCATGGTATTGTTTGTAACTCGGACATTACTGTCACGTAATAAGAGCTATCGAAACGTTGACGATACAATTACATGTCAAAAGCACTACAGCCCTCAATGGCTAAAAACCGGCCAAGTGCGAGCCGGACTCGCACACCGAGGGTTTCGTACAAACCTGTAGGTATAAAGTTTGATTTTGTTACAGCTTAAAGGTATTATAGACCTGAGTATTTTATATGAATTTCAATTTAATACTTCTACGCGTGCATGAGGAAAGGTGTAGTAACTTTAAAATTATTAAAAATATTGTTGATAATGAAGTTACTAAAAATTTACGTTTTTGCAATTTTTCATTTATCTGTGCTATGAGTAGTTGCTTCGTACCAAATTTCAAGATTGTGAGTTCACGGGAAGTACCCTGTAGGTTTGGATTCCCTTGGGAATTTCGAAAATTTATCTTTTGATTGCGTTGGCTTAAGAGGTTTGAATTTTTTCACAGTTCCAAGGGACGAGGAAGATGGAATATTAATGATTGACACATTCATTGATGTTTGGTTTTAAACAAATCTTTCGTTCAGTTAAAGTTCTTTGTGGCCAGTCAAGGTGACTAATTTAGGCATGTTTTGCGCCTAATTAAAAAACGCTCGGTAGCCTAAAACGCTTGCTGGATTTTATGTTTTAAAATACAAGTATAGGGTGTTGTTAAATTCGTCTTAGCTGCGTAAGTGCCACAGGCTATAATAATTGGACAGTACCCAAATTTTAAATGACTTCTACTTACAAAAAAGTTAGTACTTAACACTGCGTGTGTATCAAGACTCGAACATAGCCGGCTATTTGCTTTTTATCTATTTTATTAGAATGATTGACGTAGAACGTCGGCCTGGCCTCGATCAGTCATGCTAAAAGAAAATAATTATGTTCAAAGCGGCCATTGAAGTATTTTGATGTTTATTTTTAGTCGTCGTTGTATATTAACCAATAAGTAGAACATATTGTTTTAGTGTTTAACATGGTAAAGGTTAAGTCGCCTTTAGTTAGTACCATTTAAAGGTGAATCATGTAATTTCTAGTATCGTACAATCACGTCTTAAGACAATATACTCTGAAAGTTAGAATTTTTACGCACACGAAATCGCGAGTCAAAAGTATTAAACTAAACTATAATATTATAAAGCTGAAGAGTTTGTTTGTTTGTTTGCTTGAACGCTTTAATCTCAGGAACTACTGGTCCGATTTGAAAAATTATTTCAGTGTTAGATAGCCCATTTATCGAGGAAGGCTATAGGCTATATCGTACTCACATAAACCGAAACGAAGCCAGGGCGGGTGGCTAGTTAAGTAATAAAATAAGACTGTAGCGTTGATAAGCTACCGACATATTTATGTACGTGAGCGTAGAAAAATAGAAGCTGTCAAGTTAAGTCACGAAAAACGATTAACATAAACGTTGGTTATTACTTTATTACGAGTAGGTAAGTAAGTAAGGAATTCCCCAACGATAATGGTTTCTATCAAAGTCATAACATTGTTATTTCAAACCTTTCGCCCTGGATTTAAACTGTTTTGTTTACTATCCTATTTTCGGGAATGGGTTTTCCACCTGTGTGGAACGGAACACTTCTCTTATATAAGCAGTACGTTTTCGATACGCGGTATTCGGTATTCGTGAATATTTCTCTGACGAGACCGGACGTGTGGACGCGTTCTAGAACATCGTTCGAATATCGAACTTTTTTAAACGTAAGTTTATGGCTTTGCGTGTTGCATGTCGTTTTTGTGGCCTGTACTTTTCTAATATGGTTTGAATCAAATTTCAAACGTCAAATTCCACTCCAATGGTTTTTTATTGAGATATTTAAAATTAACTGTTAAAGTTTTCTCTGTGTGATATCTTGATAATGATGAAAATTATATCGCAGTGGAAACGTAAAGTACTTAAGTAAATCATTTACGTCAATAGTTAACATAATGAAGACTGAGCGCAGGTGATAATTTATTCTGTTATTTACAACTGTGTTTTATAGTTATTTAATCTGTGGGAGTGTGGGTTTATTACTTGCAAGCACATAATCGATGCAACAATAGATAAGATTCATTGTAACTTTATCTTGCTCAGGTTGTATAAACAAATCTCGATTAATGATTTTTGATTGATGAAGGAGGCCTTTTTTTTATTGATTGTTGCTACAGAGGCAGTACACACACTGGTAATTTCAACGGTTCATGAGATATATCCCGCTCGCTGACAGACGGATGGACGGACGGACGGACCGCGGAAGCTTAGGGATAGGGTTCCGTGGGTACCCTTTGGGTACGGAACTCTACATTGTAACCTTGAAGAAAAAACTACTTTTTATTGAATATATTCAAGTATTTCTCATTTTTGCGTAATTTCTTCAGTCATTTTATAAATGCTATAAGCTCTACAACGTTATACTTTCTACAAACATTATAAACTTAAAACGGTTATACGCTAATATGAACTTAATACTTTAACAACGGAACTCAACCACAATAGAACAATTAGTTTTAAGTGCTTGTCATATTAACACAAGGTTTTCGAGATATTTTTATAGTTTTATCACGTCGAGTTGCTAGGGAACCAAGAATGTATGTATAATGCTATAATTTAAAAATACGATAGCATACACATTTCATTGTTGGTTTTAATTTCAATTATGTTTTCAATTTCTTGACGCTCCAGTTTTTTTCTTTAAAACACCGAGGTTGACAGGTAGACAGGCTGACAGTTGAACGTGACGTCTAGGACCTATAAAAAAGTAGTTCTAAAGATAAAATTTGAGCAGACTTGGGTATATATGATACTACGTGCTTGCCAAATAAATGTCAGTTCAATTATTTAAAAAAAATGTTACCGCCTGGTAAGCATTGCCAAAACAGCGTCCAATAACTTGTCAAAATTAATTAAAATGTCGAACCATGTTCATTGAAGGGTTCCGTCACCATTATTACAAAAACAATTAAGTACCTATCTCCAAATTCCATAAGTATGTGCTAACTTTTTGTCATCCTAGTTTGACTACGGAACCCTAAAAATTAACAACTCGCATCTAAATCCTTTGGTTTCATATTGCAAGACAAACAATAATACGGACGATTACTTCTGCTTTTTATTCTTTGTGGTACTTATCATTATCTTATCACAATGGCCGGCGGTTTATAAAAATTCGTATACCTAATTAATTTGGGCTAGTTTCACACAGTTTCATTAGGCCGAAAATAATGACCTAAATAATAAACACGAGTAGATTATGCTCTAAAGTGCAAAAACTGTGGCAATGAATATATAATGTATGTATATATGTGGCAATAAATGGGAAAATATCAAACAACAAAATAGACGGAAACAAAAACAGAATAAAGAAGAAGAATGTGAATGCGTCAACAATTTATTTTTTGACATATATACCGACACCAAAACATAGCTGCGGTTGTTTTATTTTAGCATACATTTTATCCCTATCCTGCTTGCTGTATGTCCGTATCGGTTGTCATTTTTCGGCGCGATCACAGTATTATGATTTGTGAAAGCCATATCGATTATTTAAATCGTTAGCAGAAAAACTAAGAACCCACGATCTGTTACTTTTCGTGATCAAGCCCCCAATTAAGACTGAAGTGAAATCAACAGTTTGTCTCGAGTGTGCACCGTCTTTTTATCGTCTTTACTTTGCACCAATTAATTATTCTAGTTGGCTATAAAGTATTCAAATAAATTGATGATAACAAGTGGCCTGGCGCCAGAACCAATATAAATTATGTTTCATGTGTGATAAAATTTCAACTGATATTTGTCTAGCATATGGGGCTACTAAGGAATAGATTGGATTGGATGGAGTCAAACTAGCTGTTGCCGCTTGAAGTCGTTTATCCCTATTCCCTCGGAAAGTGTTAAAATTTCCGCAATAAAAAATATCTACCCCAGGGCTCAAGCTATCTCCATACCAAATAAGATCGGCTGGTTTAGCCGTGGCAGTGTAACAAACAGACAGCGTTACTTTAATATTTGTTTACAATATTATACAGTCTGTGAGCACTTAGAAAGTGCTTCGGGTTTGTTATCTCTCACTCGCTCTTAATAAGAGCGTACGAGAGTCGGTGAGAGACAAGTACAACGCGAAGCACCTTCTAAAGAGCTATATTGCACTGTAGTATGGAATAGCATATATTACTGCACTCCTCTAATGGGGATTTCGAGGGACGACGTCGAAAGGTTCCATGGAAGATGGGACGGGTGCTTATTAGGACATGGGGCCACAACAAAAAGCGCTGGCGCAGCAGCAGAGGCGGCTGAGAATAGGCAGAAAATATAATATCAGTGTCTCGGTGAAGAATAATATTTTGTTCCTCTTGGTGTCAAGACTCGAGACCCTAGGTCTGGGGGGGCCAAGTTTCTATCCAATCGACTGGTCCAAGAGGCAGATGACCTAGCCGCTTCCTCGTTCAACATTATGAGCATTGCTATTTAGCGAGGAAATGCTGTTAGCATCTTTGGCATTATGCCACGGGGTACTTAGAAGTAATAAGTTTACATTTATTTGATTGACGGTTAAGGGTTTCTGTGAGACTGTCAAGTGCACGCCTTCTAATTTATTTTTTGTCAGAATTGGGTTTTCGTTTGACCTCATGAAACTTTTTCCCATTTTTCATAGAACCGAAGTCATACCGTCCCGCCTCTTACCGTTGTCGCTCATGATGCCAATTCGAAGAATATGTACGTAAAATTATTCTTACACAGAATATGCAATCTAAGGCAATTTAGCTCAACTCTAACGATATGGAAGTCCTATATCATACATACATAGTAGCTTCTGTTTCTTAATTAAGGTCAAATGTGAATGATCTTCGATTTAAACCGTTATAGGGATAGCCATCTAGCTCCTTATTTAAGAATTAATAATATGCCAATTATAAAGTGAACTGGTCTACCATTCGAAAGTCGCGGTTAAACGCAGACACTGTTTTCTCATTATCATACATAAAGTGAATTAGGCATGTCTACCTACGCTGGTTGTGACTCATTTGGATGTTCATGTCTACCTAATTCTATAGTGGAGTAACTAAGGCACGGTTCCACTATCAGCGAGCATATTAATTGACAGCTTTCATCGAAGGCTTTTTCACTTTGCGTCCGTAAAAATCGCACTGCGCAAACGATCTTAGTGTTTTTACAAATGAATTCTACAACCATCTTGGATACTGATGTCATCGCCATACGGAACACTTACAGTAAAGAGAAAGTAGTTAGTAAGCCAGGTTTAATATCAATGAATTAAATATGAAATTACCAACAGAAAGCTTTTGTAACTACGTACGTACTACCAGTACCTGGAGCCGGATTTTTACGTCCTACCGAGTAAGTGACGTTAACGTAACGTCATCGAAAATCGTATGGCGATTGCAATCAGAGCCACGTGTATGTACATATTTAGTACTAAAATTTACAAGCGCTTTTACATTGATATTGGCTTTCGTATCGTCATCGAGTAGAAAAGGTGAAGTTTACGTCAGTTATTTGTGCAACCAGAGAGCAAAGAGGGTTTTTGGTGCGAGTGTTGATTTTGAATCCCGAGTAAGCGCAGGATTCTATAATTGAATCACGAGCGTAGTGGCTGGTTCTAGGTCAGAATTATGAGTGCAGCGAGGTATTCAAACACCACAACAAAATTGCTTTGGTCTCGTGTTGCACATACAACTTTTCACCTCAACAGCTGGAACGTATTTAATAGGTACCTAAAGGTAAAAAAATACGTGGTTAATAAATAAATCACTGTCTATTTACTCACACAGCCTACCTATCTATTTATATTGACCCAGCACTGTTCTCGGTGAGGTGCTGAGGTGAAAATAATGTATGAAAACATGACTCCGTTTTAGTTCGTGCTAGGGATAGATTTCGTAAAAGTATAGTCCACGTTTTCGAATAGTAAACGCAATTCGAATCATGACGTTTAATTAAAAATGTTCGTGCTGCTGGAGATACTGTTTTCTCATTAACATGCGTAAACTGAATTAGGCATGTCTACCTACGCTGGTTGTGACTCATTTGGCTGGTCATGTCCTCACAAGTCTATAGTGAAGTACGCAAGGCACGGTTCCACTGTCAGCGGGAAGAAAACAATTACATAATCGCTTTTGTGTGTCGTTGTTTATTTTTCATCACACTTGCTCGTAAATAGTGTCCTAACATGCTAGAAATATCGACCGTAAATCCAAAGTAATACCCGCGGGCCTTTTTTTACCATTACGTTACTAAAGTGCGTAATAGCTTTTTTTTTTAATATTATACGTGGACTCAAACTATCACAATACGTCAGGACCCCAATTCTTGTGCCATTCGATATGAAGTTTCATTCGAGATGAAATGTCAGTTGAATACTATTTCCTAACAATCTCGCATAATAAACTATTGATCTCATATGTCACTAGAATCGGACTCCGAACACGTTTGAAATTATCTGTGGTAAGCCACAGACAATGATGTAGTCTGCCGCTAATAAGTTTAAAATATGATCTTTTGTCTGATTTTATTTCATTTCCTCGCAATTGTGATGAAAAACATTGTATGTTACATGGGTGGTAAAGGAAATACAAAGCTCGAGTCATTAAAGCCCTCAGCCTTCGGCTTCGGGCTTCTAACAGACTCTCGTTTGTAATTGTTTCTTTACCACCCTTAATACACAATGTACTATTATTAATTAAGATCAGGTAGGTACTTAATTAGCTTATTTTGCCTACAGCAGTGTTTTAGTATTTATTACCGATGAAATGAAATGAAATGAAATGAAATGAAATGTTTATTCACAAGAACATATGGTAAATAATAAGGATCTTACGAATAGGTATAGAGATGGATTCCCAGATATGTTCAGCCGAGTCAGGCGTGTGAAAGATAAAGTAAACAATATGCAGCGATGCAGCGTGTTTTCTTTTTAGAGTTTAATTTAAAAAACCGCCTGTTTTCCGTGCTATACGGATTATTTTAAAATATGTCTTTAAATAGTCAAGACGATTCGAAAACGTGACGTATGTTTGAAATGTTTCTACTAGAGCTGTCCTTAATAATTATCGACAACATTCGTTTTTCTATGTAACACAAGTGACAAAGTAGGGTGCGTATCTACTCACATAACTTTTGAAGTCCTATTATCGGAAGTCCGAAAATGTTTCTCATACCATTTCACATCATAAAGATCACTCTTCATACTCTTCATAATTTATTTTAGTACTAATGATCGGAACTCATAAACATCTGAATTCATAACGCCAATATTAATGAAGCCGTACACTTTTCACAGTTTCTTAAATATCTTACGTGTATTAAGGTTAGGTTAGGTTAGGTTAGATTTATAAAAATTCTTAAAAATTAACAGTTTCTTAAAAAAAATGCGTTATGAATTGCGATAATTATGACTTAAAAAATATGAACAAAAATGTATGAGGAAAAAAATTATGAAGATTGATTATTATGAATACAAATCGGTAGGAAATCAAAAAATAGAAATAAGAATTTTATGTGAGTCAATATGGACCCGACAAAGTATTGTGCCAGTTGCTAGTGCGAGTGTGATAGCGATACCCAGTCGAACGCTATTAAGCTGGCAGCACTCAGGCTCTATTATTTTCGGTTAAACTATATTATTTTGAAATATTATCATATTGATTTTAAAAAACTAGCCCGCCATTACTTTCGAGTAAATTCGTGAGCAAAAGCAATATTGTATTACCGAGTGGAATGGAGCTTGTTGCTTGTTGCTTGTTGTAACAGGCATGTCTCACTAGTTCATAGAGAGCGTGTTTATACCTATTCGTACTTCCTGCGGTCGTAATAAGACTTTAGACCTATTATATATTATTGAAGTTAATTAATTTTTGTTAGGCTTGTAGTATGGGTACTAGACAACGATATAAATACTTATAAAGACGAACATTATACTTAAATACATAAAAAACGTGCATGACTCAGGAACGAAAATACGCGCTCATCACACTACTTCGTACCAACTAGGCCAGCGCGTCGTCAAAAACGTCGGTAAAACCATATTGCCTTTGACATGTTATCGTATTTCCAACGTTACGATTGATAGCTCTTATTTTACTTGACAGTATTAGCGGCCGAGTTAAAAACATATGATTACACGTTAAAAGTGTTATGGTTTCACCGAGTGAAATAGAGCCAAGAACGGTTAGCGTAGTATGTAATAATAGCGTAGCCTACAAAGCTAATGGTCCCGAGTTCGATTCCCTGGCAAATATATGTTTTGTGTATAAGCGCGAGTGTTGGTTCCTGTGTAGTATATGTATGGCCGCGTAGTACCCATAGTACAGCCACCAGTAGTAATATTATAATCCAACATTTTTTTTTTTTTTTTTTATGTCCTAGAGATGACAAACGAGCACACAGGCCACCTGATGGTAAGTGGAAACTGTGACCCATAGACATTCGCATTCACAAGACTGCAGAGCAATCCTAAGACTGCAAATGCGTTGCCAACCCTGAGGACTAAGATGGAATGCCTCTATGCTAGTCATTTCACCGGCTGTCTTATCCCCAAACCGGAAAAAATGAGTAATAAGGACGTGTCAGATATTTTTGAGTTCAATGTTCGATCATATATTATTGCTGGTGATTGTACAAGCCGAAAAGTGAGATTGACCACTAACATGGAAACATAATGTAGGTGTCGGTTGACAGGTGTGACTAAAAATGCAATCACTATTCATAATTAATTCAAAACCATTCATTATTAGAATACTGAATCATTTCTATGTTGGTACTTCATCAAAAATTGTTTCATGATCATGACAGCATTATGTTTCAATTGGGCGAGGCCCAAACATTTCCAAAAAATATGCGTACATGTAATGATAATGACTCAGTTTATTAGTTTAATAAATTATTAGTAATTATACACGTATTAGGTATCTTTATTAATACCGCGACCTAGCGTTGTTACGTTTATTAGCGAATCGTGGTCCGTTGGGCTTGAACGTGTTAAGGAAGTTCGTGTAGTGTTTGAATAAAATGTGAATATATTCTATACCTAACGAATTATAGAATATTGGATATTGAAAAGTGAAATTTTGTGTGAGTGTGTCCTCTGTAAGGTAATTTAAGAGTTAATTTAAGAAGCTGTGGTACGAAATTCTGTTGGTAATTCAAAATAATTTACGATTGGTTTTGATTTTTGATACGTTCATGACAAAAAATTGTTAAGTAACTACTTTCCAAAAGATATCCCTTAAGTTGGTGTTTATAGTAATAATTACTATTGTTCGTATAGGTACATATTTAACTATTAAAAGACGTGCAATAAAGATTAAACATAATAAACAAACTTAAATTTAGACATTAAGTTTCCCGTGTGGTTGCCGGGTTAGAATAGTGCCACTCCATGTCTTCCCGTGGATGTCGTAAGAGACGGCTAAGGGAATAAAGGCGTATAGTACTGTTAGGCGATGGGCTTGCAACCTGTCACTAATACACTGGTAAACATCTTAGCCTAAGTGTGCAAAATGTGGTTACAGAATTATCAACAAGTTTTTAGAGTTGTTGGTAATTCTGTAGCTCTGCCTACCCCACTCTGGGAATAAAGGCGTGAGTTTATGTATGTATGTATGTGTATGTAAGTTTCTTAGTTATGCTTTTAACTGTTTATAGTATTTCTCATTTTGAGTCGAACCAGCGAAAATAGTAGCTTCCTCGACAATCATTTCTACAGTACCAACTGATGGTGCTCTTACACTGCGGTTATAAATGTTATACATCGTTACGAAACATTTTATAACAGTACAGCATTCTACTAAATCTAAGAGTATTGTCGTGTTATAAAATGTTAAATACTTTATAACGTTATATCTCTATAACCGCTGAGTGGGAGCTCCATTAGAATGTTGCATTTTTGTACTAAAAAAATTAGTGTACAACCGTACGTTTTGTACATTTACCTGTCCTATAGTATGAGGCCGGTAAGAAGTCAATCCTGACATATTGCACGACCATGAAGTTTCTGACTATTTAAATTGTTGACAGCAGTAAAACAATGCTAAACTTATTTGATGCGTGTGAGGGAATAGTAATAACAGCATTGTTTGACTGCTGTCAACATTATCAATATTCAGAAACTTCATGATTGTGCAATGTGTCAGGATTGACTTCTTATCGGCCGGGTACTATAGAGGGAAGATAATGTTTGTTACGTTTTTACGGTCGAACGACAGTGTTTTTTTAGTGCCAGGAATGCTCATAGGTACGAAAATTATCTTCCGATATACTTTGATAGTTCTAGCGGGCCTAGTTTGGTTGCGTGACAAAATGTGCATAAAGCATCCGTCGCTGTCGTGCTAATAGCGTCAGAAAGTGACGGCTGTTTTATCCACATTTTGTCACGCTATAAACGCAACCATACTAGGTCCGCAGAGTGAAAGATAAACCAACTATAGAGTAGGTGTGTAAAAATCAACATTTCAGCCACGGTCAATGTTACAATGAAACTATTAGTCATTTCCACCGTTTTTCATACGATCGATAAAACTCCGCTGCCGCTTAGTAACAATTAGAAATTCATGTTTGGTCGTCGTCGGTCAAGGCCGCGTGATTTGTGTGGATACGATCGATATCGACACTCTGGGCCTCTATTCTACCATATTGCTTTTGGCATGCTATCGTAATGTTTTTCACTCGGCCTTCATTAAGTGTATAGTCCAGTAACCTTGTCGATTGAAGGTATGGGGTAATTTAAGCCTAACCCGTTAGTTCTGATTTTTTGCAGATTTGTTTTTGATGTTGGCTCATTGAATAAT
The DNA here is from genome assembly GCA_963966035.1 of Acleris laterana. Classification (NCBI taxonomy): domain Eukaryota; kingdom Metazoa; phylum Arthropoda; class Insecta; order Lepidoptera; family Tortricidae; genus Acleris; species Acleris laterana. The sequence goes on from OZ014449.1 coordinate 4,994,828, forward strand.
ATCTATACCTACTACAAACTAGAAACACTACCTACTACTAAAGGATGCTAATTGATTCTCGTATTCGTCAAGTACATTTTTAATCATAATTAATTATGACCTGGTTTTTACAAAAAACACACAAACTAAGTTTAACAGTCCAAGTATCATAAACCCTCCATGATGATGTTATGGAGGACTAAACCCCTTAATAGGATTATTATCTACCGGTTAACTTTATTAAAGTTGACGTGTAATTTTCCATAACGTTTTTGGCAATACTTGTCTTGCGCGTGCCTATTTAACCAGCTGATTAAACTGACCAATGTTCAGTGTTTGAGTTCAAGGTTGATGCCAATTTTAGTTTTGCTACTCTCCGGTAGATGTCGGAACAGCTCTACAATTTTTACATAATGATAACCTTATAATGTTCATGAATGACAAATTAATTACATAATGAAGTGTAAAATAAAAAGGTTATCAATTACAATACGTAAAAAACATTGTATTTCAGTTACAGTACCTATTTGGCTTGATTTTTTTCGCTCATGCTACTCGGCGAGAGATGTCGCTACACGGCGCAATTAGCAAGCAATATTGTTTCAGTGACTCGCTGTGTTAAAGTTTTTAAGTATTCCTACGAGATGGCGCACCTATGTAGTAAAAATATGCGCGTTTAGTATGAAATTCCGCAAACTCTACTTCGCATGTATGCAAATTGCGTGTAAAAAAGGCTTTTTTAAAGGTCGTTTTAAAAAAAAAATTTTTTTACTAAAGCTTGTGTTGCTAATTTACATCACATTTGACTCCTATAAGTACTTTTTAAGATTTGACTTGATCCTTACGACCGAAATTCGAACTTGTCTTGGAGATATTGCTTCTCATCGAATATTTCACTCTGATTCGCTCTATTCCTATTATATCATTCTAGTAAAAAAAAATAGTAAAGTAAGTACTTAAAACTGTTACAGTAATTCTTCTTCTTCAAAGTATTATTCTAGGATAAGATAGTTAATATAAATTGGACAGTTAAAGTTGCCTGATTCCGTAACGACATTTAAAAGAAAACATGGTTTAAGGCATAGAAAAGAGGCCCTGAATGACTCATTCACTAAAAGTTCCATTCTCATTCGTACTGGAAACATCGTTTACGAATTTCGAACGAACTGTTTTGAAATTCAAAAACCCGCGTCGATGCTGTGACGTTGTGAAGGCGTAGTCATCGTCACGATTCTGTGAACGAAATTGACGCGGTATTACGTGTTACGTAGCGTGACGTAACGTTACACGGCGGCGGTTCAAGGTCAGCACACGGTAAATGGTATAAACCGATATCACACGATTATGCGGTATTCGCTTGTTATTTTTAGTCGTGTTTTATTTTTGATTTGTAGACGTTGTGCACTGATTAGATTAGCATATTCATTTTTGGAGCCATTTATGTTTTATATATGAATGTTTTGCACTACTTCTCGACTATAGCTTCTATTCTCTTGAATTTTCTAGGAAAATATAATAATTATAAGACTGTGCTTATAAAGAAACATCTTCACAAGCATTACGAATAAATTTAAAAGGGAACTTACATACATACATACATAAACTCACGCCTTTATTCCCAGAGTGGGGTAGGCAGAGCTGCAGAATTACCAACAACTCTAAAAACTTGTTGATAATTCTGTAACCACATTTTGTACACTTAGGCTAAGATGTTTACCAGTGCATTAGTGACAGGTTGCAAGCCCATCGCCTAACAGTACTATACGCTTTTATTCCCTTAGCCGTCTCTTACGACATCCACGGGAAGACATGGAGTGGCACTATTCTAACCCGGCAACCACACTTATTGTACAATATCTCATACTGATATTATAAATGTGAAAATAACTGTCTTTCTGCCCCGTTGTCGGCTTATTACGCCTTCAATGCTAAACCGCCGAACCGTATTCGGTGTAATTTGGTATGTAGATAGTATAAGTCTCAAGGAAGGAGACAGGATTCCATTGATCCCGAAAAATTGAATAGTTCCCCAGGGAATAAAAATAACGCGAGCGGAGTCGGGACTTACAGCATAATCAGGTTCTTTACTTAAATTAAAAGTTAAACTGGATATAACCGATATGCTTCAACTCTTTAATACTTGCAATGGAAGTAAAAATTAATGTTGATTAAATAGTTGTACTTTAACCCGTAACTTGAAAGTGGATCTTTCAAGATCGATTCCATAAAATGACCTTTCTGTACTATTAAGTCTTTAAAAAAGTAGAAAAACCTTCTCAAAACAATCGGATTCCAAATCAGACTAAAATTCAAGATTTTTCTAAATTATCGGATTATCCAATTGAAATAAAATACTGATAGTTTACATAAAAAAGAAAAAGTTATGAGCATCATCACAATTCTTAGACATTGGAAAATATACACACTTAAAAACAATAAGCTCAGGGCAACATGACAAAAGTATCATAATAGGCATCATAATTAAACTCTTATTGTGAAAACCACGATACAGTCATTAATCCTCCTCATCGTCCTCATAACCGTTAATCAATATGGCACAGTTCCAATTATAAAATGATAACTACGCCAGTTAGGTTGGCATTGAGTTAGTTCTGATGATCAACTCTTGCGCAGACGGTCTTCCCCGCTCCCAGCCTGAGCTGATCCTAGGACTTGATTATCGATCCGCTTTCTATATTCTGAGAAATAAACTTGAATCACTATTGAACCAACGGCCCAAGAAGGGTTGGGGGTTTTTTTACAATCATGTTAATTGCTTTACAATGGCTGAAATTGCATACGCGTAAAATTTGATACCTGCTATTTCCCCCCTAAAGTAACTATTTTAGTGCTCTACTACATTACTATCCTCCTCCTCATTGAATTCAGATCTAATGCAAGCGAAATAAAGTTGAATATTTCTATTGTTTTTACTATTTACGGTCAAAAAATAAGATTGACTTAGTTTCATTTGAGACAAGTTCAAATTTTCCATCGAAAATATGGTTGTATGGTGTACCTTGTATGGCTAATAGGAGTACACATTTATAATGTACCGTTTCAAAGTTCATAAGTTTAGGCAATTTTATAAATAAACATTATCGCTAGTTGAATTTCATATCATCTAAAAACGTATTATTTTTATAATAACTTCTACGTTTTTTAAATAGTACCTACGCCTTTAAAAAGCCGGCTACTACAATGGAATCTTGAGTTTTACGACACACTTACAATCTCATAATTTTCGTTAAATTTAGTTAAATAATAGTCTGGTGCGGGGTCTTAACCAAGGATTTACTAAGCTAAAAGTAATTTATTGTTTCACATTTATCTTCTTTGTCAAGCCCTTTTTACTTTTTCTTTTTATATGAAAGTAATATAAGTTTAAGTGAACAAGTTATAAAAACATCAATTACTCGATATTTTGGATGCCTCAACTATTCTAAGGTCAACTATTTTCTATCTCTTAAAATAAAATGAAACCCAAGAGTCATTTGGAAGATTAGTTAGGTTCTTGGTGTAATGATATCTTTAAATTAAACATACGGCCAAATGCGAGTCGAACTAGTACACAAAGGGTACCATTCTTGTTTTTTTATTTTATTATTCTGGCAATAGAAGTACACACTGTAAAAATTACAACTGTCTACCTATTCCGCTGGCAGACAGATGGACGTACCAGTAGTAGGGTCCCGTTAGCACCCTGTGGGTGCGGATCCCCACTACATCAATGAACAGAAAAAAACCCGCGTAAAATATAGTTATAATTAGAACACTCTGATAAACGAATCAATACAATGTTACACAACGACCGTGTCAATGACCGACGCGGATAGTCACAGGAAAATACTTAGTTAACTGCAGCTTCCGTTCTATTAATGAGTTTTCCTTATCCGGTAAGAAATGAAGTACCGGTAGAAGGTCCATTCAACAAAGATGATAGAATACGTGTTACCTACTATATAATGATGTCACAGTATTAATAGATAAGTGGGAAAATGGGGGAAAAATTAAGTAAAAAAGAAAAAGGTGATTGTAAATAGGGAGTGAGTCATAACTTTGAACTCTTGGAGCGATAGCGTTTTTTTTTTTTTTAAGATTCGCAACCTGATGGTTAGTGAAACTAGATTCAAAAACCGGGCAAGAGATGTCTCAATATGCTAGTGTACGTTTCCGAAACCGTTACGACCCAAAAAATATCTCAAAAAACATATGAACTAATTCTCTGTTTCAAGTTATTTGGTGCTGTCTTAGATGCACCTCAGGAAAAAATCAAGTCTTCTTAGTCGTGATGGATTTCCTTTAAAATTCGTTATATGTGTTTTCATTAAAATAATTTTCAGATTTTTAGTATTTCTAGTTTTGGTTGATTGGGGTCAAATATTTTTATTTTTAATATTTTTGAAAGACCTATCCAATGACACCCAAAACCCTACCCTAAAAAAAAGGTCAAGTGTTTATTTTACCACTTTCTCAGCATGGCTAATATGTGTTTTTACGCCAAATTACAGTTTTCTAGAAACGGGATCCTAGTAAAAAAGGCTACAAGTCGACTTAACTCGTAATAAAAAGGGTATTTACATGAACAGAGTATACTAGACTTGTACCCTTTTTCATTTGATCTTCAGAAGACATAATAATATATCCTTTTACACTAGGACCCCAGCTAAGAGTATCTGAGCTAAGCTGCGGACGGACGGTCATGGCGATACTATAAGGGTGTAAATACATAAAGTTTGACTACGGAACCCTTAAAAACGAACCTTAACAACATAACATGTATACCTAGTCCGACTCGAACTTGACCACTTTTTTAGTATCTAAGGACAATATCTTAGTATAATATTGCGGCTTTGACTGACTAAACAGGAATGGCGAGACGCATATAAATCACACTTCATTCATAAGGTTTGTAGGTTTTCCTCCCGAAACCAATATATCCTCCTTATTCGTTATTCGTAATACACATTTCCATACTTGTGGAATAACTTAGTAATGAAACTTTTTCCAGTGAGTGAAGGATTATGTTAATCGAAAAATAACTTGCCGTTTCCTTAGTTTTTCAATGAATTACTTGATTCATTAGTCATGGAAACAGTAGGTTTGTTTTAATGATTGTTAAACGTTTCCATAAGTGGAAAATGTTTTATAGCCTTTTAATATTGACTATTTGGTTAAACCCGCTAAAAAAACCTAATTTAATCTATTTTGTAACTAAAAGTAAAGAGAAATCAATAAGAAATTTTAAATAAACCTTTTAATAATAAACAGTAGTAGTTTCATTATTATGATACAAAAACACAATTTTATTTCTAGATAACATTTTGACTAAATCTTTTTATGCTTAATCTAATTTCAATCAATCAAGGAAGTAATCAAACTTGTATGCTATTAAGTAAAAACTCAGTTCTATAAATAACTTGTCGAAATAAAAAGTAATGTACTTAACTACCATAAAATCAGTGCCTATTTATTACACAGGGTAAAAAAATATAGCTTTCGACGTGTTATGGTATTGTTATTAATTTGGTTACTATAATATTAATGTCAAGTAAATATAGAGCTATGTCACAACATGTCAAAAGCAATATTGTTTTACCCCGTAGAATAGAGGTCTTGATTATCAAAACTAATTTAAAACTGTATTTTAACGGTTGCCAGCGATTGCTTCAAGAAAGTTGAAGATTTAATGTAATTTTTTGTACAAAAATCGTACGAGACATTTTTTTTTATCGAATCACATAGAGCTATAACGTATTAATAAATTAAATCCGATTTAATGCCGACTTCTTCTATCAGAGTCGGTATATTTTAAATGGCCTAATACGCGATCTCCTGTAAAATCACCTGATAGGATCCCCCCATGTACAAAATTAATAGGTAGGAGATCCTAATGTGGACATCGTGGCCTAACTGATTTTTATCAAACTAACTTAAGACCCAACCCGATTAGGGTGAGTATCCACAAGAGCCTTGCGAGGTAGTGAAGCAGTGTACGTGGGAAAAATCCACCAATAAGAAAGCTACGCTACTAGAGGCGAGGCAAATTAACTAATCCTATTGGTGGATTTTTCCCACATCGCTTCGCTTTCTTGCACAGATCTGGTAAATACAAGCTTTAAAAAAAACGCGTTCTAATTGGTTTTATTCGTTTAATACGATACAGGGTCACATAATAATGAATGCAAAAAGGGCTCAATGAACTAGAGTTATGAATGGCGTAAAATCTACTATATCGTTAAAAAGATTTAACTACTCATACGCAAATTTTATAGACGACAATTTCATTATCAATAGTTACTAAGACGTTGAGTCACCTGTACTATTCACCTATGCACACTCAGGGCATTAATTGATAATAAACAGTACATTTGACTCATTATACGTAATCTCATTATCCTATGTACCTTCATTTTCACTGCATCGGTTTTTCCGTTGGCACATCCAACGATTTCAGTGAAAAATACTACAACCACGTCAGCCACACGTTCATTGAGTCAGTGCGTAGTGAGTCATTCTTCATTCATCTCAGTTTGTGAATGGAACGACCAACGTCCATGTTTGGTAAAATCTTTTAACTACCTACTTTGGACTTTAGAACCATTTAAGAAGGAGACTGAAGCGTTTTATAAAGATAAAGTTAGGCCAAGCGTGACTTAAGAGCATTGTGAGGCGGAACCGTACAAAATACGACAATGTTTCTTGCTCCTTAAACGTAGTCCGATCTTTACGGTTTGAGATATTATGAAAAACTAGGTCTGTATGTTTTCCTCTCTTGAAATAATATAATTCAATACCTTAGTGCACAATCGTACTACTTTTTTTTTACCAGTAAAGTTACGAACTTACGCTCATTGAATACAAAACGGACACATTCCAAAATAAGTTGCTCTTGCATTAAAAAGCTCATTTACCGTTTTGTATTCAATGAACGTATGATTTGTGCACAAAAATACCAATTACAATAACGCTTCTAAAGTAATTAGTACAATTGACAAGATTTCATATTTTCAAGACTTTAATTGTATTCGTTTTATAGACTGTTTGGAAGGAGGATGACACTAAGGGCCATTTGCACGCAGAATTTAACCCTGGGTTAAGGCACTAACTCGAGTTAGTAGACGTCAGATTCATACGATAACTGTCATTTTAACTCGAGTTAGTGTCTTAACCCAGGGTTAAACTTTTCGTGCAAGTGGCCCTAATAGTTTTAAATTTTCTCTAGAATGAATAAGGTCGATACGGGTAAGTGTGGCATACTTTTCGCAAAGTTGACTTTGAACTAAAAAATTAAGTAAAATAAGGTGGAATTTCCAACTATCTCCAAAGCCAAAATATATTGTTGTTTAAGCTTAGCTGTAAACAATGTGTTTTATACTATTTAAATACTTATTTGTAGGTGTTTGAGGCTGAAAATGTGAGCACTGTCATAGACACACTTTCCCAACAAAGTGAGGTAAGTGTGTCTACCTCGTTAAAGCACCATAGACGGTTGTTTCTTATTGTAAAATGGTAAAATGCCATGACCATGCTACCTAGACATGACAATTAATCAGTTCTCATCTAATTATATTACTTATGCAGTAAGTTATGATCATTTACGATTAAATAACTATGGGGTAAGTGTGTCATACTGTGCTACAGACAGGGGTTGCAAACATGTTTTATAATTATTTTCTCAATCAGGCGTTACTTCGTGGAGATCTATATTTACCTCTACCTTGCTGTGCTAAAACAAATATAGGTACGTCGCATAGTACGTAGCTGTTTGAAACCACACGGAGTAGGAAGGTATTATTTGTAGCTTACATAATATGTTTTTAATAAAAACGGTAATTTATAAACAAACTATTTTATTGGTGCTTTGTACAAAATAAAAACAAACTCCTAAAAAGCGACATTACATTTAGAAAAAAAAACAACAACATTTAAAGCATTTGGTCTTCCCATATTAACGGATTTTTGGCCTCTAATGCCGTTGACGTGACTCATTATTGTAGTTCGTGGTATTTTGAACTGAGCCGCAGCTTCATATCCCGATAGTCGACCACATTTGACCTGTTCTACAGCCTCGTCTAACTTAATTTTACTCCATTCAGGGCCTTTCCTTTTGCGAACGTAGTTACGAACCATCTTTTAAACCTGAAATATAAATAATAAAATAGAACCACACTTATATACCTACTACTACGATCGGGTGGTAACAGCCGACCGCGACCGGCAGAATGCCGACGCATACGACCGGCACCGTACGGACCGTACCGCTACTTGCAAATTATTATAGGGACTTTAAGTGTACTAAGTACTAATAAAAGTGTTTTTTATTTTTTATTTTATTGAAACCGCCTTACACGAAAATAAAACCTAAGTAATTAGTTTTATCCAATTAAAAAAAAACACGTTTATATCGTGCATAAAATAATAAATGTTTGTAACCTCTGGCATGAGGCAAGTGTGGCATATAGACACACTTGCCTCAAGGAAAGTAGACACACTTTCCCGTGCACTGAATTTTGAGGTTATAATTTTAAATGCTCATAAATCTTTAGTTTTAGCTAATCCATATATAATAATAAGAGAAATATTAAGATCAAGAAGTATAGAAAAAACTTACCTATTCAAAATACACGGATTCGTCGACGACACCAAGATTTTTAGGAATTTAAAATCACGTGTGAACTGCAACTCGTATTAAAAAAATTGACAAATTTCAAAATGACAATAACTACGAAAAGTTGCTCGGCAACGCCATGTATAGGACAAAAAGTATTAATCAACACTTTCTTAACTCACACCAATAGATGGCACTTAAATCAGAAGTTTTTTAGTTTTCGTAATATAACACGTAGTCACACTTACCCCCTAGCTACACTTACCCGTATCGACCTTAATTATTTTATTATTAATTTATTAAGATGTACTTATTCTAAAAGGGCGTAACTTCATTTCTACGACACAATGGACATATTACGTTAGTCCGACCTGATAAAAAAGTATCATGTCAACCGATAATTCTCCAAGGGCCACTTGCACGAAAAGTTTAACCCTGGGTTAAGACACTAACTCAAGTTAAAATGACAGTTTTCGTATAAATCTAACGTCTACTAACTTGAGTTAGGGCCACTTGCACGCAGAATTTAACCCTGGGTTAAGGCACAAACTCGAGTTAGTAGACGTCAGATTCATACGAAAACTGTCATTTTAACTCGAGTTAGTGTCTTAACCCAGGGTTAAACTTTTCGTGCAAGTGGCCCTTAGTGCCTTAACCCAGGGTTAAATTTTGCGTGCAAGTGGCCCTATGTATCTATCCATCTGTCAATAGGGTCAATGTCAAATTTGAAGTATGACAGCTTTTTTTCTCGTGAAAAAGGCAATGGTATTATATCTATTCAGGCATAGTATTGGTAAAACTCGATATTTTTATTAACTTACTTGTAATTTTGTAAATAAAGAAAAATAAATCTAAATAAATATCTTGCCGTGTTCAGGAGGTAAAACCCTTTCGATTCGTATAGTAATTTGCAGGTGTCACCAAAATGAAATGTTGTCAATTCTGCCCTCCTAATCCAATAAGCAGTATCTTGAATTCAATCACCAAAGCAGATTCAATCCCATGTCGTTAATAATAAGGTTGGTATTACTACAGGAGGTTTATTTTAGTTACTGCGTTTTTGCATAGGACGGCAGAATTGTGAACTAAGGTATCGAAATTAAAAAAAACAAACGGAAACGTTCAGACTTAGTTCATGGAAATCGGACAAGATTTAAGGGATGAGAAATGATACCCGGAGCTAAGTTCTCAATCACAATCCTCTATGCAAAAAGCGACGTACGACGAAGCGACGACGTGCGACGTATGCTTAGCGCTCTTTTTTCCAAAAATTACCCCTTTTAAGGAAAACCAAAATTATTTAGGAACTCCTTTAAAAACTATATTAGATTGATTAGAGATTTGTGTTTTAAATAAAATTAAGATCAACCTTTCGACCAATTTATGACTCTTTTAAATAATGTACCTAATAGATACACTGTTTTACATTAACTCCCTTGATTGTGTAGAGTACACAGGTGGTCAAAATTTGAACTGCAGTTTAGCTGCAACATTGCAAGTTGGATGCTGCTTTATGCAGTTCACACAAATCTATCCCACCTGCTGACTGCCTGGAAGGAAGCTCCCTTACTGCTACAATTTATGACGAAGGCACGTTCTGACTGAACGTTTGTGATGCCGTCCTAATTTAGTTGGATAGATTACAAGAGAACTGCTGGCCTATTTAGTGCAGTCATTGAAGCGAAAAATACGGTCTTACCTCCGATTTTTTTTACTGTGAACCGATTTGCATGAAATTTTGGAATTAGGCTCATCTTACCCTTAACTTCAAAAGTGAAAATGACCTGAACTCCGCCTATTATTTTTAAGGGGTGTAAACAACCCCTTAATGGAAAAATTGACATTGAGCCATTTTATCGCTAGAAAACATGTCTAATAATAAGTGGTGAAATTGTAAAGTGTTTTCTAACACAATTACCTCATATTAAAATCATTTTCAACCCCTTGAAAATCTTACAACCCTTGCAAACAACCCCTAAATTGAAAAAAACACAAAAAAATATTTTGGTATGACATAAAAATATGTAAGTATAGAGTAAGTAATATTTTATATTCTCTATAATAATTATCAAATTTTTAACCCCCTTTCAACCCTTGAAAAGTACCCCTTGATAAAAATCGACTTCAAAGCGAAACAATTGTTTTCATTTCGTGTGCAGACAGGCCTTCGATTTTCAAAATGAAAACGATTGCGAGTGCGTTAGACAATAGCCCCTCTGATCTATGGAATTGCATTTAACTCGCATGCGTTCCTTAGTCTTGTGATCATGTCAAACTGCACAAAAACTAAATCAGGTATATTTACAAATCTGCTTCTAAATACTAGGGACTAAGTCCTCAATTTGTGATTTGTAGAAAAAGGGTATAAGTCGACTTAAATCGTAGCAAAAAAAGGTATAATACATGATCGAAGTATACTAGACTTAAACCCATTTTCACTTGATCTTCTGGAGACTTAAGTATACCATTTATGACTAGGACCCCAGAATATTAGTTCAGATGTAGACAGCCGAAGTCTCTTCATGTGAAATATTGACTCATCACGATTGATTGTAAAGTTTGACTCTCATTACTTTAATAAATGTCATCGACAATATGGCGTGACCATTTAAACCACTTAACAAATGGGTTTCGTAGACATTTGAATCACCAGCTGTTTCCTGCTAAAGTTTGTAGCATTTTTTTTCTGACTTTCCTTTTAATACTCCAATTGGACGTTATCTGCGTTAAAAGATTAAAAGATAAAACTCCTAAGATAAATAAATAAAGTATCTAAAAACTGAAAAAAAAAAAACTTGAACCCTAGTCTAAGAACCTTAAATAACTTTCTTTAAACAACCCTCCTTCAGGCAGTTCGGTAAAAAAAAAACTGCGTCCGAATCTGTCCATCCGTTTGAGAGCTAGGATGCTACAGACAAACACACAGATACATAGACAAACAAAAACACACGTTAAAGCTAAAACACTTCTCTTTTTTGTCGAGGGTAAATAAATGAAAAATTGAAAGTTAGGGGGTGGGGGTTTTAAACGCATGTGTAGTATATGTATAGGTTGTGGTGGACTCTTTTTCGCAACTCGACGACTCAAATGTGCGCCTAATTTGCGTGAACGCATGTGCAGTCTTAAGACTGCACCTTGCAAACGTCGAGCGTCCAGTGGCGCCCTCATTATTATTATTGTGTTTTCTAATTAACTAAAGAATTTCCTTGCAATCAGACGATACGTTTTTGTAGCGCAAGTAAAACACAATTTATGGGATACGTAACAAACTTTTTTTTTTTTTATTTTAATTAATGGCTTTCACTCCTGTTAAGGTGTATTTCGCCAATGTCAAGTTATTTATAGACACTCCCATGGACTTATTAGAGCAATAAGTCCGTGGATATCACACGCGAAGACAATTGTTCGGTAAAAGAGAATTTTCTCCAATACTAAACAGAAGCACATGGGGTTAGCTCCACGCGCTTCTGTCAAGTCGTTACAAACTTTAATAACCATTACCCTTTGAGTAGTCAGCTTAATGGGAAAAGGTCGCCACTTTTCTCCGTTAAGTTGATAACTAAAAGGTGAATTGTTATTAAACTATGTAATGTACCCAATGGGGTTGTGTTTCCATTTGTAGTACAAAAAACTTCCCACTTACAAACAGGTGCGCTGATAGCTCGCTTGTCATCTCCATACCATAAATAAGACATGCTGTAATGTAAACTCATAAAACCTCCTATTCTTAGTTCGGTAACTAAAAATCTGTCCTCAACCTATGTAAATAATAAATTATGATTTATTGTTAATTATTCAAACAAACACTTGGCCTATGCAATTATGAAAAGTAATATTGAATGTAATCTTACTCCAGCCGCGATGATGCAACCAAGTACATAAGGTGACAAATATTTGAACAATTTGTGACTAATATAATGGTGACGACGATACTAAAATGAAATGTTAAATATAAAAGAACAGATGCTATTACGATATTCGGTATCTTAGGCAATCGTCCAACATTTACATTGCTTATACGTTCGTACGTAATAACAAGAAAGGCATTTAGTCATTTAAAAAAAAAAAAAAAAAAAAAAATTAAAAAAAAAAAAAAAAAAAAAAAAAATAGGTGTGGAAACAAAATAAGGCCGCTGACGCACGTAATAAAAATATTACTTATATTTTAACTTAAGTTATAAATTTACAAGATAAAGCACAAAAATGCAAAAACTAACGACGTTTATAGCCGCAGTTTTTTGACTAACGACCCGATAAATTGTTCATAAAAAACATCCCCTGAAATAAGTAAGTTTTAATTTCTGAACGACTTGCCAGAATAGGTTCGGAAATTTGGTCTGGTACAACATCATCTAACTTATAAATAAACTAGCTGTCCGCGCCCGGCGCTGCCTGGGTGTATTATTTTTCATACAATGTGAGGCTAGACTAGCTGCTTAACGTTAACGTACAAACGATTTTTGAAAACGGACAAAATGTATGGAATTAACGTAGACGCTCAACGCGACCGTCTGACATCTTTGATAACGATAACGAACGCCGAATGCATCTTGTCCAGGGCCTCTAGTAGTTTCGTCTCTCGACAGGAAAGGCTTCAATTAAAACGCATAATATCACCGCCTTTTCATATAGGGTAAAGTCACCAGTGGTCAGTCAGAGACCAGTAGTCGACCTTAATATTATATGAGTGCAAAGAGTGGGAAATATATATTTCATACTCTTTCCATTCATACAAAGCATAGGCAAAGGCCAACTACAGGTCTTTGGCTGACCACTGATTACCTCTATCTAGAAATTTTCCTAGAATTTTGCATAAATAAGACATATTTATTTGGTCATTCATCTTAAAATTTCACAGAAGACTAAACGGATTATGTTTGCAGAGACAGACTTAACAACTTAAGTAAAGTAGGAAAAACAACGCTGTTACAATAAGAAATAAGTTCAGTTTTTGTTTCTATGTACGTACTCTCGAACTTGAGGAAAGAAGTGGATTTAATTCTTATCTGTCGATATTCGATAGGCTTTGAAATTTCTTGCCAGAGCTTCGTGATTTTCGGCACGTCCACAAAATATCATCACAACCTTTTACGTTTCTTTTTGGCCACGTAAGTCCTCTTACTATGTGGATATAACGGAGCTTGGACCGCAGAGATGCAGTTTTAAAATTATGACGCGTTTTATATGTCTTACAAAAGGTAGCCATGAAGATTTTTATGGTATGTAGGAGTTCACCGAGGAGCTCGTATGCCACCTGATAGCATTAAGCTGATTAAGTGGCTATTAATGTCCCTTAGAAACCCATAAAATGGTTTGTCCTGTAGTGTTTGGTTGAGTCTCAATTATTTTCGCCTAACATCCTAAATTTAAAGAAGTGAATGAACATCTATTGGGTAGATAAGTGAGGTTGGTTCTTAATAATTATTTAAAAAACCGTTTAATACCAATCGATTTTGGACTAAACAATATATTGAGGCAAGCGTATGTACAGTCGAAGACTTAAATTTATGACCCGCCTTAGGTCCAAAGTCAATCTGACATTCTACAACGATAAGGTTGAGTTTCCTATAAGTTACAAATGACTTGGCGTCTCTAAAGACATTGACGACTTCAAGCATGTTTTTTTTAAAATAGCTCACATATTAATGTTCGTGACCGTATGTAAACTCTTTATTGCACATAAACCATTACCGATATAGACCCGGGTCCTTACTCTAAGGCTTATGATCTTGGCAGCTAGCCCTGAGGAAGGAGATGGGACCCATTGTCCAACAATGCTATAGATAGGAAAACTGAAGTAATGGACCTCTTGCATGTATTTGTGTACACAACTATTGTTCTGCCGTTTTAAGATGCCCGATTTGACAGCTGTCATCTTAGTACAAAATATGTGTTTGAGGTTATATTTTGTACTGCGCTGACTTCTGTCAAATCGGGCCTCTTAGAACGGCAGAACATTAGTCTGTTTTTTTTTTTTTAATCTTTTTATCATCAGACTACCCTAAAGAAAACCAAATCCAGACATTTTTATATCCCCGTTAGATATAACTAGTTACAACTTACATAATTTGCGTGAAACATAATCTTTATGATTAAACTTAATAATCTGATTACTAACCTTTTCTAACTAGGTTAAAACTGGTTAAAATTTGAACTTTCATATTCCAAAATTCAAGTAGCACGGAGTCCAAAACGCACTATCATAAGATTCATTAGTAAAACGAACCGCTGTACCATTAGCAACGCAGTTAACTGACCCCTTGTAAATCTTGTCACCTTACAATAAGGCTCAGTATTAATCAGTTAACAGTGATGCTATGAGTACGGTCAGCATCAAAAGTAAGCAGAATAACATGGTCAAAAAGATATAGACATGACGTATACTCTTGACAATAGAGTCGGTTGCAGATCATTTTGACCTTTTCCGTTGCGTAGTTACTTCTGCTGCTGACTGTACTAAGAGGCATTTAATTGACAATTAACTCGATCCTTTCTCAAACTTGTGTAAGAAATATCGTCACTAAGGAACGACTTAATCGTTTATTAACCGACTTTGAACGCAGCCGTAAAGCACTTAGCCGATCTTTTTATAATTTATAAACGTTTAGTACTTTTTTTTAAAGTCGCGGTTCTCAAGAACGAGGCTTAGTCATTTTGGTCTTCCCCACTTTAATATTACACCCAGCCTTGATCTATGACTCGTATTGTTTATCTATGGTTACGTTCTTAGATTCTGGGAAGAACTCAGATCGTCTGAAAATTTCTTTTTAGTTTTGTGTGGTGTAGTACTACAGGATCGCGAAATAAATTTAATTTCGCTTTTGATTTGTCTTTCTGTATTTTTTTATGATTTCCATCGTCGTATAGAAAATATTAATATTTTTCCATATTCCTACTTTAAAGCTATATTATTAACAGCATGTTTGTTAGTCTGTAGAGACTCAGCCTACAAAGCAAGCGGTCCCGGGTTCGATTCCTAGTAAGTCAAAATAGATTTGTGATGAGCGCATGTTTTTTTTTTTAGTCTTGATATTTTTTTATCGCGAGGAGGCACACCAGCATACCAGCCAACTGATGGTAGGTGGGATCTGAGACAGACATTTGCATACCTAAAACTGCCAATGTGTTGCCAACCCTGAGGACTGCGATGGAAGGCCACTATGCGTAAAGCTAAGCTTAGGACTAGATCGATTTGTGCTACATTGTCCCATGATTTTAGATTCTTCTTTTTATTTAGGCCAGTGGCTTCGCCCTGCTGCAAATTTCTGACTTTTCCGGTGGAATTTTCAATTATCTTCTTTCATCTAAACCTTGTCCTGACAATGACGAATACAACAAAAGAGAAATCAGTTAAATTGGTTCAGCCGTTGTCAAGTTATAGCGTGACCAGGAGAAATAGGGGTTCATTTTTAAAAATATATAGCTGAAGGCTCTTGTCGGTGTATCGTTAATACTACACTACCACTTCTACCACTTCTCTATGTCCATTGCAATTTCACAACCATTTGAATTACTCAATGAAGCCCAGTTTCTTGATTGTAACACCATAAACTATGTCGCCAACTCAAACATTGATTGCACAATACGACAAAAAAATCTGAAAGTTGTCCCAAATCGAGATCAGATGAGACCTTACGCATCTCGTGGACCATTCCGCTCCACGCGTTTGTACAGCCCTCAGAAAGAAAAAAGGTAGTATAGGAGTATGGAGACATTATGCGTTTACGGCTTTTTTGCTTTGGACGGTAGCATAGTGAGTCAGGGTGAAAGTGACCTTCACATTCACTGCGCCAATGCAGACACTCCATTACTCCACTATGCGTAACCGTGATTCATACATGGTTCCATTTGAAATCACACATCACCTCTTCGGAAACTGATTTTTACACACACTCTAATTAAATTACTTAATTTTTCTGTGCACTTTATTTAAACGAAGGTAAGGTTCATTGTTGACGACGATGCAGCATGCCATTTCGTAGGCGTGAAGTTGCTTCGTATATAAAGGGTTTCCTTATAGAACGAGTTCATAAAAGCGGACAAGTTTCAGTATATAAACACTTAAAAGTTAAAATAAAGACACACATTGTAAAAAAAATCAATACTTATACTCCGAAAAGGAAATATAGAGCAAACAAAGCAGGTACTCGATAAGTTTTTAGTCTCCACTGTGAATTTTGTTTCAATGAACAAGGACATTTCCAAATCACAAATTCTAAAAGCTTCATTCAAATCCGTTTTGTGGTCACCGTGTATATCGTTTAACACGATTATTAAAATGATGCAATTGTTTAATTTAACCATTGTTTAGATTATAATCGGGGCATTTTGCGTGCGTCATAACGACTAATTAAAAAAACAGTTCAAAACAGCTCAATCTGTAGTTCCCATTTTAAACATTAATCACAGATTAAGAATTAGGTTAATGCTTTTATATTTTTACTAGCGACCCGCTCTCGCTTCGCTTCGGTTTATGTGAGTTTTCTGTGAAACCCCCTTACATACCAGACCATATACATATAAAACTTCCTCTTCAATCAATCTTTCTATTGCTGAAAACTGCATTAAAATCCGTTGAGTCGCTTAAAAGATCTAAGCGAACAGACAGCGGAAGCGACTTCATTTTATACATTTTGTATAAGATATTTCATACTTCTTGCTCCTGACCATCATGTGACTGTATTTGACTTGATTATATTATTCCATACAAGTGATTGATGTACCATATTACTCGAGACGACATTTAATTGTTGGTAAAAGTTAGGATATTGTTGGTACATATTAGTTTCTCGCTTGTTATTCACTGCGTGTCTTTTAAACTATAGTTAATTTCAAAGGCTTCTACAAGTTTATAATATAGAGTAATACTTACTTACATAAAATATATAAAACATTAAAGGCTCAGGGACAAAAATACTTGTGCTGATCACACAAATATTTGCCCCTACTGTGATCGAATTAGGGACCACTCGCTTCGTAGCCAGTGCCAGAGTCAATACCAAATAGGCTAACCGCGTTGTCAAAAGGTAGTGGGTAGTATTACTTGTAGTAAATGTAGGAGGGGGAAGGTTTACTATACTGAGAAAAAGGAAGTTGTGGGTGACGTGCTAAATCTCAATACTCAATATGTTCATTGCATTCCACAACAGCAACAAATAAAATGAAATAGATATACCTCCTACTGCAAGCAACGACATTTTTTAAAGTCGTCTTTCATAACGGAAGCTGCAAAGAAATCATAGAAATATCTCTATCAGTAAAGCCAATATTCAAAATGTTGGTTGATGTGCGGTACAGAAACTTTTTGTAAAGCTTAAGAGGATCGTCAGAAATATAAGGAAAGGAGGTGATCGAAACCTGACAAAAAAAATCTACAATTCTTTATTTCTCACCCAATCAAGTGAAATTTTCATATGTTGTAGCTTTTATGAAAAACTAGACGTACGTTTCCTTCTTTGTATATTATTTTTTTCTACCCAAGGAAATATTTATTGGAAAGGAAAACGTACTGTCCTTGTTTTTCATGTCTAAGTAAATACGAGATATTAAAAAATCGTCAAAATCGGACTAGGATTAAGGAGAGAGAAACATTGCATTTTGTAGGGAAATTTTTAGCATCATAAATTCATAATCCTCTTAATATAATTGTCAAAATAATCAATTTTAATAAAAACCACTGCAGAGAAAATGTCCGAAGCAGTACTTAACAATATCGTTCACCAAATAACAAACTTGAGGGCTGTCAATTTAATTTCTAATATTACTTATTATTCGTATTACACGTAGTTAAGTAACCCACATTTTACTAAGTACATGTAAATAGGCAATAAAATAACACACCCGGAACATCGAAGTAGTCAACTGGTAACCAAATATGAACATCCGGGCACAAACCCGAGGGGGTTTTCAGATCAAACCAACGTCACGGACTTGAACAGAAGAATAGTGAGCTCACGAGGCGGCCATATCCGTGACTTTGACGTCACTGATGCATGCGCTGATAAATACTTTCAAGAAATCATCGCCAGGTTTTTCACAGATAACATAGATATTGGATTTGTTATTTCCCAGCATTTTCCCGGATTGGGTTTGTAGGTTATATTGTAAAAGAACCCTTTGTGGAACTCTGATTTTTTGCCAGTTTTTATACGATCGTATCTTCTGATTGATGTAAAATTTTCGGAGATGCAAGAGGGATACGTTTGGCTGATTTTCGTCTACTCAAATGTTATCTCTTTAACTGCCTATTTTGTTTATTGACCAAGTATAGCCACCATTAAAGAAGAGAATCGAAGTCTTTTATGAAAAGGCGTTAGAACTGGTTTAGCGGTGGTAAGACCTTGTGCAGGGTCCGTCCGGATTGCTACCACCATCTTATCCTTGAACCTACCGCCCGTCAGCAGTATTCCGGCTTGTTGTAGTCCGGTGTGAAGATAAAAAAACCCGTGAAATTACCATTAGTCCTGAGAGTTAGCAACGCATATGCAGTCTTAAGATTATCTTAATATTAGTTTTGAGAATACAAATGTCTATGGGCCTAAGATCCCATTTATTATTATATGGCCTGAGTGCTCACATGTGCCTTCTCTATGCCATTAAAAACTCTATTCTTGAAAGAGGGTTAGAAGGTGTTAAACATTGCAAGCTTTCGGAGGTTATTATGACATAGCTATCATAGTTCAGTTTACGCTGAGAGAAAAAGAGAGAGCTATATAACTACTATGGCTCTGTCCTTTACGCTCGCCGTAAAATGAATCGCATAGCCATAATAACTCACCCAAAGTCCTAGTTATGTGGCTATTTGTGCTTGGTCATAGTAAAATAAGGGGGGCTAGTGTATTTATTTCTTTTCAACGTAACGTCTTCGTTAACGTCAACAATGATGCTTATGGTCAAGTTCAAGATAATTTTAGATAAAAACATCATATCCTCTGACATCACACACCTAAAAGTAGTATTTGTAAACATACATCCAAGCGTTTTGTTTGCAGTGCTAAATAAGGACGGCCAAGACGTTACTTATAATCCGTCCAAAACGGTTGTAGTGTTAAAATGACTAATCGTCAAATCACTTAAGGTCTTCTCATTTTGGTCACGTTCAGTTATACACCGAAAAGTACGCCGGACCTGAATGATACTGTTTTGCGTCATATCCTTCATTGTGAGTGCATTAATTCGCATGGGTACGAGTTGAAGTGCCTTCTTACTACGCTAGCATTAGATTACTATGGAAATTATGCTAAGCGTGACCTTGTTATTGTAGCCGTCACACGGTGTTATTGATTATTTATGTACTTCGTTTTCCTAGTGAACCTTTGACTTAGGTACATACATATAGGTGTATTTATCAACATATCCTCTAGTTAGTGAAACAGTCAACCGCTTCTAAAATTGTGTGAAACAGCAGTGTTCGAATTGTTGTGTTCCGGTTTGGGGATAAGACAGCCGGTGAAATTACTAGCATAGAGGCATTCCATCTTAGTCCTCAGGGTTGGTAACGCATTTGCAGTGTTAGGATTGCATTGCGATCACAGTTTCCACTTACCATCAGGTGGCCTGTGTGCTCGTTTGTCTTCTCTATGCCATAAAAAACAAAACCCAAAATTCTCAAATCTGAACAACGTACGTAAATTATCAACATTTTTTTAGAGTTGTTTGTTATTCTGTAGCTCTACCTAAATTTACATAGACGATTTCAGAAATACTACTATAAAAAAAAAATGTCTTCTATTCGTCGTTGTCCGTCGTTAATTGTATTCTATATCTTACTTACTAGACTAATTTATCGCGTAATGGCTGGCTGAACGCGTCGAATGAAACGAACGATGCTTATAGCACCTATGATTGGGTGCCGTCTTTTTTAACGATGTTCGAATTTCAAACCCAATGTTTGTGGTTAGTAACACCTCTATACGTTTCTTCACATAAGTAGGTATAAGTACGCATAAACTTACCGTTGCGTATGACCAGATTCTAAAGAAAGCACGCGATGTATATTGTTTTTATTCATCATATATTATCATTGAGTATTATTTAAATAAATAGGTGGCGCCACAGTTTAATTTTATAAATATCATGACCTGAGTCAAGGTTTCCACAGTTATGCCAACAATTCCCATTTCCGTTGTTGTGAATATTTCTCCGATTACCCACAATTTCAAAACTAAGAGTGAGTCACAAAGATTCAGGAGTTATTTCAATTTGGAATTTAGAAAATGAAGCGTGAGATTATTTGTGTTTTGGTAAAAGATGAGTAAGAAAGGTCGAGTCAATATTTTTGATCGTTAAGAAAACAAAACGGATTCACCATTGAGTCGTTTTTGTAAGTAGGTATTATTGGACAAATTTCGTTTTACGTATTTTTTTTTACTAGTAATCTTAATAAATAGTACAAATTCGAAAGTTTAGATGTTTGTTAGTCAATCACGTCAGAACGGCTGAACGGATCAGGATGAAATTTAACACACATATGTTATAGTCTTGAATAGCACATAGGCTACTTTATATCCCAAAAAATTGGACAATTCCCGAGGAACTAGTGAGAAAAAAAAACTGGGTAAAAGAAACCGCGCGCAAAAGCTAGTTAGATACAAGCCCGATCTTTATCCAATCATGTAGCAAAACTTTTATCCATCTACTGATAAATACTTTATCACGCCACTCCCATGTTAATCTATAGTATCTTATCAATAGGCGGGATACTTAGCGAGCTAATTTGACGGACAGAATAGTTCCAGATTGTTAGCCTAAGGACGTCAAAGCTACCGAAAGGCCACTTATGCGATCAATACATGCCATTTTGAAAACGGCAAATGGGTTGGGTCCAACCCGAATACCAGAAAAAGCCACGAGTAAATAGTTTCGATAGTGACTCAATTACATAAAGTAACAGCCATTATAATGACAATGACCATTTCTCGGTCAAGTTCATTCACCGATCGCGAGCTTATCGCGCGTTCGACATTATACGCGAGAATCGGCCCCAAGGTCCGCGCTACGGCTCCATTCATGAATTTGTACGTGTACTGTGTACGTCACGTGTACGTTTGTCTGTGTGCGTTTGCAAGCGTTAGAAGGTAGTAACACGCACTTGCGGTTTGTTTGCGGTAAAATTATTGTTACATAAATAAAAGGGGTGTGTTAAGTTTTCCCATCGCTTGTAGCTAAGTATTGTACATTTGCGACGCCTCGTACTACAGAATTGTGTACAAAAAATGATGAGGAAGTAAAGTGGATCATTGTACTGGATTTGACATCAATATTGATTTAAGTATGATTTATTTGTACCCTCAAAAATTTTGCTTACCTAAATTTTTCTTGATACACCTATTAATTTATTGGGCTATTTTTGTAATTTATGTCAGTTCATATAGTCATTAAATGACAATTTAATTACTTCATCAAGATTTTTTAAAACAGTACATGCATCCCCGTCCAAATTCAAATCTGATGCTACCATTACAATTACTGCTCACTTCACGTTAATTTGACGACTACATCAATCACCAGTGTGCGCAAGACCTTACCGCAGCCTGTGAATGTGCGCGTGCGCCAAGACAGGACGCACGACAAAGGCCGGAATAGGAAGCGACGAGACCGGCCCACAGACGGACCCGTAAGCTTGGCTTTGGGGATCCGTGACGTCTTGTGAACCTATAATAAAAAACCATTTAAAAGTGTAATCTAAGCTTTATTTTCACTTGAAAACCATGAGAAGAAATTTAAAGTCACAAACATTTATTCAACATAAGGAAGAAAGAAAGAAAGTAAATTTATTCGTCACAAACAGACATAAAAAGGAGCAAAATACTGACATAAACACTGCCGTTTGTCCGGAAATGGTTCCAACTCACGTTGAGCATTAGAGCCAGCGCTGGTCTTCCGTTAAAACTGTTGGAACCATCCTGTGAAACCACGGGACATTACACATACATAGCACACAAACTAAACTAAACAAACCAAAAAGAAAATTCGCAGCATAATTCAGATAAAATGTTAGGTAAAATATTTCAAGTTAGTTTATTATGTGACGGAACCTTCTCCTAAACAAGCGCCCTCCCGGCTACCCACGCCATTTTCAATTAATCCAATCAAAACAATGTAGCTCGAGCGGCTTTACGCACTAGTAGCTGAACTCCGCTGAAGATTCAACGGAAATCCGGGTTCAGGGTCTGACCGGCCCCCGGACGCTGCTCCCGGACTTTCCGGATGATGCACTCAGTACCCTTACCATGAGTTACAATTACTGTACTCTATAGAGAGACGAATGCTCTACATACATACATTAAATCACGCCTGTTTCCCAGAGGGGTAGGCAGAGACCACTTCTTTCCACTTGCTACGACCTTGACCAATTTCTTTCGCTTCTTCCACATTCATACATCGAGTCATGCACGCACGTCGGTTTCGGGTACTTAAGATTCGGCCCTTTTCCAGTATTTCACCGATTTGACTCACACACAATTAATATGGATTGCGAGGAACAGAGCATTCGACTCGCTAGCGAGTACGGTTATTGTAACTCATGGTAAGGGCATGAAAGGTTATCGGTATAACACTGACCCGAGTTATACGTGCGTAATATTTTCTTTCCGTTCAGGGCGGATTCAATCAAATGGGAGTACATTTTATTTCTTAGAATAAATCGACAAGTTATCATGACTATGGCTGCATTTCACCAACTGGGAATTAGTCTATAGAAATTCGGCGATTAATCTAAGTACCGTATTCCGGTTTGGTCGAATGCAACTTATTTAAATCATATTGATGCTTTACCAACGATAATTCTAAGATTAGTGAACCTATTCGGGAATTACGGTTTCGCGAGGAATAACAGTGTTAAGTAGGTATTCCAAGAATAATTGAAAGGCATACAACTTAACTAAGGGCCTGTTCTTTGATCAGTAGTTAAACTAACTAATTGTTAAAATTTGAAAAAGGTATCGAATATTTGTAGGAATCTCAAAATGCTTTTTCGAATGCCCGTTATTATATCCATTCATCACTTACCCTACTATTCGAGTTTAGTAATTTCAAGCTAGTTTTGACTGTATGTTAGCTTGTAGGGTATTTTTTCTACAGTTAGCTGAAAATAAGAATATGGTTCTATTTAATTTAGCTGTATACTTGACAAACTCTAACAGTTAGCAATCTCATGCTCCCAATATGACATCATACATTTTCGAACGTCATCAACTCATGAACGTCGTGTTCATTTCTGGATGAGTTAGCTTCCATGAAACAATTGAGATCTAGTATATACCGATAGTGAAGTCACGTAGTCCTTTTGGCAATTAACAAATGCGTCAAAACAACAGTCTGCTCTATAGCAAAAAAATGCAATTCACTGTTCCATGTAATTCGTTGACTAGTTACAGACTTGGCATGAATGAAAATATAGTAGCCATCGAATATTATATCAGATCAAAGGTTTTCAAATTTTTAAAGCCATGGAACCGTTTTGAAAAATTAAATATCTTACGGTCCCCCAAAATAAAATATGCCTAGTTTTATATTATTTTGTGTTTAATTACGTATAATTTAAAAAATATTATACTTTTGGTTGATATTTCGCTAACGCCTTTAGAGAGCACCAGCGCGAGTATCCATTCCTGAGTCTTAGGTTTTCTATGTATCTAATTGAAATCAATATTTCTCTATATAACTATGTTTATCGTTGTCTAGTACCCATAGTACAGTCGAACTCATAAGAAGCTGCACATTTTAGTACCTTGTGGCAATAACGAATTAAACTGAGAATGGTTTGAATTTAGTATAACAATAGCTGCGACAAGGTACTAAAATGTTCAGCTACTTATGAGTTTGACCGTACAAGCCTAAATCTTAGTTTGGGACTTGGTAAATTTGTGAGAGATGAACCTAATTGTTATTTGATATTTAATTCTAGCCTAGATCATATTGGGTGCTGGAAAAAATCTTTATCCCACTCCAAAGATTTCAAAAATGCATTTTGATAGAGTCGAATTCTGTTTTAGTTCAGTTTTTTTTTTGCACTTTAAAATATGTATAATCCGACGTATTTAATGCCATTTTTTTTATGTACGTGTTGTAGTTAGGCAGGCTTTACTTTAAATAATTATTAGTCTTATAAAACACTAAGGCAGACTATACATACCATCATCATCGTCATCGTCAATATTAAGCTATCATGACATGTATTCACGAGTAAAAAAACCGACAGGATTTATTTTTCTCCAACAACAAACATTTTTATTTCTTACAACAATTATCTCACAAAGAATTATAACGACCTTCATTCATGATCGTGTCTGCAATATGGCAGGTTGTAATTTTACTGTCAATTATCAATAGAGCTTCTAACATATTCTACCAGCTTCAAATATGAACTCTAAATCTGCACGATTGGATTGATTGTTTTAAGTGTTGAATAATTTACCTTATGAGCTGGAGGTCATGTTATTTTGGTTATATATCTTTAAATATCTAGGTCACGTGAGCTATTGCGTCCAGGCTCTCTTAGTGTTTAGCCGCAGACCCTAATTTTTGGCTAAAGCTCCATTAAAGCCAGACTAATCATCGGTTAGCGAGCAAAAACTAATACTAATTTTAAATTGGCAGTTAAACTTTGTCTTAATTTCAACAAGCTATAAATTATTATTTTTTCTTTCAGATTGAGTCGGCGTTTCTACAGTAGACTGTTGGCGATCGTAAGGTATGTGATATTTTATTGTTTTAGTTGTAAACTGTAAAAGGCAATAAGAGGGTAGTTAAAAATAGTAGCAAAATGTCCTTAAATCTGCCACTCACGACCCGAAATTCTATTTAGTATGCTCTAATTAACCTGCAACTAAAAAAAACAATACCATTATTTATTTATTTTATCATTTTTACAAAGATTAAGAAATATATTTAATGAATATTGAAAAAAAAAACGTATGAGGTCATAAAATAAATGTCTGAGTACTAGCTAAAACTTTTCTACGATTTTTTATATCCTGCTTTTATACATTACTTCGATTAAAAGAGACAAAGTTACTCAAAATTCCCCAAAAATACAGCAGGCTCCCGGTTACAACGTTATGACCCTCATATCTACAACTCTTAAACATTTCAAAATTATAAACGACGCGAACAATTTGATTCTTCTCAATTTCTATTTTCTTTAGCTGAATTAAATAATTGAGAAAAACGTACCTACTTGTTAAATAATCAAATAATCTCTGACATGAAACCTTTATTTACATACGAGTTGAATACTGGCCACTCAGAATTTTTTCGTTAGCTTATTTTCCCGACACGTCTGCATTGTCTCGACAGTGACAGTGACAATTTTCGCTGACTTCAGTGAGTTCACTTGATATTGTGTTAATGTGAAATTTTTAAATTGATTTTGAAATATTTATCGTGTTATCTATTTTAGAGGAAATTATTTATTTATGTGCGGTCATGGTAAAGTATCATGTGTAGTAAATTGTTTACGAGAGCATTAGGGAACGGATTTTTGGTTAGGAGCGCGGAGGTAGGAGTGCTGACATCATGCTGAACGAATGGTTGCATCGCACAGAAGAATATCAAGCAAACTTTCAGGTACCTTCTGGATATTCATAGTTTGCTAGTCTAAACAGGTTTGGTTCAACTATAGAGTAGGTGCCTAATAAGTAAATAAAAAAAAAACTGGGACAATCTTGCTCAAATTAATCTCATTTTCCAAAATAGCGAACTAAGCTTGTAAGCTTTTACTAGTACTAGTTTGTAACTAGTAGAAGTCTTAAAATAACTATAATCATTATCAACGCTTGACTATTTCATAATAAATAGTTTATTTCGTGTCCTACAAAGACACAAATGTATTTATTAGGAAAGATATGTGTATGTACTTAAATGTTAAATACAAGAATCACCTTACTTATTTGTTTGGATTACCCGGGACACTGCAATAAACACATGCCTGTGACACTCACAAATAACGTGGCTTTATATTGGTAAAATAATTTTCAAAATCGGTTCTGTGGATCCAAAGATTACCCCTTACTACGTCACAAACTTTACCTCTTTGTAATATTAGTATTAAGATAAAATATAGGTACGAGAGGCGGCTGAAAATTTCGCGGACAAAGATATAAGTGTAAGAAAAGTTTTAAGTAGGTACATTTGTTTATTTCCTAATAAGTAATGTACAGGCATACAAAACCATCTCTCGTGCAGCCTAAAATATTTCGCGTGCAATAGCTCATTTTAATCCCTTCGTTAAAAATCTTATATTGTTTTTCGGTTAAAATATTAAATTCATATTTATTTGGAAGATTTTTTTAACTCAATTCCTGTTATTGGTATGGTTAAATGTTACGTGATGATAATGCAATATTATGGTGTTTAAGAGGTGATCCGATAATGGATTATCAGATCGGCCACCTTAGCCGACTCGTAAGGTGGCTACAGGATCTGCGCTGGATCCATGTTTCCCACATAAAATCTACTCAATAGTACCTCGTATGTTAGTACCTAAGGCTGAAACTCTACTGTGACGTGTTACACTTACACTACACACTTACACTAAATTTTAACTTAGACTACGCTTTGGCCTAGTTGGTAGTGGAGTGCCCCTCCCTTCGCGCTACGAAGCGAGCGCAGTGGTGCTGGGTCGAGATCCCGGTAAGGGTAGATATTTATGTGATGAGCGCGAATAATTGTTCCTGAGCCATGCAAGTTTTCTATGTATTAAATTATATATTTATCTATATAAGTATTTATATTGTAGTCTGGTACTCATAGTACAAGCCCTAGTTTCGGACTAGGTCAATTAGTGTGACATTGTCCCCTTATATTTATTTTTTATTTTATTTTCAGAACCTTTGATCATTTAATGTCTTAGACCGTGGTTTTTCAGCCGCCCGCCAGTAGGGAATTTTTAAAATTAGGTTACTAATTTAATCTGAATCTTTTGTCATAAGTCTACTGTAAATTTGTGAACTAAATATTTGCGTCCATTTTCTGTAAAGGGTAGGTAAGTATAAAGATATTAGGCAGAATTTGCATTTCATCGAAAGGCATTTCTCGCTGCATGAGTTATCTTATCTCATAATCTGTTATCTGTCACAAGTCTAACCTAACCTAACCTACGTAATTTCAGATAATTATCCTTAAAATATCATGTTTTCAGCAGCAAATAGCGTTCGATGAAATGATACATAAAGATAAAATCATCATATTCGTAATTCTTCTTGTAATATTATTTGCGTTGAATGATTGAAATCTTTAAAACTTATTTGCTTACGCTTGCGTCTCTAAAGGTACAAAGTATAAAATTAATCCGTATCTAATTATATCTCACTACTCATTGACATGAAACGTGTAGAGGAGTAGTCGACGTTTGACGTAGAGACCTCGTCGTATTGTTCTCGTAGTAATTATTTTGAATTTAAATATAATGACCAAACTGTTGGGACAAAAAAAATACTATCAGTCACTTTATTCCTTTAAACATTTTGAATAAGAATTTTTGTAGTTGTTAAATTAGGCTAGTTAGCTGTAAATTTATCAAAATTGTCACCCTTATTGATGATAAGTATTAGAAAGAAATATAGGAAAAACATTAAATTTTCCAAACAAAAGGAAATAACTTAAAAGAAAGAAGGAAAAGACGTGCAGTTTTAGTGTTTATTAGAATCACGTGCACGTAGCAAAACAAAGAAAAATAATCAAAATTTAAATTACGCCCATTAAAAACAAATGCTCTTGTACAGTGAAGTTTTAAGATCCCAGAACGTTCGTTTAAACACCACAGTCCCTTATTTTAGGTCATAGCTCGTATTTTTCCTCACGGTACCGTTACTGTAATGACATGTGAACAAGTGCCGTCTCTCGATGGATATTTTCACGCAGCCTTCCTCTTCTGTCCAAAGATTAAACTAAGAGTAGACAGTCCTTTTTTTACAAGCTTTTATTAACAGCACATGCTATAGTGAAAATCTTGCAAGTACATTTTTAAACACTTTTTTTTGAGGTAGAATCAGAATAAGGCAACAGGATTTTAGCTATACTAGATCAACGTAGACCTAAATTTTTACTAAGTGACTGAGTGTGTAAAATTGTATCAGATCGCATAAACAATTTGTATATACAATATTATAGTTGACTTTTATTTAGCACGCGAAATAATCCTAACAATTCATAAATTGTTGACAAGATTATTTTTTCAACTTTTACCAGGTGCCGCATCTTCTGTTTTACACGAAGTTCTTATATTGTTAAAACGCACGTATGCGTTCAACACACTGTGGTAAAGTCAGATTAACGCATTTGTTGTGTGCATTAAAGGTACTGAATGCGTTAAAAAAGCTCTAAATTTTCTTATACATTGGTAAAGGACTGACGTCTATAGGCAGCGCTGATGAACAATTACTTCTTATTTGGTGACCTATCAGCTCATTTGGGACATTCATTGTATATATAAAAACTAACATGAAAAATAAACACTCCACTTCAGTACTACTATTTTAGTAAATTTATCGACATACATTTAGGTACATATAAGTACAGCTACGGTTTTGCGGTCAACAATTGTTAAGACCTAATTGTAATACGTTATTTTATTAAATGGAAAATAGGTAGGTAGTTATCATTATTAAACCGCAGACTTGCTGTGTTGCCGCGCGTTCTCAATTTTCCGTACTAAAATGAAAATGCCTCCGCTACGACTCTTGTGTTGATATGTTGAAGTATGGAGAAGAGACGCTACTCACCACTTTCGCTCTCAATGCTTTATGCCTAAAATGTATTACAGTTGTATAAAGCGCCTACTTAAAAACCTTTTTTTATAAGTTTGTGTCAACCGCTATCCGCTTCTGTGCTCTAACCAATCTTTGGGTAGCAAAAAGAGGATCGCTTCCCACTCAAGTTTTTATCACCGTAATGACATTCGATTTTAATTGTCCAGCTAATTACGACATAATTTGACGACATAGTAATGTTTTAATTGTATACCCTTCTCTTCGTATTTCTTGCCAATTAACAGTGATTTAATTATTACATCATGAGAGAAATGGAAATCGAAATTGTTGAATAAACTAGTTAGTTTAAAGGATCGCGTGATCTCGGCAAGATGGCGCTTTGCGTGTGAATGAATGCGGGATAGAGGGTCCATAACGCAATCGCGATGGTTTCGCACAGTTTGAATTCAGAAATTTAAATTCGAAAATGGAAAAGAAAAAGAGCAATTCGACCGCGGCCTGCCCACCCAGTCGAGCCAGCCGCTCGCTATGCGGCTCCGCTGTAGTACTTTACGAATACCGCCAATTCCTTCGCCCTGCCTCTCTCCGACTAGCAAGACTTAAAAGCCGCGTCCAATCCTTACCATTCACAACCGTATACACTTCAAAATTGAATCGAAACGGCAATGGCATCGACGCCATTAATTTTCCGACAGACATAATGATTAAATTGTTGCGGCATGTCAAATCAAAAGAAATTATGCTGTTATATCTTGTTCAATAGCGGGTCGTTTATGTTTGTTTCGTACATGCCAACATGGATACCTCCAAGTGAGATTTCTCCTTTGAGAGATTCCTTAAAGTCAACGTTTTTCGTTCTATGTTTTTTTTACATTTCATTATGCAAAATATTTCAATTATTAATGAAAGTAAAGTAGTTATTCCACTTTTAAGACTGCACCGAGCAAACGTCGAGCGTCCAGTGGCGCCCTCATTACTATTATTGTGTTTTCTAATTAACTAAAGAATTTCCTTGTAATCAAACGATACGTTTATGTAGCGCAAGTAAAAACACAATTTATGGGATACGTAACAAACTTTGATAACAATTACCCTTTGAGTAGTCAGCTTAACGGGAAAAGGTGGCCACTTATCTCCGTTAAGTTGATAACTCAAAGGTTAATTGTTACTAATCTATGTGATATACCCTATAAATTGTGTTTTCATTTGTAGTACAAACACCTACCGGCCAATTTGAAGAAAATACTTTAGTTTATTAGAAAACACAATAATAGTAATGAGGGCGCCACTGTACATCCGGCGTACGATATCGGCGCAATCTTAACAAAAGCCGATAGAAAACAAGAGTAGGATCCGCGTGAACGAACCGTTATGGCTGAAAATCAGCGCAGTTAAGTACTTAATAGGTGGTATCGGATTCACAACCGCGAGGACACTTTTCGTACTTTTCCTGTTAGTAACATTAAATGTTTTATTTTACTCTTGTATTTATTGTTGTCTTCTGTTTAGTGAGTAAATACCTACTCTCGTCTTTTTACAGATTGGCTTATAATTTACAAAAATCAATATTTCTTCCATTGCAATAATTAATGTCACAGAATCGAAGGATTATGTCTAGGCGGTTTGGGCTCAGGGCGACTGTCCACAGTCCTATTTCGTCATCTTCTTAACTCGTCCACAATGTTACGTCGTCAGCATGTAATTCCTAAATTGTCACCTTCCTAACTCGTCCACATTCTTATATCGTCAATTTCCTATCTTGTCCACATTCCTATATTGTCCACAATGTTAACTCCTGTGGACTCCTCCCATATTGGAATATGGACGCGTTGGAAAGGTGACAATATAGGAAAGTGGAAGAGTTAGGAAGATATCACTATAGGAATGGAATGCCGACGAATTGGAATAGTGGGCCATATGGCATTGTGGACGAGTTAAGAAGGTGACGAAACAGGACTGTGGGCAAAGTCGGGCTGAGCCGCGGTTTGGCCCTTCGAGCAAAACTAACATAACTTAAACATTAGGGTGGTCAAAAAATAATTATTTAATATGGTTTCTTCACAAGTTTATTTTTATTTCAAATATTTGAAAATAGGCTACATCAAGTTTTGTTGCAATTGAATTAACTTTACAAGTCGCCCATACTGTTCAAATTGTTTCATCTAAAAATGTATAGAGCTTCACATATGTAATAAAGATATCGAATAAGAAATACTTTGGACTAGATGTATTTTTGTATGAGAGTAAGATCCTTTTAATATAAACAAAACGTTTATGGAACCCATCTAAAACATGCCACTAAGTAAATATGGTACTGACACAAATGACTCCAAGAAAAATTGATTTTCGAAAATTATGAGCCTATATATTAGGAGGAGTTATAGGTACTTACAATTTCATCTTGTCTTCTTTGCATTAACTGTTAGAATAATTATGGAAGTGTGTTTCACGAGAATTCATTTTAATCAAACGTTCAAAGGTTCAAAAAGAAACATTGTCATGCAGACTCAGAGTCTGCTACTAAGAACCCAATGCCGTGCCATGAGCCATGTAAAAAAATGCCATGAACCTTAGGGAAACACCACTTTAATGAAATTCTAACAACTCTCAACAATTTCCATTTTAATGGAATCTTTATGCCTGGCCAGTAGTATTCCCAATACCCACGTCGTTCGCGTCATTATTTTCTCAAGAACTCTAACTCTTGTTCCTTTTACATTACCGGTTGTAGACTCGCGAGAGTCGTTGATTGGTTAAAAAGCGGTCGGTGGATGATTACGCGCGCGGTAGAATATCGCGTGACGTAAATAAATACTACAACCAGAGTGAGAGGCCACCGGCCTAAGGCGGTGACTCATTGCTCTTATTTATGCAGAGTTAGCCTTTTAAGATATTTTTTAAACTAGATGGATACAATAATTTGTAATACATAGATCTTCATAATGATAACATGTTTTTTATGTAACATTTATATTAATTTTAACTAAAAAAATTGGTAAATTCTGCTAATTTTAAATTGTCAAAATAAATATGGTTAATAATTCTCGCCATTTATTCCGTCACTTTTTTCTGCGTGTGCGCAGATAGTTAATATTATGCCCAGTGGGTCGGAAGCACACGCACGTGCTCATTGCATAACCATGATCCGTGTTCGGTGCAACGGTAACGTTTCGTAAGATCCTCTTCGTAATTAAAAGTAGGTACTCGCGGATGCGCCAGCGTCTAGAAATGAATCCGTGTTTTGTCACTTTTGATGTTATACAACTATTGACGCAGTTGTAGGAAAATAATTACGGTATAAGTAGATATTATCGCTGGTGCTTGTTATAAACGTACGTGGATAAATTTGTTTTGTAAGTTTTTTTTTCATATTGCAAATTAATACAAGAATTGTTTTATTTATATAAATCACGACGGTTATTATTGTTTGCAGCTTTGTTAAACATAATATTGAGCAATTGACGATATTTGTCACTAAATAAATAAAGATTCGGCATTGATGATTCACCAAATGCAAACTTATTTCGCTGTGCATTGCTTAAGCCGCGCCGTTACAGGTCCTTGACAAAAAACTTGAGACCGTATTCATTCTCTAAACCGGAAAGTAGGTGTATTATTGACGTACTCACACAAACATCCAATGATGCGACTATTGATACCGCTTCAAAAGGGAATTTCACGCCGTCTCCTTGTTCGCTTTTAATTGTATTGCGCTTAACCTGCTCATTGTGCGCCCATTTATAATAAGGCTACACGGTAAAAACAAACAATGTCCTAGTGAAATTTTCGAACTTGTCGCACGCTATTTTTTGCCAGCTACGTCTTTATTACCGGCCTCCCTGAGCGGTTTAAACTTCGAACACTGCTCACCGTTAAGACATAAACAAAGGACTGTAAAATAAGATGCACACTGGTTTAAAAGCCGACAGTACCTACCTTTAATTTATTACGTCATATATAAAGCAGTGAAAGTTAAAAGTTAAAACAGTGTTTTGTTTCTAGCATTCATTTGTTAACGGTAAACAAAACAAATGGTCACAAAGACACCGCCGTGTACAGAAGTCGAATGCTTTACAAGCATCCATAAAGATTTTGCGAATTTTAATGCGAGTTTTACTACTGTTATATTTATGAGATTCGGAATAGTCGAGACTTGTTTTTTAAAGTCGTTTATCTGTTTTTTTTTTTATTTGAGTTGTTGTAAGCCTTTAATGTGCGTGGGGATAATTATTCATCTATGGTACAAGTTTGCAATGGAAAATATTAAATGTCTTTTTCCTGACGGATCTGCGGAAGATACTTATAAGCACATAAAGTTTCCAGGTAGATCTTGATGTTGATAAATAAAGCAAGTAGGAATATTTTATTTAAAAGACGTTTTCTAGTTACTCATAAGCAAAGAGCGGAATTCTTCATAGCAAAAATCAAACTGTCAGAGGGATTGACCTAACTGTTTTATCGACTTATCGATGTTACGGAATAATATCGCATTAGGTATCCATAATGCAAATAAAACTTGAAAAAGTACTAGATAGAATTCCGAACTACGACATGATACGCAAATATGCTGATTTTATAGAAAAAAGTGATTACAGCCAAAACACCGTTATCGAGTACTACAAAATATGCTCCTGTTACTTCAACTGAGGTAGAAAGCTCGTTTTCATCTTATAAATGGATCTACAATAAAAAAAGGAGTAATTTGAAATGTGACAATGTTGAAAAAATAATGACTATTTTCTTTTACTACAGGGAAGATGAAGAAAACATAATTATTTAGTACAGATTTAGATTTCGACTTTGTTATTTTGAATGAAGATTAGTTACCTACTCTTAGCAATATTTGTTTTTAATTTTTAATGATAAGTTTCATATAGAAAATTAAAAAAAAAGTATTTTCTGTTTTATTCTTTACTATTATACTAAAATACAGTGGCGGTCAGCTAATTAGGGACACCGTTAATTTGTTTGTATGTATATCCAAAAGCCTGATTTCATTACTTTAACTTTGTTTCGTTAAGTGACAAATATTTATCGATAAGTCGATAAAACAGTTAGGTCATTCCCTCTGACAGTTTGATTTTTGCTATGAAGAATTCCGCTCTTTGCTCATAAGTTAAGTAAAAGCAAGCAAGAAAACATACAACACCAATATTAAACTGACACAAACGAAAACGACACGTTTTAATCTATGGGCATATGTTCAAAACTATTGGTTAGTATAATAGGTATCTGAATTTTTATTTCGATAGGATAGGGTAGGTCATTTGGAAAGGATGGATGAAAGAAGATTGATGAAAGAGATATACACATCGATAGTGAGTGGACGGGTCGGAAGGGGCCGCCCTAGGCGTACTTTTTCGAGTCAAATCGGTGAAATACTGGAAAATTGCCGAATCTTAAGTACCCGAAACCGACGTGCGTGCATGACTCGATGTATGAATGTGGAAGAAGCGAAAGAAATTTGTCAAGATCGTAGCAAGTGGAAAGAAGTGGTCTCTGCCTACCCCTCTGGGAAACAGGCGTGATTTAATGTATGTGTATGTATGTAGGAATATACAAACAGATGTAGTGCATACACATACGACATCGGATTTCGGCAGAAAAAAAGTATTTATCTTGTTTTCTTATTCAGCTTTACGTAGTATCTTCCGATAAGCAAATTGAGAAAGCAAGACAAATGCGAACTTATCCGACTAAATACGTTGCCATATGATTATGCACTACATCTGCGGTACACCATATTGCTTCTGATTTGTTATTGTATTGTCAACGTTATGATAGATCTTATTAACCTGACAGGTAATAATGGCTGAGTTAAAAACAATATGATAACATGTCAAAAGCAATATTGATTTTCGGGATAGAATAGAGCCCCAGTACGTTATACCTGACAATAGGTTATTTTTTAACCCGTTAACCTTTTTAACACTGTCAAATATAAAAGTCCTCACTCACACGTCAATGACAGCTAAACACCAGAGCTAATGTCAACCTTACCTCATATATACTCAGGTCTATATTCCACTGGCAACCATGACGGATATATCCGTCGTTAGCGTTAAACCGGTGGTGGGTATTATATGAAAAGGTTAAAACTGAAACGAAGTGAGGGTGCGTCGATAATATTCATTACATTAATCGAGCTCATTGAATATTTTATTGTTATTAGGAAAATTGTACAGATGTTTGCTCTGCAAACGATTACAATAGAGCAGTAAAAACGATTAGTTTTAGACAGAGCAACCTATTGAGATTTAGTCATCCACCCGGATCTCTTGGACAAAAATGACGTGCAGGGGTTTTGCCAATGTGACGTGAATTTCTGCAAAATCGCTAATATTATTCAGGTTAACCGTTAAGCCAAGGCTGTGAAAGCAAGTGCTGATAGAGATTACTTATTAATTACTTGCGTCTTGTCCTCGCTTCGCTCTGGTTTATGCAAATAAAAATTACCTTATGTCCCTCCGGAATAATGTACCATTCAGATGGTGAAAGAATTTTTCGAATAGCTTTTGTGGTTCCGGAGATAACTTGTTGGATAGATACAAGCTTACAAAATTTGCACTCTCGCTTTATAATATTATTAGTAAAGAACTATAGAGTACAGATAATTAGGAACCTTTATCAATTTTTAATGACGTATTTCATCAATAAAATAATAATTAAGGATAATAATTGAATACTAAAGTTTTAACTGAAATAACCATTAAGTTGAAAAAGTTATGAAGATTTAAAGATTTGAATATAATATAGGGCATATATTTATTCAAATTACTAGGTTTCATGGAAAATTAACAGAACGTTTTACGTATACTATAAAATATTAGAACAAATACTTATTTGCTTCCATATTTTGCCCCTGAAGATGCTGTTGACGTACACGTATGTGGGTTTCAAGGGTCTTCATCGGTCCCCGGGTAGGTACTAAACTTGCTACCTGGGTATTTCGGTACCTGATGCTATTAGTACCGCTATTAATGGACAAGTACCGGTAATACACCTGTATCATTAGGTACTTATCAGTAACATTGAAGGGCGATTTTCAAACGTGAAGGACTAAAATTACAAAACGGTAACTTAAGTCAGTTAATCACGAAAATTAACTATACCGCTATAATACAAATATTGGTATCTCAGACAAAATTCCACTAGCAAGTGCAACCATATTATTACCATCCTCTCTTCTTCCTATATTGGTTTCCTCGGCGCGTTTTACCATTTTAAATATATTCCCGCTATGGGAATAAGAAAATTGTGATTATGAAATCGGAAGGTAACAACTGGATGTCCTTGGTACAGTCAGGGTAAAAAAAGGTTCGTCACTTTTCGACTCTATTTCAACGCTGTTAAGGTCCAAAAGTGACGAACCTTTTTTTAGCCTGACTTTACTTACATAGATCCACCGAGTTTGAACTCTTTAGTTTGGAATCGAAAAAAAAAACGTTTGCAAAACCATTTTTCTACCATTTTTGCCAAGTATATAGTTATCTATCACCTAAGCGACCACACATGTTAATTAAAAATTTGGGGATGTCTTGGCTGCTTTATGAACCTAGGTACAGCACTTGCCGGTTAAAGGGACATTTTAAAAGAGACACCATGCCCGTCCGGTACGCTTGCGTTGACTTGCGTTTATAGGTATGCAGTAGCTTTTAAATTCTATTGAATTTTTAGAATGCATTTAAACGTTCAAAAATTATTGACCTTTTAATACTGCCACTTAATAATGGTTGATTTTTTTTTATGAATGATAGTTGAAACTTTCTGCTATAGCATAACAATAAGTATGAATGCCGGTTACCAAACAAAAATAGGAAAATTCAAGTTTAAAAAAAAAATCTTTCTAAATTTAAAAATGCGTCAGTAATCTGGCATAGATTCTTATTTTAATCATTCATACAGTAAATTAGCCAAAGCAGGGCTCTTTTCTCAGCGGTAATATAAATATTGTCTTCTAGCGCTTCGGACTAATGAGGTGGCACATCATCTGATACAAATAACGCGATATTCCTATATCCAGCAATAACTTTATCAAATAATATGAGCCTGTGGGAGAGAATTCATCTCGTATCATACGTTGACGTTACGGAAAGACGTGGGCGGACGGAGTTCTACAGCAGTGTTTTTCAAACTTTATGGGGTCACGGCCCTTAATGACCATCAAAATTGCTTCGCGACCCCCCAAAACCCAATTTGTACGATTAATCTTAGAGCCCAACTCTTATTTAACAATGCTAAAACTGGAGTTTGTATCCGTATCAATGGGTATTCAGGGTGAAAAGAATGATTGAATACCCCATCTAGCAAAAGAAGCCCTTAGATTTTGATACCCTTTTGCTACTTCTTATTTGTGTGAGCTGTCCTTTTCATCAATGGTTGACACTAAAATAAAGAAGAGGAATAGATTAAATTTGGAAAATGATTTAATCGTCTGCGTGTCGCGACAGGAACCGTGTTTTGATAAATTAGTTCAAAAGAAACAAGCTCATACTTCGATTGAATAAAAAAATGTTTTTATAATCATAAAATAAATAAATATGTAAGATTGATTGCTGTTTTATTGAAAATGCACATCCTTCAAAAAAAATGTTTCCATCTAGTCACAAGACTTTCTCGGAGCTGAGCCTCGCGACCCCCCTGGACAGGTCTCACGACCACCCGGGGGGTCGCGACCCACACTTTGAAAAACACTGTTCTACAGGAAGCATCCGTTCCGAGCACTCCTGCTCCGTTTATAAGCGATCGCAACAAAGCCTTTACTTTGTCTCATATCTGAATCATTGAGCTGTAAAATTTCTAAGCAGCGTGCGACACTTTTAGAACGGAAGTGCTAAAATAGCATATAGGTAAGACGAAGACGTGCGTGCCTTATAAGTCTATATCAATAATGTGTCTTGCGAAATCTTAGGATTGGTGACGTGGAGACGTGGATATGCCAGTGACGAATATTTGCAATGCCTAAGATGGGTGGGGTTCGAATAGATAACGATACCAATGACGTGTTTACTGTAATTCTTAAACTTTACGCATAATAATACTGCTATATTTTACGTATGTACATTGACGCGACAAACCAAAGTCAATTTGAGAAGAGGGGCGTGACGTCTTAAAAAAAATATTTCCAACCTACACTAAAGTTTTCTATTTCCGTTTATACGTGTGCAAATTGTATTTGCAACAGTTACCTATGGGAAACAATCGTAGAACTATTTGCTGCGTTTGTGTTTTCTAGACATTCTTTATAATTAATGACATTGAGTTCTGATAATTACTATGAAGTGATAGGAAGCTGTAGACAGTTTGGCGGCGGATTTCTCGTTACACATACCATCGTTGCACAGTATTTTTTATAACAGTGCGGAAGTGTTCTGCTCTAAACAATATTACTAATGTTTAACGTTAATATGACAGCGGCAGATTTTTGACGTTGAATGAAATTTAAAGAAGAAAATTGCAACTAGCAATAACTTATCAGCCAGGATTTTAGCCCCCCCAAAAAATTGGAGCCAACCGAGAGAGATTTTCTCTGCAAAGGTAAATTTATATTAGATAATCAAAGCTGACAGTAACAAACGCAATTTTTTCCCCTGATTTAATTACCATCTCACAGTGAATTCCTCTTACGTTTTATCAGGACTCGTTAGGAAACGAGAGAAAAAATGTTAGTGCATTTTTTAACCAGCGTTTATCATCTATATAATATGTAGTTAATAAATCAATGTCATTTCCGCGCTTCCAGTAAAATTATTCATACTTGCAACCCTGGTTTCACTCAGTAGACTGTGTCAAGGAGCTTGCACGTAGGCGATGCGCTATCAGCAGTTCCTTATCAGCCGGAAGCTGATGCAGCCACAGGTGTTTCAGAATAGAACGATGGTAGTTCAGAGAACTATCCATGCAGTCAGCCGCGTTGTCATACTGTTTGTAATTTGACGTAATGTCTCTCCATTGATATCATATTTCCGTTTGGATTATGATTGTTGTAAGATAACGGAGTTTGAAAGATATTTGACGTTTTGTTTTGATGACTGTTGATTTAATTATTATTAATGGAAATGGATTATAAGGTCAGGGTTTCAGGAGTAAGGTGTTAGGATTTGATTTTTTTACCTGGATTTTATACCGGTTGGTAACGGAAAGTTGCGTTTACTTTAACTAAGAAAGAATAATATGTTATAATACCTGCCTATCTATCCAGATTTGAACTAAGTTCTGTTTTTTTTTCTTTAATTAAATTTAAAAACATTTTTATACGTTTTTTTTTTAAAATGGATTAAGTAAATTTTTGTTATGTGAATTACTTATAGGCGTTATTTTCTTTTTCAAAATAATGTTGCAGGTGTTATTTTTGGAAATTATTAAATATTTACTAAACCTTCATTACTAAACCTTAAGCTTATTTAATTTCGTACAATCCAAAATAACTCTAACATTTACCCAGCCAACTGAAAAAAACCCTCCAGAATAAAAAAATTAATCACTACCGGATCTTAAACATTTCTTAACCCACAAAGTTTAATTTAACCCTGAGTATATAAACCAGCCCAGTTACACTCAAAATACCTACGCATTTACTTTCAACCCCTGTCACCCGGGGTCCGCTCACCCGTGGGTGTGCGGCGGTGGGCCGGGCCCTGGCCGTCCATTGGATGACTCGGAAAAACCCGCCGGCGATTCGTCAACCCCCACTCTGCAACACGTGCTCGCGTACTTTATGTTACGCTCCGAGCCATAGCCATTTAGTCGATCACCTGACACGATACGCGCACGATCATACAAGGGGATGCATTAAACATCGATCATGGATAAATTAATCATACCGACCTGTGCCATGATTAGGCAATGTGGTACCGTCATAGTCAAAACTGTAACTTTGAACTGTTGTGGACGGACTTGTTTGGACAGTACGAGCTACGTACGACCCGCGAAATGTGAAATGTGCAGTAGGACTAGAATAAATAGCCAGTACAGTGAATGTGACAGTGATAATGTGAAGAAATGTCGACCCTACAGATCGAGAACAGCTAGTAGCAGTAAGGTTTACTTTTATTAATTTTTGAAAGCGGAATAAATTTAAAAAGTAACAAAATTTTAACATGAATATTTTACCGATTATTAGCTTCAGTAGAGCGTCTTAATTATAATTAAATAATTACATTTTATTTTTAATTTAAAATTATATTATCTTTTAATTATTCAGAAGCAAGCTCATTAGTTAATTAACGAAAATATAGGAGTTAATCCCGCTGACAATTATGTAACGAGCCCCCATTAACAGCAGGTGATTTGTTTTGACGCGACATAAAGGGACCGCATATGAAGTTTATGACACCTTAAAAAAATATCAGAGCTTTGCTAATTACGACTCGTAATCATAATAGCGCTAGAACCCTTCGCAGCCATTAATGTAAACGGAACATCCGGCCAGCAGCCAGGGACCTATTCTCATGACGGTGTAATCACGCCCGTCCGCCGTAATCGAGCTTACAATTTCATTAGACACAAAAACTTGGCTCGGTCTCGCCTCCACAATGTTAAACACGAAGATCAGAACTAACTAACTAGGCTTAAACTGCTATTAAACTAGCCTAGTACTGTTACCGGAATGACATGTCTGACTAAATGTTTCTATCCTTTAAAGAGCCGTACAGTTACGCTGCTCCGCCGTTTCGTAATTGCAAGTATCGCTAGGTCTTTCTATATAGGGCCGAGAAATGATTTAAGTGTGCGAGAGAAAAAATAATACCGACTGCCTTGTAGATTGTAGATTAGCTCCGGAGAATGTCCGGAAAATTTCCCGGGCTGCTCGTTAGAATCTTCTCGGGCTTTCATATTGATTGGTCGTAATTAGTTTGGCAAAAACTTGCCTTAAAGCGATTGCCGGCCGGTGACCATCTGTGTTTAACCTAATTTAAACAGTAATTATTGCACTTGATTAACACTAATGAGTTGCGCTTCTGGACTTTCTAAATTAAATTCAAAAGCTACATGATGATTAAAATTGTCGGAGCTTAGCATCGTCCCAAAATTTTATAAGTCAATGACATTTCGCGATTGGTAATGAAGAGATAAAATTATTAGCTAACAAAAAAAAAACGCAAGCGTAATATAATATCGTTAAATATTTTCCCGGAAGTACACCATTGCAGTCTATTACACAATAATATTATATTTCATATCCTGCAAGCAATATTACGGATATTTTCCCTTTGGTTTTCCTTCTTTCACTCATAACAATAGATTAAATCGTTGACAATATCATTCCAATTACTTATACATGCTCATAAAAAGTATCACGTCAGTAATTTATATATACTTTTCGTAAAAATTATTTTGTTTTGGTAAGTAACATTTAATTTCCATCGTCAATGTAACTAAAAGTCCCTTCAAATGTGGAAAATTATGACGCCATGCCACAAAGTAAAAATATTCCCTAGTTACGACGATGATTTTCTGAAAAGTCTTTACCATTTTACTGCTAAATTTGTGATCGGAAAACCACTTGTTCGAGGCAGATTGAGTGAGTCATCGGCGCTCGGTTATTATGGTAATTGT
Source organism: Acleris laterana (assembly GCA_963966035.1). Lineage (NCBI taxonomy): Eukaryota > Metazoa > Arthropoda > Insecta > Lepidoptera > Tortricidae > Acleris > Acleris laterana. The sequence goes on from OZ014449.1 coordinate 5,036,687, forward strand.
CACGAGAGCAAACCGTGACGTCAGTTGATAGTAAAACGCGATATTGATAATAGCCCCCTTCAACTTCGACATTTGATATCGCGAAAGTTATGCAGATTTTATTCAAATATTCAATATAACCGTTAGTTTATTTTATTTACTACCGTAGTCTTATTATTTTATTGCTGTAAATTGAAAATACGAGCATTTGGAGCGTTTTCTTTAATTTATTTCGATCATATTCAGTTTATGAATATTATGACGTTTGGTATGATATCAAAATTACCTTTATAATTATTGCTTTAATACTCACGAGTACCTTTTAGCACAACTTAAAAGTAAAAAAAATATTAAAAAATATATAACAAAATTGAGTTTGATATTTAAGTAATCACGTTAGGCTAGGAATGTTACAAATAGTGGTCCTTGCTATGCGGCTGCGTGCGCGCGCTCGATTTCAGACATGAACTATGTCCGCGTCATTAGGGCTGTGATCCACCGCTCATTAGCAACATTTTCACATAAAACGCTGTTCATTTACCCGGCAAAGCAGCCGCGTCAATTATAAACAGTTATTTCAGTGAGACGGCTCATAATTGCAGTGTTTAACTGTCACCCATTTAGCGACACGTCGATCTCCGCTAAGCAATCACTTACTTTCATACGTTACGTGACTCTACCCTGAAAATGAAAACGCACCAACCCTAAATGCGTTTAACAAGCACTTAAAGTTTCGGTACTTAATTTACTTCATAACTGTAAACTCTGATACAGATTGGCTTTCTAGAAATAATCTTCGAGATGAAAATGCAATGAGGAACTGCCCCAAATTGCATACTGATAGGTGCATCTTCGACACGCACCGCCTTAAGCGTGTCGCGTCTGATTGGCCGAAATTATTCGCCGACTTTTCCGAAATTACGTGCGCACATTAAATTGTTGCTAAAAGTTATTGCGCTACCGTTAAGTGTAATATCAAATTGTTACCTTATTAAATTATATTCGCGAAATATTTTTGTTAATTTTGTCCGAGGCTATTAGCATTTAGAGCGATTTTCAGTTGATGAAGAGCGCCGCGGTTGCGGCGTAATCGCACTTATTATGCGCAGTCAAATTTTACGAGCGCTTCGGTTGTTAGCCGCTACTGATCCCACTCAAATTAACTCTATTATGGATAAACTTGACGCTTTTTCTATGTTATGTCACACGGATATTAGTCCCGTTAATGACTTGAATCTACCTCGTCCACTTTAGAAGCAAACACGCTGTATCAAAACAGACTGCTCACTCTGATAACATGCGCAAGTTATTAATTGATCAGGTTTTGAAAATAAAACTGGAGCCCTATGAGTGCCCAAAGATTAGCCGCTGGTCACAGACGGACTCGGCAACAGTTTGAACAGTATAATGTGTGATTTACATAATGATTTCGCGGGCGCCGGCGCACATCCGGCGGTCCGGGCGACGCGAACTTTTCTCGGTTTTCGAGCCGAAATTCTAGTTAGCGGCGATTTCTTTAAAAAGGGTAACAAGGTCTCGTTTGGGTCGTTTTTCGTGCAGCCTCCACGGGCGAGCTGTTAAAAAATAAACGAACTCTTTGTTTCTCGAGTAGTCGCGCCGACCTCCGCCGCGGTCCCTACTTTTTTATGCCCCCTTATAACCTGTGTATTACGTGTAGGTATCTACAGTTTTTATGGTCGCCCGGTCAGTTCTTCAATGGGCTAAGGAATTCGATCGAGTCTCCTCATTGTTCAACTCGGTTGCAATCATCAAATAAATTAATTGTACAAAAGAAAGTAATTAATGTCGTCTTGTCATCAGTCATGTTTTATAACAAAATATTGTTTACTTAAAAAGTGCTTATTAAAGTGTGTTAGAATACTTATAATAGCAGAAAAAATAAATCATGCAATTTTTATACAGGATGTTAAAAGTAATAATGCAAGTTAATAATAAAAAGATTTACAACTCGGTTGGCTCTACGGCTCTTTCAAGTTGACCTGTTATTTTTTTACTTGAACTTTTGACGGCGGGCTCGGCGTTTGACCGGCCACTAATAAAATGTTATGATCGTGTGTTTAACGCGTGTTGTGGTGTCGGACCGTCTTTTGACATGATCGTTATTACTGCTCCTTTGTGGTCTCTTGTGCCCGATGAAACAACATTATTATAGTGTCAATTAGACAGCAATATACCAATAAAGGGTCCATAGATCTAGTTAGTCGGGGTTTTAATGGTCACAATTTGTTTATGCAAATGGCTGCGTTTTGGTGTGTGAGAGGGTTTTATAGCGCCATCCCGTTTCTTTATAATAAGAGGGGCGTGCGATCGGGATCAGTTCACGGCGTCTAGTTAAATAATAAGCGGCGCGGGGCCCTCTAACTATAATTTCCTTTATTTGACCGCGCCGCCGCCCGGGGCAGGGGGCAAATCGCCGCAGAACCGCTAACGAGATACGGGAACAAAAAAAGTGCATGCACACGCGTCTCGGCTCACACTCTTTATTGGAGTCAAATCTCGCGGAAGGCTGTACGCGAGATTTAATTTACAGAAGTACTAAATTAGTTAGGCGCCATCGCACTTGCTGTTTTCTTAGTCATCGCCCATTTACGCCTGAGTCACAGTTTGAGTCCTGAAAAAAAAATTGCTCAACATGAGTAACACTGTGTAGATAATTTCTTTAAGCTGTTTTAAATCACACGAATCATCAAGCCATGTTGCGTATTTTTATGAAAGACGAGTGATTTTAGTTGAGACACTTACTTGATACAAGTAATTATAGTTTTGTTTTTGATGTCATATTAAAAACAAAAACAAGCAATGACGTAATAAATTACCAGATGTAAAGTACAGGGTGATACCAGCTTGCACAGTGACGTCAAAGATGATAACACAATGTTAACTGCTATTTTGCTGGCATAATTTTTGCGATAAGAGAAATAAATAATTTGCCAAAGGATGCTTTATCAACGCTACCTTTTCCCAAAGCTGCAAGCGTAAAATAAACATGTTTTTATTGAAAAAAATGCCCATTTTGGTTTTTCCTACAGGAATTTCAGGATTTTATCGGGTGAAATCATTAAAAACATATAATAATTTATATTGAGAACAACTAACTTGTCAAGCCTTATCCAAATTCAAGCAATTCATAGCGAAAAACTAATTTATTCAAATAACCCAATTGATTTTGATCTATTGATATCGGAAGAATGTCCGTCCGTGCGTCCGGCAACGGTTAAGTGCCGCATTAGTGATTCACGCAGGTTCACTGCACAATTAGCAAAGGCTGTCCACCTCTTGCCGTGTTTCATAAATTCATCGGATGTCCATCGATTACCATAATCGATAGCACCGCGCGTGCGGCATACGATGCGCGCTTATCGAGTCTCATTCATGATGAGATTCCATTATGAAAAAACACCCTGTATACGTGCACACGAGCATACTCTCAAAAATGTGCCTTCCCGCATATCTATATTATACTCATACTATTTTAAAGTATATTAGTATACTCAATCATTTCGTACTTCACGCACCTATAATCAAAATATAATTCTTAGATCAGATCGCACCAGCAGAAGTCTTCTTACTTCTAAACATATTACAGCCTATCCAAAATACCATTTTCAAGAGGGGAATAACAACTTCTATTAAAAGTAACATCAGTAATCCCCCACCCACCCACGCTACATCTTTAACCTACAGAACCTTGCTAAATCTGATTGTTTATCCAGGATACGTCAACGTCTGCGCTGCGGTGTGCCTACTGTTGCTGGTCGGTTTGTCACCGGCGTCGGCGGCGCCGAGCGGTAGACGCAAGATGGCGTCCAGGCTGGATGAGAACCGCCTGTGGGGCAACCCATGCGATTACACAGACGACGCCAAGTTGCCGAATGGTGTAAGTACTAATCATTTCAGCCAATCACAACTATTGGAATATAATAAATAGGACTTCTAAGGATCGCTAGAAACATAGTACAGCCGCACTCGAGGGTCAGTTAATGACGATTTTGCATTGACGAGTATAAAAAGGAACGAGTCAATAGTTTTTTAAATGTGTCTACGAACGATGGTTAGTCACCTGCAGCCAATTAGAAATTTGGGAATGATTTTATTCCAGTGTGGTCAGACAGCCAGTGAAAAGAGTAGCATAGATACTATCTATCTTAGTCCTTAGGGATGGTTGTCAACATATTTTCCTTAGGCTTCGGAGCTCATTCACTATGAAATGAGTGTAAGCATGTGTAAATATATGAATCGCAATTGATTAAATGAGTGGTAACTGATATTCAATCTTACTCAAGCACCGTGCTTGTCAGCTGTGTAACTGCGGGTATGATTAAATTTGGTAACAGTTAGAGGAATCGGAAATGAAATCTGTCATTGTGAAAACCCCAAAAGATTGCATTTCAGTTACGGTGATGATTATCATCATACGTTTACGTGATTCGTCACCACTCTATTGACAGAATACTTCGAAACCTTTCATTGTGGAGACTGAATTCACCAGTGACTCATGCGCATATAACATTGTACTAGTTGCGCCGACACACCATACCATCACATGAGTTTGTTTGGATATGAGCTTAGTCATTGGGAAAATTCTAGCATTTTTTACCTAATTTATAGATTTTGCTGACTACTTTTTTTTAATGACAATTTGTTTTTTTTTCTAGTTGCCAAAAGTACCAACAATGTATACGCCAGAAGTCGCCAAGCGTGTTGCAAATAAAGCGAGGAGCGCTCTCTCCACAGCGGAGAAATTCAAAGATGATTTGGTGAGTACTAGCTTATTTCATTGGCAAGTCTTTCTCTTTCATTCACCGAATCGGCTACTGTAGCGCTCGCGAGGTCATCGATATGCCCGACGCGTCCAGCAAAATGAACGGACGAACCCCGCCACCGGCTACTACCAATAAAACCTGGGGACGTCAATGGCACATACGCAAGCCTTGCGTATGCTGATTATTGTCGATTTTATCTTTATGAATGAAAGTGTCGCTATGTCGGTAGTCGGTAGCTTTGTCTGGACATTTTACTGGAGACCTACCACAGCCATATATAGGATCTTCACACGCAAAGGTCTATGCACTCTGCCGATTGCAGTCCCCTCGAATTTTGACCCATTAATGATTCCCGACGTGCACGTTTTTAGCACCGTTCTCTCGCCGCGACGGATGGCATGGTGCAGAGATTGCATCGACTCAGGCGCCGGTTTCGCGACGTCCGGCGCACGTTGCTTCCTCCCTTTTAATTGTAATTTCGTTGTTACCTTTTGTGACTTCGTAAATAAATACCTTGCAAACATTTATCCTACTCTAAATGCGAGACATCCAAATCTCGGTAGATTACAAAGAAACATATTTATCGATCGTTTGCGGAAACGCAAACACCTCAACCTACATTCAAGAATTCATAAATAATTCACGATTTATATGGAACAATTGTTTGGCATGTTAATAAAACAATTCATATGACGGTCCTATAATTCCAATCCTCTGAATATATTTCCGAATCGGAAGTATGGTGGGCCGATCAACGAGCGGTAATGCGTTGTCAGTGTCGCGCTTCGAATCACTTATAGATGACTCCTTACCAACGTTCGGTATTCATTTAGCGATCCTAGACACATTGGCTATACATTTCTGCTTCCTCTAGCTTAACTCCTACTCATGTAAGAAGTACAGAATCGATGGACAGGGAACAATGATTGTTGATATGTATCATGTCTGTAGGGTTGTCAACGGAGTTGTTCGTTTATGAAGTATGGTGGGATTGTAATAGGCTCGGCAGTCATAACGACGTCGACGTCCTGTCCGCTGCCTCCTTGTCGTAAAACGACATTATCGACGCACAGTAGCCGGAACGGAGTACAGGACGGTGCGCGGACGACTCGAATACTGATTGCGCATTAGTATTGCACGACACACCTGCCCGTCGATGTGTCTTTTTTCTGTCTCTCCCCTTAATGTCGGTCATTCGTCGCTAATGTATCATATTTATTGCGATTTAGGCTCCCTCGAGGCGATGAACTGCCATTGTTGCCGATAGACAAGGACGCTCGATTCTTTGTTTTAAACGGGGAACGTTTTTTGGCTGCGCATTACATTACGTGTCTGTTCTTGTTATAAAATACTTTTTACGGCCGAGATAAAGAGATCTTAATAATTCGGGCTGTGTTGTCAGCCCATTTTATTTAAATAATAACTGGCCTCGTAGTACTAAGAACGCCATAACAAATTCAACGAACCCTACCGGTACTGTGTGACTCCTCGCGCCGGCGCGGCCACCGTGTGAATGTGTTTTAACTCTCAGCTTTTGACATGACCGGTGTCATGTTATCGCACATTTCGGGGCTGAATGCCTCTAATAACCGTCGAAAAACATTTATGACTATCGTGCGATGATACATCTCTAACGTGCTAAGTGATTCGATATTGTGAGGCGAGATTATTGTTTCTCCGCAAAATAATTATCGGCACACAAATTATGCTTTAAAAACTGTTCAGTTATCGTGCCTAAAATTAGTTCGAACTTTGCGTTTTTTGTCGTTTTTTTAGTAACACGCTATACTATAATTATGAAACAAAGCATAGTTTATGTAAAAAACAATAAAAGAAATATATATATGTAACAGAATGGTTTCTTTAAACCACATTCGAGAAATTTCATGCTTTATACAATTTTGCTTATACATTTTCTGGCTTAGTTTTTTATCAAAATATCATGTGTTAACTCATGGGAATATATACAAAATATTTATAAAACAAACAACAAAATATTTACGCAACTTTGGACATAGCGGTGCATTTGACGTTGCTGTCATCGAATAAAATCGAGCTGACATATAAACAATTCGCCCCGTAACCCGAGCGCTAGCGTGATCGGCCGCGACTGCATCTCGCTTATCTCAGCACATAAACAACACATACCACTATGTACTGTAATACATACTTAGTACGTTAGCGATGTTCACACGGCGACACGCTGTCTGCGACGGCTTGCATGTGTGCGTTATGTGGACTATGTGTTTGCATGTGTTTGTTCGATAAGCTTCCGATACGAGCTAGGCATTCGGGCGCGAGTAGTCGAATTTCTCGGACCAGGCCCACCCACACTTGGCTTCCTGAAGTATGTTTGCAGTGTTTTCTTTTTGAGAATTCATAGCAAAAACTTTACATCTTCCGGTTTGAGATGGACAATAACAGAGACTCTAAAAGAATAATTTTATATCTGCATGATTTAGGCTTTCATTAGGTCCTATAACCTACCCTAATTTACTAGGTATCGAAAATTAATGAACATACTGTAGCTGCCCTTTGACCATGAGTAATAGATCAAAAGCGTACTATGTGATCGCTTGTACATATTTGACAGTGATAGGTAATTTACAAGCCGACGTGCTGTAGGTAGCAGCCACCCTGCGCTTGCGACCGGACGCGCACCTGTGGCTTGCCCACCTCTGCGCATTCCGAATCTAAAGTGAATCATTCCAAATAGCCCGCGAACGAAACTGTCTCCATAAACATCCTACCATGAAAGTTCCCGGAAAAATCTATGCTCATTCCACACTTTAAAAAACCAAAACATCGTCTATAAAACAAAGTAGAATATGAAGGGTAACACGTGACTAATATTTTTTTTTATTGCTGGCATTTTTTTCATATTTAGGTTTTTATTTAGCCCATTAATGTATTAGTCATGTAACATGTTACAGGAACTGTGCTAATAGTGCTACGGTAAACAAATAGTTGTAGGTGTCTACATGATGACATGCGTGTACGATGCTAGTTGCTTTAACTAGGTTTCTGCGAAAAAATAAAAACTGCAACAGGTTCTATGAATGCAATCAAATGTTTTCGTGATGCGCTATGAGTGTTTATTTTTTATATTATTATTGCGTATGCGTGTTACCAATTTGTATGAATTATAATACTAAAAATCAACTAAAATTTGAAAATTATCGTGCCCAAAAGAATCGACAAAATCTAAATGGAAGTTTTGCACGAAATTCTATTGGCGTTTTAATTGCCTGATCTACTGATATAATAAACATTGTTGTTGCAACATTGTTACCGCAACGGGCTCTTTCATATAATTAGCCATATTGTTGGATGGCGATATTTCTTCAATAATCGACATCTCGTTTGACAAAGGGACAGATAATTTCCCTCACCTTGCATCTGCCGTAGCTGCCGGCAAAGGTTTTTGAACTCTCACACATTGACTGTAGAAAATGATTTCGTATACGCATACCGCGTCACGTAGTCCCAGTAAACTAACAGTCTAGCAAAATTTTAAACTATTTTGCGAGACATAACATGTGTCAACCTAGTGGTATAAATGTGTCTACCATTCTCCGCTACCGGAATAAGCATGCTCTATTAAAGTGTCGAATTTGAATGTCGAAACGGTTGTTCGACGTGAGACGTTATAATACCGCGGGTCGTTGTTACGGCTCATCTTACAACGCGGCGGCCTTCGTTTGGCCGTCGAATTAAATTATTAAGGTGTGGCTCCTAGCTTCCGATCACGGAATATACAATTTTAGCAAACCATTATCAGTTTCACGAGTTTCTTCCGTTTGTATTTCGACCTCAACCGTAGCTGGTGGCCGATTCCTTGATGCAATAGCAATTTAAAATCTGACCTGTGCAGTGTCGTGCCACGTTCCTGTGACCAGGTTGTTCAGATAATCTTCTCTGAGATGGACAGATTGCAATTGCAACGCTGCGTCCACTATTAGTTTATCCCCGCTAGGGTACACCTTTCAAGAGTTGATAGTTCACCTCCTCTGGTCTGTTGTTCACGTGATCTATAAATATGATTTCGAGGAACAGTTAGATGCGCGTATGTGGGCGATTTAATAACATTAGTGTATTTTTCCGCATGACAGTAACGGGCTAGAAAGTTAAAAATCGTTTTTAGTAAAACTTTTGTGCTTAATGTAACACGTCCGTAGTAGTAAAAGATGGTCAAGGGAATACAATTGATAAATAACAAAGTAACAAGAAACAAATATCTGTGTTCTGATGTTTTTGTTTTTGTCTCGCATCTTAATCGAATTCCGCAAAGTAATCACTTGTTTTCCATTATTTGCAGCCTTTCCTTACAACTGAGGCCAACGATAACCTCATTTTAATTTGTCTCAATCTCAATAGAATATAAACATGTTTTGATTGGGCAAAGGTTATCAAACCGTATTAATTATTTACATCCTTTTCTTTGAATCCGGTTCCTAAGGGAAAACACGCCTCCTCCTGCTTAATGGATTTGAATTCTCTTCACATTTTCTTAAGAAAAAAACTATTTTATTTTTGCGCTTGTGTGGTAATTATTTGTTTTATAGAAACTAAATTGTAACGTTTTTAAAATGGAAAATAAGCAACAAAAAATAAAAATGTTGCGCTACCTAAATTAGTTTGGACTACTCTAACCTACGCTCTCTCAAATGCAAAATTTCAGAGTCGCTAGTACTAAATCAAACTTGTCTAAACACTCACCTGAGATGTAGATATCCATGTCATGTCAAGGGAACCACTGCTCCAGACAGCAAATCCCGGCCTTTTATATACCGGACTCCATACAGGATACGGCAATATGTGCACCAAGTCATCTTCCGCCCATCTCGTCTTTCCATGAAAGTCAATCTACGAGTTATTGTTCAAAGAAGAACGGAATCAATTTGATTACAGAATGACTCATTCGTATTGTTTACGCCTCTGATTACGCTTTGTAGTAAATTTTTAGTTTGTTTAGTTATTTTATTACTGTAGGAAATCCGAGTGTCAATAGTTCACGCCATTTCTTATCTTAATGGGTTAAAAGCTAGTTATCACAAGAGTGATATCCTTAACAAAGACAAGTGTTCTAATTTGCTGCAGTATAACTACAGAATAGCGACACTTTCAATAACACTGTTCTTCCTTATGTCCTGACAACTTTTAATAAGTAACACTTCTGTGAAAAATATGCAAATTTCTGACGGACCAAAATTTGTTTACAGGCCAAGACATTATTCAGTTTCGACAAGTTCGACGACATGCTGCCGCAGTGGGACGGTACGCCCTGGCTGCGCAGCTCTGCGGTCCAGGCCCTCGTGCCCAAGGAGACCTTGCACAAGGAGAAAACTCGCATCGGCCAGCTCGTGTCGGAGGACTATTTGAAGGATGTTGTTGTAAGTTAACTTTCTTTATTTAAAATCACCCGTGTGAATCGACTGTCTTTTGTTATTTGGTAGTTTTGACCGAGCGTTTGAAATACCAACATGTTTATACTTTTGATGGTTAACTGTTTGTGGCCAGTTACTATATTCGTGACTACAGGTACTCCTTGTCTGTGTGTGTTGTGTATGTGATTGCTGTGTCCCCTCTTTTGTAAGATAAACGATTGGGCGGTACTGGATGATTTCGGTGTTCAACTATAAGTAATTGCATTACAAATGCTTAGAGGTAAAAACAGTCATAATGTACGCAATAAGACGTGATAGGAAGAATTTGATATAATTCCATTTCTGAATTGGTTTTTTGCAAAATAACTACATAATTATTATTTACCAACATTATCTGTGTTAAGTTTAACGTAATACGCACACCGTAGTTATCATGTTATGTCAGTCGATTTCCGACTGACGAATTGTTTCCCAACCGAGTGGAATAATCGAAGGGCGGCGAATTCGCTGATGCCAAAAACGTGCATCCGTATGAGTTTTTCAATCGATTTCAAGGAATCGCCTCCGTCGGTGGCACTCATTGTTGTGGGCCGACTATCGATTACGTGAGAACACAATGGTTTTGCAACGTCAACGATTCAATCAGTAATCATTAACGACAATTTTGGTGATAAAGCTCGTTGGGAAAGGTTAAAGGCACTTGATTGTCTCATTTAATTTCTTAGAAAAGTAATGCGAAGTACTAACAAACCTTAAATATTGTTATTAATTAATAAAACCAATAAGGAAAATGTTCCTGTTTAATAATAAAAAATTAAACAAAACTTGCAAATATAATCACCAGAATTACGGCCTATAGTAGGATACTTTTGACAATAATACTTTTGTAAACTTCCTAAAGAGGTGGGAACAAGATCATACAGCCATCAGAATTAAATACAAGTTCACTAGCTTCATATGAATGTTTTAATTTCAAATGTGGTTTTTACCTTTTTTTGTAGCTCTCTGCTAATTTTCCCTTTCCTTCCACAGTCAAACATGAATGACACGCTGCCATCCGTACATAAAACGCTAAAGATGGTGATAGCAGGTCTATACGCCGTCAAAGAGCACGGCTTCAACAGAGACCTGGCTGCTGAGATCGCTCTTCGAGACAACTTCGAAGTCACGATGAATCACTGCAGACTGGTCTTGTGTGATTTAAATGTAAGTATCTTTTGTTTAATATGAAATTGCTCTTAAAATAAGATCTTAGATAGTTTGGCTTAGGACTGCTCCTAATTCCATTTTGCTAGCGTCGGATTTCAATTTTAAACTTTGTGATTAGTTTATTTTTAAAAAACAAAGATTTTTCATTTATTAAATAAAACCTGATTTGACAAACGCGGCTAAATGTTATCATTACCGAATGTGACGTCATTTGTAAATTGAAATATTTAAGTCGACATTGATTTAATGGTTCATTAATTTTATATCCGTGTACATTATTGAGCTCGACACTATTAATACGCACATAATGCCAGTATCATTTATGAACGAGTTAAATCTCTTTACGAAAAGGTTGTGAGTTAGATTCTTAATCAAGGTTGTAATGGTAGAAAAAAATAACAATTGTTATTTTACCATCTTTGTTATTCATTGTCAAAGTGATTTCATTTTATCGTTGATTATAAGTTCATGTATTAACATGTTACTTGTATTGTAATCAGAATAATAGTTTTTTTTCGAACGCATAACTAATGATTATTTTTCCATATTTGCAGGACCTGATGTCGGCTCTCAACATTAGCACAATTCAGTTGGCGGACGACGAGATTCCCGACGTGCTGGAGGGCGATAGATTGTCCAACGTGTTCGTCATTTACCGGGACACCCTGCTGTTCCTCGACTCGTTGGCGCAAGTCATGGCCCGCGTGGCCCAGGCCTGAACCATTCCGCACCAACCCCCTACAACCACCGGACTCCTTAGAGGTCCCCGGTTGCAGCAGCTACGTGTGATACCGACATCGGCTATCTACTTAAACGGGGCTTATTCCAGTGTTCAAATTTATAAGTCTCGTTCTTAGGGTAGCGGACCCAGCAGCCTTTGTTCGGAACGTTTGTTGTTTGTATTTTTTTAAGTTGGTAGGTGATGTTGACCATCTCGTCGGATTTTGCTAAAACATTCGAAATCGAATTTTAATGAAAATAAAATGTATTTTTATTAATTATGTACTGTGAAAGCTAGTCAAAGGCTGACTTCAAGTTTTAAACTGGGGCCTTTACCCTATCAACCAGTATTATGCAGACTCGAGCTCAGCTTGTGTAACCTACCTTACGGCGGCACTCAGATCACTTTGTAATCGAATGTACAGGCTCCTGTAGGGTCGGGTACAAAAGCCAAGCGGTTAAGAGTAGTTGGCGTCTCTGCTTAGTAAATTAACATAGTAGAAAAATGTCATTGCCATTACATTGCCATTTTGGTCTAGAACGAATTAGTTCCTTTATTGTTTTTTGTAAATAGTTGTAAATTTATCTGTAATTTATTGTTTGACCGGCAGCTAAACAATCAAAATTTCCGTTATCCTAGTCAAGGTCTTTATTTATTAATTAACTATCTTCATCTTTATTTCGACTACTTAATTATTTAATTATATTTTAGTGCTTAGACTATTCCACCAGACTTGTTTGTTGATGGTTCCGTGAGTGTATCAAGGTGAGAGGTGTCGTGTGCGCCCGGCTCGACGAGCGATCATTGTGTACACTATATTCCTACTTTCATTAGTATTACTTAACTTTGTTAACTATTTATATTATTACTGTTACAGAAATCCAATGAAATATTATTATTGTAAAGAACAGAGCTAGTGTATTTATGACTTAATCATTATTTGTATAGTTCAAATAGTATTTATAACTGCGGCAAACATAATGGCTATGTTTGTGAAATTAAATTATTATTACATTTACATCGTGTTTTTTTTCACCCCGGAATGAATCCGGCGCATCAGATAACGCCTTTTTAGTGGTAAAGGAGGGTCTTAATGCGCTCGTGATAAGTGGAGTGGACCCGCGCTTGACAAAACAAAATGTCAACGATTATTGTCGGAGCGAGCGCATTCCGTGCCCCCTTCCTTCCCAGGCCTGGAAACAATTTCACATCTTTACACAACATATTCACAAAGCGACGCGGACGCTTATTTGCGTTGGTGACTTGGGCGTTCGAATTAGAACGGGCTATGGGAGCCCAAAAAGAACACAAAAGTTACCTCCTCGATTTAAGGTTGGAAGTCGCTTGATCATTTCAGTTCTGCTACCGATTACGATGTCAAAAGCGCAGCCGCGGTGTTTGCTTTATATGTTAGTGGTCGTGGCGCGTCGCCGGAGACTGTTGGGCCTGGGTGTTAGAGCCGACGGTGTAATCAAAGATTTCGCTGAGGAGGGTCAAACTGATCGTGTTTTTGACCTTACTATACAGATTCAGTATTGGCTATTCCCGGTGAAGTTTCTTCAAACCTTTCGTCTTTATAAAGACACAAGAGACGTTATGGGACTGATATCAGTAGATAAGTAGTGCTAGAAAGCTGGTTTGAGACTCTAGGCGGTAAATACCATATCGTCTTTGACCTGTTGTCGTAGTCAACGTTTTTATAGCTCTTATTTAGTTGACACAAGCGACCCGCCCTCGCTTCGCTTCGGTTTATATAAGTTTTCTGTAACACCAGTACATAAAATAAAAAAATATTATACATATAAACCTTCCTCTTGAATCACTCTATCTATTAAAAAAAACCGCATCAAAATCCGTTGCGTAGTTTTAAAGATCTAAGCATACATAGGGACAGACAGCGGGAAGCGACTTTGTTTTATACTATGTAGTGATTAATATGGTGGCCGAGTTAAAAACAATACCATAACGGCCACTTGCACGCTGAATTTAACCCTGGGTTAAGGCGCTTACTCGAGTTAGTAAACGTCAGATTCATACGACAACTGTCATTTTAACTTAGTGCCTTAACCCAGGGTTAAACTTTTCGTGCAAGTGGCCCTAACAGAGCGGCTATTGCTTAACGCACTCGCAATCGCAATTGTTTTCATTTTGAAAATCGAAGGCTTGTCTGCATACAAAATGTAAACAAATTGTTCCGCTTTGAAGCCAATTGAGATTGCGAGTGCATTAGGCAATAGCGAAGCAGGTTAAACACGGTTTGGATTTTACCGCCTGGAATAGAGGCGCAGGCCAAAGACGATTTGGTTTTTATCTTCTAGTATCTCGGCTCGAGCTTGTGTACCTTGTAGGAATTCATCAAACTTTACGGATCTGATATAATATTATGTTAATGATAGGTTGATGTCCATTTTCTATGTTGGCGCCCATTTCCCAAAAGCGTACCTATTAGTCTAAGGCGGACTTGCGCGGACCAGAGTTAGCCCTTAACCCAGAGTTAAGCGTCTACTTTTGTACGTAGTTTGCCTCCTAACCTCGGGTTAAGACGCTAACTCTGGTCCACGCAAGTGGGCGTAATAATATTAGGTTTTGTCAAAATGACCTAACCTAATACAGTATTATATTAGGGCCACTTGCACGCAGAATTTAACCCTGGATTAAGGCACTAACTCGAGTTAGTAGACGTCAGATTCATACGATAACTGTCATTTTAACTCGAGTTAGTGTCTTAACCCAGGGTTAAACTTTTCGTGCAAGTGGCCCTTATAAGACTAAGTACCAATTTCACCAAACGATGTTAACCTCTTAGCAGGCTATTAGAGCGTTAACAGCTGTCAAAATGTATGAAATGACCCTTGGTGATCATGATCAATTTTAACACAAAAATTTTACAAGTTGCAAATTTCTAGAGCTATAGACGTAGTTATAGGAAAATGAGACTCAAGTAAAAAGTAACTTAGGCTTCAAGTAAAAATTTACTATTTTTGCGTATTTTTCGAGTTGTATTACAAAGTGAAGAACCCCGATTTTTCTATTTTTTTTTAAACCTAGTTAATATTGACATTCATCAAACGCCATCGATCTAGTAGTAAATTACTTTAAAATGTATTCAGACGTAATCCAATTGATAGAGACCATTCAAAGCCTCAAACAAAAACCACCTGATATTTACTTTGTACGATCCCTGAATTCGTTCCTCGCCGAGCGTGTGAACGTTTACATATTTGCCCATTAATAATGTGACCTCCCACACCGTACACTTGGGTGACATTTCTGTTTCGGATCATTGGTAGATCTTCGCACTTTTAGGGCCGTATTAATAAACACATCTTGGCTGAGAGGCCCGTCACAAGATACGTCAAAGTAAACGTCAAACCATAGAACACTGTAATTTTATAAATAGAAATTCGTCTCCAGCCTTTTAGGAGTTTCTATTACCTATCGCCGCTCGGACGCTAAGGTTACGTCGATGCGTGCGCTCGATACTTAATACGCACGGAACCAAACGCAGTGACTAGCGAATGTGCGGACTGCGGACCCGACTAAACCGGCTCGATCTGTCCTGGGTAGTGATTCTCTGAACAACGACGGTCGGACGGACGGACGAGTGAATGTCCAAGCGGCGAGTTTAGGTAGTCCCGTCAGTGCGAACAAAACATATTTTAGCGCGTGGATTTTCAATTTAGCAGCATGGTTTCTGCTGATGTATCGAACGTATAAGGCTGCTTAATTGAAAATGTCATTTGTTCGGTCTGACGGGACTACTTAAACTCGCCGCTGCGATTTCGCTCGTTCGTCCGCCCGTCCGTTGTTTTTGAGAGAATAACACCCCTGCTAATTCTATGACTAGATGTTCAGTTGGTTGTATGAATCTGACGTTTACTAACTCGAGTTAGCGCCTTAACCCAGGGTTAAATTCAGCGTGCAAGTGGCCGTTAGTGTCTTAACCCAGGGTTAAACTCTTCGTGCAAGTGGCCCTTAACCTTTACCTGTACCCTAGGGTTAACCTGGGCAGCAAGCGCTTTTAATTTGTAAGGCGGACTTGCGCGGAGCAGAGTTAGCCCTTAACCCAGAGTTAAGCGTCTACTTTTGTACGTGGTTTGCCGCCTAACCTCGGGTTAAGACGCTAACTCTGGTCCACGCAAGTGGGCGTAAATGAGTTTACCGACCCTGAGGACCTCAATACTAGTTATTTCACCGGGCTGATTGAAATGATGTTTACATGATATGATGATATTATGATACCATTTAGAAATTTGAAACGTCATAGCAAAAAGCCTCACATTTCGATAAAAGTCTGGACTTTTTAGTCACAAAATGGACACATTACTCACTTGGTTACAGTGGTAGTGGCTCGACATTCAAAATGTTCGAAATTCGACATGTTATCGTGTAGTTTTTAACTCGGCCGCCGCCATTGCCGTCAGCTTTCATAACGTTGACAATACGATAACATGTCAAAAACAATTAGGTTTTACCGAGTAGAATGTGCCATTAAAAATTGTTAGGATTGCTTTTGGGTGGCAAAAACATTTTTTTTACGTCGCATTAACTATGGTAAGATGTACAAGTCCGTACTTGTTTAGCTTCCACAAGTATCCACACTAATCTTTACCCAGCTTATGTTCTTAATACTCGGGTACTTTCCTTAAAAAGGTGTTAATCATTAAAAAACGGTAAGTAGCAAAACGTTCAGTACTTTGGTTATAATTTATTTTAGTAAACTTTCGCATGATTATATTTAATTGCTTTTCATAAGTTAATAGATCTCATTGTAGAGTAAAACGCTGTTAATAAAGTAAATACTTTTTACAAACCTGTTTTTATTTTCTTCTGTAGTTTGCACAGAGGCTTAATGACTAGCATAGAGGCATTCCATCTTAGTCCTCAGGGTTGGCAACGCATTTGCAGTCTTAGGATTGCATTGCAGTCTTGTGAATGCGAATGTCTATGGGTCACAGTTTCCACTTACCATCAGGTGGCCTGTGTGCTCGCTTGTCTTCTCTATGCCATAACAATAACATAACATATCAGCACAGTAAAAAAAAATTAAGTACCTACCTACTTATATTTTATTTTAATCTAACGAATACAAAAGTGGCATTCTGATGTAAAAATAGTTTTATCTACAATCAAGTAGCTAAATCAATATAATGTGATTTGTATGTATATTAAACTATTAGCTTCTGGCTTGACTTCTGACTTCGTCCACGAAGAATATTATTATGTTCATTCCCTCCTCTGTATCTTTTAAAAAGTCCAGCCGTTGCAGCGTGAAGGAGCAACAAACTAACACATTCCAACTTTAACATTTATAATATTAGGATCACGATTAAAAGTAATAACTATTATAGTCGCGTCGCTACAAGAGGCTCGATTTGACACCCGTTAACGCAGTTCAAAATATAACCTACGTCTGTTTCCCAGAGGGGTAGGCAGAGACCACTTCTTTCCACTTGCTACGATCTTGACAAATTTCTTTCGCTTCTTCCACATTCATACATCATCGAGTCATGCACGCACGTCAGTTTCGGGTTTCGGGAACTTAAGATTCGGTTCTTTTCTACTATTTCTCCGATTTGTTTCGAAAAAGTACGCCTAGGGCGGCCCCTTTCGACCATTCCACTCACTTTCGATCTGTACAAATACAACATCAAAAGAAATAATAATAATAGAGCATAAATTATGAGCCCCGTTTACAAGTGCATGGTAGTAAAATAAAATACAACACACACGCTGGCTAGATAAAAGTCTGTGAGCGCTTAGAAGGTGCTTCAAGTTTGTATTTCACTCTCAGTCACTATTAATAAGAGCGTACGAGAGCGAGTGAGAGACAATTACAAACCCGAAGCACCTTCAAAGAGCTATGGCACTGTATGCTCACTTTTGCACCTTGTCACTTTCACTTGTTTAACAATGTCTCATGACAATTCAAACCTGAGGTAACAATGACAAAGTAACAAAAGTGATCACTTATAACGTTGACTGTACTTTAGCTCAATTACTTCTTGAACTCGAGCACAAAATATTTCTCCCGTTTAACGATCGGCTCGGCACAACTGCAGGTCACCCCGGCATTATCCTTCTCACGTCCCTTGTTTTATTTATTATAGAGATTTATTATTTACCTCGCTCGCACACGATGTGTCACGAATCTGGGACGAAAAAACGAGGCTATGGTAATGCTCGCACGTGACAAACTTTTTTTAAAGATAAGGGGCTGTTTTGACCCTGGGTGGTAATCGATGGCCAGTACGCTGTATGCGACCTCTTTGATCTTTGATTATGACTATGAGATTAGTAGCTGGCCGCAAAGAATGTTTAATGATGATCACATTCACATGTCATGTTTGCCCTAAAATTTATTATTGGATTAGGAAAAAAAACACTTTTTTATTATTTAAGTTGTTTGGTTTCACGGTTTATTTAGCTTATTATTACTAATTTCGTTATTTGCTGAGTAATTGTTTTTAATCAAAATGCAGGTGTCATTCATGACAAATAATTTACGGAAAGAATGATTCGGATTTCAAACTCCACATCCTACTAGACCGCAAATAACAAATATTCGCACAGGCTGACCTTTAAGACTAGTCAAGAGCGTATTTCCCTCATTAAAATGGCTTTAATGACAAATAATGATCTCCAATCGGCAATGAGAATTACCCATACACTTGATAAACGCACACGCATGTTTAATCGCGAAACCACAGGACTGCCCTGACCGGGACAAACACGCAAAAAGACAAAGATGGTCGCCAGCCTTGTTTGTAGTCCACTGTGTACATTGCAAGCCCTCAAAATAAATACAAATATTGAGTGCTGGCACTTGACCGCTTTGTAGTAAATCATATGGTGCCACAAATGTCTATTTATACCTTTGAAAACCTCTGAAGTTGAAACGATTTGGTATAGCTAACAGTACCGTCAGCATCACAAATATTAACATTTAAGGACTTTATCATTTAAAAGTTATGTTGAACTGCTACACAAATTGGACAAAAAGTAATTGAGGTGCTTGAGTAGGTATTATCTTGCTGACTGTACAAACCAGAAACGCACATGATAGAATTATGGATTAGTAATCCAAAAGGTAGGTAATCGCATTTTGGATTTTGTATATTTAAAAGTAGCTGTTGCAAGTATCCGTGTTAAAGTCTTTTATCGCTATCTCATTGGGGATTGTCTCATTTTCCAAGATATTGAGTAGTTTTTGTACTTTCCCGGGTTTCAAGCTACCTACATAGCGAAATTCATTAAAATCGGTTCAGCTGCGAAAGTGTGACATACAATGAAACGGTATTACTTTATACAAATATTTAAAAAAAACATTTTTCTATCTTTTTAAGTTTCGAACTTTTCAAAGATACAAAGTAGCCTTACATGTCTAAATGCATGATGTTAATAGATTTTCAAATCTGATTTTAGCGGTTAACTCATTAATTTGATTTTAGACTTAGTCGAGAGAAACTAAGAGTGTCCACAATGTGCTGGTTGGCTGTTTAACAAGAAACAAATGTTGAGAACTTCTGCCTACAGACTAACCACTATACATAATGTCGCATTGACCCCATAACTGCTCAAGCTCCCGGATATTCATACAAATAATCCAATATCGAGATCTCGGCACTAATACAAAATTGTTACCGTAATAAATCTCAAAAACAACTAATACAATGACACATAAATTGAGTCACTCCTCATTAAGACACACCGTGACCGAAACTAAAGAAAAAACGAAGCGTGTACTCGCTCTAACCGACAGTTTCCTTAGAACTCTTTTATATCCTAAATTACTTCGACATTAACACATTAATGGCAAAATTAGTCAACCAAGCCAGACGAGATTGAAGACAAATGATTGCAATTATCATTTCGTCTCCTAAGGTCACACTCGATCCGTTTGCGTTGCGGCCTCGTGAAATCAGGCCGGGAAAACGACGTAAAATAATGCATTTTCATATCGACTTATGTCCTTTTAAGTATGAGCGAAAACTTGCCGCTCACGAAACTATGACAGGAAGCGAGGTGCATGCCTTTCTTCAGGTGTCGACAACTAATGGTCCGTTTTCAGGTTGTTTTGTTTTGTTTGCCTTTCTCTTTAATAAGATATTGCTGAAAGAAAATAACGGGACGCCAGTCGTCTTTCTATTTGGTTAATTTCGTGAATTAATACAATTTATGATTGCTTCTGAGATCGGTACGTACCTACGTTCTTAATACATTAGAACCTATTACGTTAAGTTTTTATATTTCAACTGAAGTACTTTTTTTACTGGATGAGCAATCCAAATGAGTCAGCATGGGGAATTCGGAAACCATAAGGATCAGGGTAATCTGTAAGAACGCAAAGCCTTGATTTTGGAAACAAGAACAACTGCAATCATACAATTAAAAAAAGTACTAACCGGACATCTAACACAGCAATTGTCCTCTTTTATTTACTCAGAGCTTCAATGCAAATAGTTCCTTAACACTTACACTATCAATTACAGCAATAAAACGTATGTGTGCATTTTTCGGGGAAAACTTGCTAGTAAGTTTACCTATTTGTTTCGGATTCGAGCGTCCACTCAGACATTCAAACGGGCCGACTTACAAAATAAATATATTTATTCTTATTTTCACTTTTATTTTTTTTGTTGAATGTACAAGAGAGAGTTATATGAGAATCAATTGCATGTCTGCAAGCATGAGGTAATAAATAAAACTTCATTAGCTTAATTTATTTCTCTTGTTTTTTATTTATGGCAGAAGTGGTTTCCCTAATGTCAAAAACATTTATAAAAACTATTCAAAATTATATTCTTAAGAAAAATAATATACATTTTAGCGTTGAATAATTTCAACACATCACAATGTCATGTAAATTACCATTATCATCATTAAATTATCATCACAAAAATCATATAAATTCTTATCAGTTTCCTTTATTTGGCCACCCCTGCCTCTGCCGCAAAGTTATACAAGTGATCATTGTCAGTAATTACAACGTAGAACTGTATCCAACTGTTGGCTCTGGTCCTGTGCGGGCCGTAATCATCTGGTCAAACAACACGTTGAGTGCCAGACTCTCACATTAACATACAAATTGGGCTCCAAATGGAGTTTTTAGCCGTTGAGGTGGTACCTAATTGTTGACTAAACTCACCGTTTGGTGTGGGCTGTCATCGGGTTTTAATTGTTTTTAAGTGTTTTAGAGGTTAACGAATGTAAGTTAATAATTGATCAAGCGCGAGTTGCGCTCGCGCTCCTGTTTCTTTTGTCGCATGTTATGTGTCCATATAAAAAGCTTCTTTGGGCATTTGGAAAAATTGCATGTTACTTTTTATATAATATTATAATATTATTTTGCTCAAGTAATATCTTTCATGAAGAGATTTAATCGTTTGTCAAATGTTTTACTTAGGAAAATAATTATTACTCGAAACAAGTTTGTTCTAATGAACGTTTAGCATACTTTTAATCTAACGAAATATTTTTGGTCAAGTGTATTAATTAGTTCCCATAATCCATGAAATTTAAGCTTGTAAAGATTATTCGCATACCCAGGATGGTTAGGTACGACGACGAGTGTAACGAGGGGATTGTTAGGTTCAATTGTGTTTAAAACAGCGCAAGTTATTTTTTTTGCATGAATTTACCACACTATGCTTGCATATTCATATTTTATATTTTATTAAGATACATGCGTTTGCCTAATTTTTGGATAAGAAAACAAAGCGTCCAGTTGCCGAGTGAGTCTTTACCAAAATGAAATGTTAAAAGTGATAATTGGTAAAAAACTCCCATACTATAGTAACTCACTATAATTTCATGTCAGTTTGTGATTCAGACATTAAATTTGCATTGTGCAATGCGCTACAAGGTGTAACACGTAAGAAGAATGATAAGGTTTATAGCCCTAGACATCCTCAGATGCATCATAAGCCTTTGGCGGGGAAGTCCTATGACTACGATAAGGCTTTAAAAAAAAGGTAAAATCGGCTGTGACATTAATAAGGCCTAGGCTCGAAGATCGACACATAAGCGATTTAAACAACAGCTTTATATATACGCTCACGGCTACATAATGCATCCAAAACTACTCGTGATATTTGAATTGTATACATGCGAAATAAATAACATAACCGTAGTTAAATAAACGCAGCAGAAAGTTTGTGTGTGTTATTTTGTCACTCCTTTACACTGCAATGGCTGGACGTATTTGCTTTATTAGAGATAGCTTATACACTGGATTAACACGGGCTATCTTTCATCCCGGTTTATTTTTATTGAAAAACGATTGTTGAAATCCCCAGCAACGTGATGGCCGAATCACTAAACCTATTTACGTGGATGAAGTCGCAGGCAGAAGCTCGTTGTCACATACTTTTGTGAAATACGGCCTTCATTGAGAGAGTTCTCCTCTGGTCCCCAGACCTGCTGCTTTTTTTCTGGTCACTTAATGGTATAGGTCTAACTTAATATACCTCCCGTTTGTGAGACTTTTCCTGCTCTCGTAAAATTGCTCCTGTATGTTTTTATAGCATAATATAACAGAACGGGACGTACAAATCTAATGCATAAGCATCAGTATTTGGTCGGTAAGCTTCGTATTCTTAATTAGTTTATCAATAGGTACTAAGGCTAACTGAGAAAGCAAGATAAATACGAACTTTTCCGACTAAACCCGATGTGGTATGTCTATTCACTACATCTATACAAGGCCGGCATCTAGTCATAGAATTAGCAGGGGTGTTATTCTCTCAAAAACAACGGACGGTCGGACGAACGAGGGTAATCGCAGCGGCGAGTTTACGTAGTCCCGTCAGAGCGAACAAAATACATTTTTCCGCGTGCATTTTCAATTAAGCAGCCTTATACGTTCATCGGCAGAAACAATGTTGCCAAATTGAAAATGCACACGGTAAAATATGTTTTGTTCGTTCTGTCGGGACCACTTAAACTCACAGCTTGGACATTCACTCGTTCGTCTGTCCGACCGTCGTTATTGAGAGAATCACTACCCTGGAGACAAAAATACAATATAAGAACATAATAACTTGCTTAAACATAATCTTAGCACGTAGATGTCATTATCAGTTACTGGCATTTATAACCTTTGTAAGCCTCGTTTATCAAGGTAAGTGCCTTGATGAAAGTGGATCATGAAATGAATCATCTGGCATGTTAGTTTAACTGATTTAATCTAAACCGCAAATGAGATGGGCGAGCCGTGCACCGCGTTTTTTAGGTTAATCATTATAATATTTTAATTGATTATTATCAGTATTAACCAACCGCTAAGCGGCAATACACATATATGTATATACTAACAAACATGCATTGTTTTATTCATGCCATCTTAATCCTCAAATTTGGCAATGCATTTACAGTCTTAGGCCCGTATTAATAAACTCATCTTGGCTGAGACGCGCGTCACAAGATACGTCAAAGTAAACGTCAAACTATAGAACACTGTCATTTTTGACACATCTCGAGACGAGCATGTGAGTTGAGATTAGTTTATTAATACGGGTCTTAGGATCGCAGTTTTGAGTAAAGTCTTGAGATTGCCAATGTCTACGGGTCTGAAATCTCACCTACCATCATTTGTGTGCCCGTTTGCCATCTCCATGCCGTAAAAATCTATTTGTATTGCAGTCTAACGCATTTTATGGCACGTAAACTTAGGTTACTTTAGCCCTATTTTATTTATTGGCCACACTTAAAACTAAATACAACTATATTAGTGGTAGGTAATCATCTAAAATAACCTTCAAACCAACCGTCAAATAACCCTTCAGATCTTAACGCAGATTTGGGCTTCTCTCCCTACCACAAAATTTAACGCTTTTGTTAACTTCAAAATCATGCAAATCACTCTCCTTAACACCTCCACTTGCTTGAGTCTATTTCTTTACAACCAGTACCTATTAAAATACAGTACACTTAAATCGAATTTTATTTTAAAGCTGTTGGGATATCCTCTCGTCACCAGTTTCTGGCAGCAACAAGGAAATTTCGGACTAACAGTGCATTTGTACATGATAGTTAGCATTGCCAATATCCAAACCCTATTCATTTGTACGTAAAAAAAAGTTTAAAGTTTAAACTGTTTATTTCAGTAATGTCCAAATTTTACATACTTAAACTCTAAATCTTAATTAGGAAGATTTTTAGGCGAGTCAAGTCATAATTTAATATCTTAATACTCGTATTTTTTAAATCTCTATTTCATGTTTATATAAACTTACTTGGGTCCTTATAAAATTTACTTATTAATTGAGGTATTGGGGAGGCTATTAATTAACATTCGCTTATATGATCTAGCCACCTGCTTGTCCGTCTTTTTATCTATCGAGTCATATGGAAGTCTGTTCAAAATACAAGGTAGTGCTCGCGTCCATACTCTCCTGCCATACTCGTTAGTACTAGTTGGCACCACAAATGTTGGGAGGTATGATGTACGTGTATAAATACTTTTGGCTGCAGTTTCGGTACCGGGTAAAAAACCCAATTGATCCAACAAGTTAATCGATATTTCACGCAACTAGATCGATTCGAATCGATTCGTCATTCGCCTGTCTGATCTAATTTTAGAACGTGCCTATGCCTATATTACGGGTCTCATTATTTCTACTATGAATCACACCGGAGATTCCTTGCGGATGTACCTTCAGATTCGCGTCCATGCGCGAAAGAATTTGAATGAGTAATCCATGATTGGCGCCACTTTGAGTTTGAACTGCGCAAGGTGGTGTGAAAGTACTTGTATTGTAATGTGAATTTAACTTTGTAGAGCAATCTTTAATGCAAACAAGACCAGTGTAACGCATTGAAGAACAAAAAGTTATCAATTGAATTGGGAAAAACGTTAACAAAGTTAGTACTGCTTGGCACATAACCTAGAATATGAATTAAGTGTATTTTTGTTTACAGTAACGTCTAAGATATCGTGAAATCATTATAGTTACAAAACTTTTTTCAGCAGAAATCATTATGGTAACAAAACAATTTTGTGGGTGGTAGGACCTTGTGCAGGGTCCGTCCGGATCGCTACCACCGTCTTATCCACTAACCTACCGCCAAACAGTAGTGTTCGCATTGTTGTGTTCCGGTTTGGGGATAAGACAGCCGGTGAAATGACTAGCATAGAGGCATTCCATCTTAGTCCTCAGGGTTGGCAACGCATTTGCAGTCTTAGGATTGCTCTGCAGTCTTGTGAATGCGAATGTCTATGGGTCACAGTTTCCACTTACCATCAGGTGGCCTGTGTGCTCGTTTGTCATCTCTATGCCATAAAAAAAAAAAAAAAAAAACTTTTTTCAGTAGTATTCGATGAAGTGAAATTCAATAAAAGGTGGGTACCCTAAAAGAGATATAGTGTTTTAAATGTAATAAATACCAGACTCATCCTGGTATAATAAACTTAACAGTATACGAGTATAATAAAGAAAATTGCGACGATTACCAAACCCTCGTGTATCGAATAGTACTAATGTTCAAAAATGTGTCGCGTGTATCGCTGCAGACCTAAAAAACCCTACGTCTAATTTGCTGGAAAATAATATTCTACTCCTTCAAACTTTGGTGTGTCGGTCATTAACGTCCAACATAACATGCAGCGAGCAGGACAGCACTGGCGCTATCTTACTAATTGGCAAGTTAATTGTTTTTTTGCAGTTTGGTAGGCAATTTTTCAAAGGCAAAACAACATTTTTAGATTGTTAAAAGCCATTAGCCATGACAGATGTTAAGACAGAGAACATCAGTGGAATCATAGTTAATTGTATTGACTTGATAATCTTGATAATGCCAATGAATAAACTCAAATACTTATAAAGAAAATATGTGTTTATTACCACATTAAAAAGGAAAAGTCATCAAAATAACTCAAAAGAAAAATTATGAAAGATATTACGAAAAACATATCAAAATCAAATAAAAATGTTTTCCGATGTCGAAAGGTTAAGCGATTCAGCCAAGTGATTTATAGAAATTACAGATTTCTAGAAATCACTTGGCTGTAGAAATTTATTTTGTAGGGAATATTTTTCCGTCTTTATTGAAAGCATGTTATATTCCGACGAAAAGTCTCGTGGTAATTGGGAACCAATTATGTGCGAAAGTATATGTTTTTGCAACTTACCATCAAAGATCAAATAATATAAAATAATATACACCAAAACAAGGCTCCTCATCGAAGATAAAAAAACTTACCTATAGCTTAAATCTAATTATTACAGCAAAATCCTTCAACTTTACTAAACTGATTCAAAATCGATTCGAATCGAAAGGAAAATTATTGATTCTTCTATACACCAAGACTAACACTGGAGAAATACAATAGAAAAGAGAAAGAAGGAAAAAGAAAGATGACGGTTTAAAATAAATTACTTGAAATATTAACAGGAAAAAATAATCGCTTGTGTGAGATATGTTCTTTAATTATTGATAATGATTAAAGAACGTTGTTGTTTTGAATTGTTTAAGCGTATTCAAAATTAACATCATGTTATTAAAGAGTTACCGCCGTACAGAGAGATTTAAGAGACAACTAACTCGTTTCTTCTAAACTTGTGCATGAATTATGAATTGTTATCGTCATTTCGGCACAGCTTAGTTGTGATTAACTTGCATTTTTAACGAAGTCGCGAATTTATTGGGTACCTAGGTATTATTTTATTGAAACAACCTTCAAGAAGCATATCAATACGCAGAATTTGCGTTTCATCGAAAGGCGTTTCTCGCTTTTGATTGTCACAACTCCAACCTAACCTAACCTACGTAATAAATGTTTAAGATCTCCTAAAAACAGCATGGTTTCAGCAGAAAACAGCGTTCGATGAAATTAAATTCGATAAAGTGAAATTGTTATTAATCAACAGTTTCATAATAGCTTTTTATCGGTTTTATTACATGTACAGGTGACGGCTTCATACCTGCTACAGACTTATAACATAACGGTGCTATGCGCGTGATTCACCGTATGCTAAACCATTCCATGTTTGTTTACTCAATGAGTGATAATGTTTGGCGATCGCATTAGTGGATTTCATTCAAGTTTATTTATAAAGATGCTTTGTTAAGAATTCAACGCAATTATTAATATTTTGTTTGATATCTGAATTTGTGTTGGTGTTGGGTTGTTTTGAGTCATTGTATGCTCACAGTCTGATTGTATATATACCATTCTAGTAATACGCCAGTAAGTATCACTAGGTATCACATAATTTTAACACATTTAATTTATGCTTATTAATAAAAAAAAACCGAGGTTGCGAGAGGAAAGACATATGAGAAGGTAACATAGGAGGCCCAAGTAGGTTTTTTTATAGCATTGACTTGACAAACAAGCACACTGGGCACTCCTAAGCCCATTGACATTTGCAATCTCAAGATTTCAATCTTACGATGACTGCAAAACTGACTTCTATGGAAACGGGTAAATTAAGTTAGGAACATATAAAATATAAACATGAGCGCATTACTCGCCAATAAACGATACATTTGGTGAATTTATCGTTGAAAAAAGTGTATCTATTTTTTTCTTGCAAATAAATAAATTAAATACCTATAAAACAAGTTATCACTAACCTAACCTAACCTAACCTAACCTAACCTAAATTCAACCCTCCCCTGCACAAGGTCCTTCAACCACTTGGTCTACTCGTCGATGTAGTGTTTCTCCTGACCATTTACCATGAGGACCATTGGGGGTCATTAACTGAGTCTAAGCAATTCATTATCAGTTTAAAATCAAGATTTCCTTCATTATACATGATCGTTCTGGCAGATCCTAGAGCACGCACCGTGTACGACGAAAAGTCCCCGACCACGCGAGCACTGACGCTGCTTCACTCGCTTCTGTCATCGACGCGTGAGTGTCATTTGGTGGCGAATCGATGGCAAAGGGTATGTCGTGAGTGCCTAAAGCGGGGTACTCACTAGCGCGCCGTAACTGTAACTGTTGCACGTATCGTTATGTGTACCTACGCGGCTCGCGAGCCTGTTCTCCACTTTTTTTTTTTTTATGGCATTGAGAAGGCAAACGAACACACAGGCCACCTGATGGTAAGTGGATGGGAACTAGAAGCTCGTTACTGTAACTGCTACGATTACAGTTGCAGCTTGCTAGTGTGTACCCGTTTTGAGGTATTGCGAGGCGATAGATGGCAGTGGCATTTGTTTACATGTCTGTTTAGTTTTTTATTTTATTTTATCTGAGCTAATATATTAAGCTTTATTGTAATTTTTGCTGAATTAAACATTATTTGAAATAAGTTAATGATTTCCTCGTGTTCAAACATATATTTTTAAACAATCTCAAAACCGAAATAAAGACATTTTTTATCTTGTTTTATCTGACACTTATTTCAGAATTGTAATTAGACTAATATAAATAAATAATTAAAAGCTGAAGCCCATAGACATTTGCAATTCCAAGATTGCAAAGTTAAGATTGCAAATATATTTCCAACGCTGAATTTTCATCAAAGACCAAGTAGTATTTCATCTCCCGTAGCGTAACTAAGAATGGAATTTGCCGATACGTAACAGATGATTCACATACAACAGGATGGTCAAGATTTCTAAAACAAAAAACGTTTAAAAATCGAACGTTCCGCCGTTCATTCACAAAAGCGTGCCGCCCGGGTTTTCGTGTCATTCGATAGTACTAAACATCGGTTGTTAAATTGTCAAAATGCGTTATCCCTAACAATGGGCCAATATAGTTATAGTATCGTATTACTTTCCGCCCCTTAAATTGAACGGTTAGTTTAACCCACATTCGTTACGGGTTTACCTGTTTTTATTTTTAAGTAGCTATTGCATTCTGCTACTGATAGAGCAATTTAATAATTTGGCATGCATTTTATTTAAAAAAAATGCTTTACAAATTAATACACGAATAACAATAAGGATGAATAATAAAGGGATGGGTGTGGTGTGGTCGGGGAAGAATGTGATATTAAAAGTAACAAAAATAATTTTTTGTTTTTCATAAAAAAGGTTACTTATGTGGTGTCAGTTTATATAAATTTTACCGAAATGACTCCTTAGTCTCAGTGCCACAAAATCGGCAAATTTTGTCACTTACCTGCCATACTGATTTTAAAGTTTCAACAATAGGTTGGTAGCCTCTACTAACTGTTACCATAATTTTTTTTAAGTAAGCATTATTTATTATTCACCTCATACGAGTATCCTTTATGTTTATTCTATAATTCACACTGGCACAAAATAGAAAACAGCAAACGGCAGCCTAAAAAAACAAAAGCTGTCAAATTTGAAAAAAGAACGGTGACGTTCACACGAGCACAGATTATGTAGCAATTAACGCGGTTAGAACAAACTCGGGACATGGGAACGGCTTGTGAGGCGGAATGTTTTACCTTGGCTTTGTGTCACATCATGACTAGGATGGACACCTTTTAATAACAGGATGATTTTTCTATTAAATTAATAATGTTCTTCTACACATTTGTAACGAGATAATACAATAATACCTAGTAATGGTTAGGTGAATCCACTTTAGCGTTTATTAAAATAATTTTCAGAAAGACATTATGTGGAATTGAAGATTGTCTTCTCCGCGTTTACGCGTCAGTGAGCTTTTCAAAACAAATGTTATCAACAGATCTGATATGATTGATTAAAGTTACTTTTCAATTAAAACCCTTCTGGCGTTTTTTTAATGTTCACACTCCAATGTAAGTAGAATAATCATTTATAACTAAAGCGCAAAAATGTTAACCCAATGAAACACAATCAAACCCCCGAATCGATTATAGTAAGCCCCAAATCAAATACTCGACCCCATATAACTACACAAATAAACTTTGAAACATCGATCGCCGCAAAACAGGGATTCTTTAAAATCGTCGTGTAGGTCAAATAAAAGAATTCGGTCCTTTAACAATAACATAATCGGTGCTGGCGCCGCCGTGGCGACCGCTTAGCACGCACCCGTGTTATACCAAAACGACGAAAAATAATAGCTCAAATTTAAACAACACCCTAACATATCCATTCCCAACCTTAACACCACCCTGTAAACACCACGTTAACTGCGTTTTGGTCACATTGAATGAATGCGCGGCGGGCATTTAAGCCGTTCTGATTTTGGTCCAAGATAAATATTAAAAGTATAAAGCTCTATGAATGTGTGAAATTGGGATGACACCGACAGAACAAACGGATCGGTATTCGAGCCGTTACGAGCATTGTGAAAAAAAGGATTCTCTATTGATGTTAATAAATCTACATCCAGGGAAAAAACTATTAATGGTTTAAACGCCACCGGCTATGTTACAAATACAATTATTAATGTGTTTAAAGGTTGTATTATAAAACATGAAAAAAAAAACTACTATACTTTCTTATTAAGACAGGGTTTTGGGATTTCTTGCTAATACTAACTATCAACCAAACCTAAAAGGTTATATTAGCCAAATAAAATACTCTATAGTAAGTCAAATTAAGTAATACCTCGAAAAATTTAGAACGACCATTTTAAATTGCCAAACAAAGGATCAAATTCGTTATTAATACGCTTATTAGCGAATAAAGCCTCCTAACACGCCGATGAACCATCCCAAATTAATTGGACATAATTAAAACGACCAAACTCCTCCCAGCTACCCGTGTATGTGTAGCTTATTTGTTATAACAAAAACCAACTTAACATTACACTTAGAGAACACCCTTTATAACCATACTACTTTTAAACTCAAAGTCCAAATTTCAATGGCAAGAAGTTTTTAGACTGTGATATAACGTTGTCTTGTTGTGTATCTAAAGTTTTTTTTACATTCCTAACAAAACGCCTGTTGTAAAGAGCATCCGACGATACCCATTCATGAGGGCAGAAGTGACCTATTGAGATCTTTTGGATTTGTATGGATACGACTCTGTTTTGTTTTATATTTTTTTATTAAACTTGACTAGCATTTTTGTTATTTAATGTTAATGACTTACTGAAATTAAAATTAGGTACTTTCAAAATTTGATTTATATTTGATGTTACGATTTTGATGTAATATTAGGTACAGAAATTAAGCATACGCACTTCTAAAATTAGATTTATATTGATGTTATGATATCGATGTAATATTAGGTACTGAAATTACGCTTAGGCACTTCTAAAATTAGATTTATATTAATGTTACGCTGTCGATGTAATATTAGGTACCGAAATTACGCTTTGGCACTTCTAAAATTAGATTTATATTAATGTTACGCTGTCGATGTAATATTAGGTACTGAAATTACGCTTAGGCACTTCTAAAATTAGATTTATATTAATGTTTCGTTGACGATGTGATATTAGGTACTGAAATTACGCTTAGGCACTTCTTATATTATTATTAGATTTATATTAATGTTACGCTGTCGATGTAATATTAGGTACTCAAATTACGCTTAAGCACTTCTTTAAATAGATTTATATTAATATTACGATGTCGAGGTAAAATTAGGTACAGAAACTACGCTTAGGCACTTCTTAAATTGGATTTTTATTAATGTTACGATGTCGATGTAATATTGGATACTCAAATTACGATTAGGCACATTTAAAATTAAATTTTATTTTCACAATTGGACCACATTGTTCAAAAAGAATTAAATCAAGCGCCAATGACACCACATGCTACTTTGCTTGTTACTTTAATTAATGCTGTAAAATGATACTAAGAAAAAATAAAATAAATATCATAGGACGATCTCACATAAATTTACCTAGTACGGTGGTGGGTTTTTTATAAGTAGCTGCATTGTAGTCCTTTGTCACTTAATGTCACTTTAAACTACTGTACTCATCTGTCAAATGCGTCAAAACGACAAGGTGCTTAAGTACTACTGTACTATAGGTACCAGACAACGTTAAACATACTTATATAAAAAACATTTTTCTGCAATATAGTTTTACCAAAATCCATCCGCTATTAAAACCCCTTTAAAATTACGACGTGTAAAAATAACATGAAAAAACACTAAACAACCGCAAAGCGATAAAAAACTTGCTCTACAACGCAGTCATATCAATGTGTTTCCATCGTGTTCTAGCCCACACGCGCAGGCCCTTGTACCGCCTCGGTCTCCTCCGCCTTTGTTGCTCGTCCTTGAAGCCAAATTTACGATCCTACCTAGCACATAATGAGCGTCAGCACCGCTATTAACACCTTAGGTACTCAATGAAGTTGTCACTAGACCGTGTTTTAGCCACTGAGAACAAATTAGGTTGCTTGACTAAAACACCGCTTCGTCGTGTCAAAGATAACACTCTATAGATAAGACTGGAGCAAAAACGACGTCTTAATTTTATGGTGCATATTTATATGGTTGAATGATTTCATCCGATTTGTAACAAACATGAAAAATATTATATTTAACAATATACTTTTAGTCACATTGTGAAGTTGTAAAGATTATTAACTTTGTATGTCTCTAAAATGTTCATGTTGTCCACAAAAAAAAAATGCAATGACATTAAACCTCTCCTACGCGTATATTAGTTTTATAGTTAAACTCGAAAATGTTAAAATGTTAAACTCACATATCAATTTAAAGTCAATCCGACGAGTACGAATACGATCGAAACGTCATTATGATAATTTTACTACAAATATAAGTCCTTACGGATCACATAGAACTAGCGTGTTTGTACACGTACAGAAAGAAAAAAAACATCGAAACAGAAAAGTTCACCATACGCTTTTCATTAATCAATATTTGTTTACCAACTCAAATGAACAACTCATTCAAAGCCAGGCGCTAAATTCTTTAAAATTTTCATTCACAATTTCACACTTTAAACCTGTACACTTTTACTGAACTGTAAGTGTGACCAAAAACCTGCGAAGCATTTAATTACCAAATAGTCCGGCACAAAAGTCACGCCTCGACGCGTCAATAAATCCGCCAACAAAACTCGTTTATGATTTTAAAAGATTCCAAAAAAAAACAATTTATGGGCACTTCACCCCCGCTGTAACCATTCAAAGCCCAATAATTGTATATTCTTTTACAGTAGTGTGCCGTTTTGTACCGAAAAAAAAGCATTCAACGAAAATCAGAGGCGCCTTTAATCACGCTATTGAGATCTATCCCGGGATCAAAGTGACGCGCTGCCATGACGAAACCAACCCTCACAATATTGACTTAAAGTTACATTTGAAACTCGATTCGTCTCGGTAGTTTTTGTTTTTGTGCCCGAGCGGATGCTCGTGTCAAACGCTTTAGTATTTTGAGTTTGTTTTGAAAATTCTTTTATGTGTATTATTTGGCGTTTCTTTTTGTTAGATTCGCAGTCATCTGCTTTCGGGGGCGATTTGTTGGCCGCCTACTGGAGGCTCCGTACAATAATTTAGATGTCAAACAGTTGGTTATTGTGAGGGGTGACGTGGCGAAGGTTTCCTTATGGTTTATGACCGTGACAGAGCGAGGTTTCTCACCTTCGGCGGCTTTGACGGCAGCTCGTTGGTGGCATTTCCGTTATTATGTTTTTTTTTGTGCAAGTGCTGGGCTCGATTCAGTGCGATGTGCCGGATGCCGATGGCTGTCGTGTAGAAATTGTAACGTTGTGAATAAAAGACTTCAACGAGTGCGGCCGCTGTAATGTCGAACATTGGATAGAATTTTTTACAACACTTGTCATTTATCTCTGCATTCTAAATGGCCTCTTAGATTTAAATATCTAAACACAGAGTAGTTTCTTGGTACGTTTTGTGTTTAGAATCCGTTTTCAAATAAAAATACTGTCAAAATCTTCGAACTTACGCCGGGAAACGTAAATCAATCGAATACAGGTTCCTTAAATTCACATTTTCTAAGGTAATTTGTTAAACCATTATTATCATCGTTTCCCTTCGATCAACTCACGTGTTTATATATTATATTATTTTGATGATGATTAATAGGAAATGCAACTTGCTGTCAAATTTTAGTACCAACTTAACACGGACACGGAGAGCTTTAACCAATAGTCACTTACTCGATAGAAGGTAAAAATTCATGCTCGGGATACAAACCACTTAAATAAATAAAAATTACACCTGGGTATTAAAATCCGTAACGAGTTGATACCTTGAGCAAATAAGCCGACACTTTCCACAACCATTAAAGCATTACACGACAAGGTTTCTCAAAAAAAAAACAAAAGCCACGGGTCAACAAATCCTATCGCAAGATGTACAATCATTAACCATCTTCAATGCCAATGCCTTATAGTTTTCATAGCAAATGGAAACGATAGCGTATATCTCGGCACTGAATATGTTACACAGAAAGCTGTGCGATTGGCAAATGTTTTGCAGCTGGCGTGAGCGGACAGGTGTGAACAGACGGGTGGTTTTAGATCTTCCGTGTGCCTATTGAGCGGTAGCTTTTGAGCTTGACCAGCCGTGTGGTTGCGATGCTATTATATAGATATTGGGAATAAAGCTTTGATAAAAGAACACATTTCAAAATAGACATTATTCGGTTTTTTAAATTTGGAAAGTAACAATTTTTTGAATTATATCGCCTGTGATTAAAAACAAAAATATTATTTTTAGCAAGTGTCAGAAAACATCGTCACATTTGACAAACGAGGATATAAGTATGTGTTTAAAATAAATAGTATATTGTAACCAAGGGATGAAAGTGACCAATTACCCGAGCTATTTAGGGTGCAATGCACGTGCGGCGCGTGCTGTCAGTTCAAGGGTTGCACATGCACCCCTTAATACTGTTAAAAATGTATTAATTTAGATGATTACACCATTGTGATATAATAATAATTGATTAGCATAATATCTCACTGCCATTGTCGCCGGTCAAAACAGAGATGATAAAACGGAACTGGTGACGTTTTTAGACTCTGTGGTCTGTTGGGCTCTCGCGCGGGACTTGGGCTGTCAAGGAACGGGATATCGCGGGAAAGGGGATACTTTACGTTTGTTATGCCGGTCTTGTGTACAAACTTGATTATAAGGAGATTGTAATGTTAAATAGTGGATTACACATGTTGACCTCACTTGAACGGAGTTTTTATTAATACTATACTTTTAACCGACTAAAATACTTTACTTTTCATTTAGTGTAAGTATAAAAAAGTTTCATGTTAGTGTCACGAGTTCTGTTAACATTATATTGCAAACATTATGGGTGTGTAAAATAATGTAGGTAGGTACTCATTTTCATTTTGCATAAAACAACATTATGTTCATAGTTTAAACAAAGACTTTTAACAAAGTCTTTGATTACTAATAATTTTGTCCCAGTTTTAACCTGACGTTACCGTTAGTACGAAAAAATGGTCTGAAAATGCATAACAACATGAAATTACAGATATGATACAAAGATGTTATATTACTTGATCATATTCCAGATTCCAGAAAATTATGCCTTCTTTTATGCTAAACATTATTTTGCTTTTTGAACGTAGTCAAATAAAATTATACTAAACGTTTTTATGCAAAATTCAACGGCACCCAATTACATGTATAATTTTACTCTAGACACTATTTAAAATAAGTTTAAAAACGGCATAATTATTTCATAATGGTTGTACAATTCTTGGATGGTCTGGTAAGGAGTCAAAAATTCTTCAAATTCAGCAATTCTTTTTTCAAATCGAGGCCCAGTTTCCTCCAATTCTTAATTTACGAATAAAATACATTGAAATATTTTCTTGACTTCGCATGTCGGTTTAGTTTGAATCCTAAACAAAATTTGAACCAGTTTTCTTTGGATGCGCCTATAATTTTGCAAGTGCCCAATCTTGCCGGTGGTAGGACCTTGTGCAGGGTCTGGATCGCTACCACCATCTTATCCATTAACCTACCGCCAAACAGCAGTGTTCGCATTGTTGTGTTCCGGTTTGGGGATAAGACAGCCGGTGAAATGACTAGCATAGAGGCATTCCATCTTAGTCCTCAGGGTTGGCAACGCATTTGCAGTCTTAGGATTGCATTGCAGTCTTGTGAAAGCGAATGTATATGGGTCACAGTTTCCACTTACCATCAGGTGGCCTGTGGCCATCAAAATTAAGTACAATTATATTTTAATACACAAAAAATACATACACAAAAAATTTTAGAAAATTCAGTCACCAACATAAAATACTGTAACTTTATTTAAAACTAAAATTCATGGCGGCACATTAAAAACAATCCCTCTGATTTCAGCAGTCCTTACGCATAGGCGCTATAAAACCAGCTATTCCGAAGATATCATGTTACCAATAAAACCCTTGTCCAAATATTTGGTCATAAAACCTATTAAGATATAATATATCGCGTAATCAACAGATCGCTTGTATTCATTCAGACTGCGGCCGCGACTGAGTTTTTCTTTATAGAATTAGGTTGGGTACATACATGCTAGTTTGACGGCGCCAATAGTTCTATTTAGTGTGGAAATTAAACAGTAGTAAGTATATTGTAAGATAAAATGCACGGTCTGATCGAATTAATGAATAACCGAGGGTGAACTCATCAGGCAGTACTATTTCCTTGCTTCTTTTTTTCTTTGACTAAATAGAATCACGCTGTTTTATATTTTTATTTAGCCTAAAAGTATTTCTAAATATGGGCCTGGTTGCCTGAATTAAACATTTCCTATTTTACTATTTTAACTATATTCTATTGCACCAGCTTACACTTACCTAAAAAAGTTCAGCAACGTCAATTCCACAAACATCAATTCTCAATAATACAATTTAAAATAAAATCGCAACATAACTTTTCTAACAGTCCGTATCGTAGTATTTTACAGCCTATAATATTTAAAAATCAACGTAAACATTTCTATGCTCAAACCAGCATGTCTAAGCCCGGCCTTAAATGTTTTTCGGTCCTAAACTGAACTCGTGCGCATCTGCGAGCGGGTCACGTCCGGACACGTCATAAACGGTGCCTCCAATAAATTATGAACTATACTTACTAGTTGTCGTTTACGATTCGCTAGCAGGCAAGTTAAAACGTGGCCGACGGCCATTAACGCGATGAAGGGAGCTGATGTAAATTTTAACGTTTAGATGGGTAACTTTTACTTTGAACTCTTAAGGCTGCGTTTCCACCAGAGCTGTGCTAGGCAGCGAAGCGGTGTTGCGAGGAAAAATCCACCAATAAGATAGTGAGGCTAGTAAAACAAATGAATCCTATTGGTGGATTTTTCCTCGCAACACCGTTTCGCTGCCTCGCACGGCTCTGGTGGAAACGCAGCCTTAAGAGGATCGTCTACTTAAATTGGTATAAATATGTTAGTACTGCGGAACCATTGCGGAACCTTACCTTATCTTATTTAGTGGGTTCCTTACACTTCGACCCTATGGTATCTTTTGCCTAACTACCCCTCATTGCGAAACGTAATATTTAAATAGATTTAATTTCTAAAAATATTGAGCTGTGTTTACGAACATGTTTAGAATAAAATATGGGAAAATATTTATTAATTTATTTAAGTATCGCGTAATTCTTTTATTGAAGTTCGATATTTACCAAAAGTCGACCGAAAACCTTGACTACATCAATCATTAATTTCAGCGCTCCCGGTTTTTCCTTTTATCTTTAACGTAGGATAATGTTTTTAATCAGGCTTATTTTCGTGCAAGCACC
Source organism: Acleris laterana (assembly GCA_963966035.1). Taxonomy (NCBI): domain Eukaryota; kingdom Metazoa; phylum Arthropoda; class Insecta; order Lepidoptera; family Tortricidae; genus Acleris; species Acleris laterana. The sequence goes on from OZ014449.1 coordinate 5,074,353, forward strand.
CAATCGCCACTTTTTTGTTATTCGTTAGGCTATAAACAATACAATACAAAACACTTTCGGAGAATGTGCGCTGGAATTACCCTAAATATTTCCTCTTTTCTGTCATATGGCTCTTTCCTCATGTTGATTTCCTCGTGTGACAGTTTCCTAATCTTACTGTTTGCGAACATATCACGACCGCATTATAAATAATTATATTACAAAGATTAAATAATCAAATGGCTGATAATTCACTTGTTATATATCTGTCTGTAGTACACAGAGCGCTTTGCACACAAAGTATGGTCACGATAAGAAAAGATTCGTCACTTTTGAACCTTAATAACGTTGAAATAGAGACGAAAAGTGACGAACTTTTCCTAACGGTACTATACATGTTGTGCCCCTAGCAAACTAGTAAGGGAAGAAACTCTGTTTGCTGTTATCTTTTCTAGATTATAAACTTTGGTATTTGAAAGGCTAGATTAAACTGATCAGATACAATCTAGCATGTAAAAAATTAAACGAAATAAATGTTTTATATTCTACTTCATTCTATTCTATTCTAGCAAGCTTGGGAGACAAACTTTTCACAAAAAGAAACATAAAAATATTAACATCCTGTTTTATTCGAACGTCATGCGTCACTTCAAATTGATTAACATAGAGTTTTAAATTCTAATAACTGACAGTTAATCACCAGCTTCAAGATGAAAACACGCAGTATCGCATTTTTTTTCTTTTATTATTATTGTTAAAATATTTGCTATGACTTATCTAAGTTATCTATATACTTTTAAATGTACATACAGTGTACCTAGAACACCGAGCGCCGTTCGGGTTGAACACAACCCGACCGATCGATTTTTCATCCCCGTATCTAAGCCACGATATGTTGCAAATTTCGTTGAAATGGCGAGAGCTGTTTTCAATAACGTGATTACAAATATTATAAAAAATTTGCTCGTTTAATAGTGTAGGATATATATGATAATATGCATTGTGCGATAACATACGTTAACGTTAGCATAAATTACTTTATAACAATCGCAACTGTCACAAGCAACGTGCCATTATGTTCGTCAATTTTGATCTAAACTTTAAATCAATAATGTGTCTTTATCACTACAGACAAAAACCATAACATACCTATCTTAAACTTATGTAAAATACCTATCTTAAACGTAATAACAGACACTCTATGCCCTGCTGTTAACTGTTCGCACATCAAAACGCGATAAAAGACATAATTTAACAGATTAACATATGAATACGCATCGATAGTAAATATCGAATTCGATTCCGATACGACGTAAAAAAGACATCAAAATCAATTTATGACATTACAGAACAGAGAAAGGTTATAGACGTAGCAATTGCATTTTCAACGTCATTAGAAAAGGTCATCAAATTCATCATATACGATTAATATGTTACTTTTAAAATCAAAAACTTTTAATCAGTGAAAGATCCAGCAATAAATAAGCAATAGCTGTGGAAGTAGAAGTAAGTATGCCAGTTCTATTAAAGTTCTTTATTCTATGTTAATACCTCGCCGTTCGTAATGTTAGCTAGAGAAATGCATCATAATCGGGTTGTCAAACATCCTTACGATATCGTGTCGGTAAAAGAGCATTCATTGAGACAATAGTAGAGTTAGAGGCAACAATAAAGGCTGACACGGTCCATTTATCACGAAGATTATCATCGCGCCGGCGCGGGCGCGGGGCGGATTCCACGCCGCGGTCTAAATGTCGCATAGTTTTGTTGTCTAATTATAATAAACAGGAGGAGATTAGGGCCCTGATGTAGCCTAAAATAGCGCGAAAAACTTTTTGGCAGCCGGTTTGTTCCGCTGCGAAAACATCGTGTTTTGTTTAAACGTGTGATATTTAGTATTCTACAATTCATACATAAAAGTACCTACCAAAATAAAATTAAAAATGTAGCGTGCCATTAAAACCCAAGTGTACCGCTTTAAACACTTAAAATCGTATTTTTAACGAATCAATGGGCAATAAAATCGGATTAGCGGCACGTAAACCGCATTCGCCTTTTAAGGCCAGTGACAAATTGTAAAAACGCTCCGTGTGTATCCGTCAAGGGTTTTAACAAATGAAGTACAATGTTCGGTTTGGTATTTTGGACCAATCAGAGGACTGAATGGGTTTGAGGAGACGTGCGCGGCCCCTTTCACACGGGGTGAGACCTCGCTTCCATTTGCCTTTTACGCCCAATTATTCGATCTATTATCCCCATATAAACATTCTTATTTATGGAACATATATCCTCAACGGGCCCGTTTTATTGGCACTAAAGTATGAAATTACGCATTAGTAAACCTTTCACATGCGTGTTTCATATCAGCGTATAACTTGAGATATGTTTTGCCGGCATTTTGAGCGGGATGTTTTGACGCGATGTTTTTATGGTAATATATTGTTGTCTTGATTTCTTCGGTTTTATAGCTTTTTGTCACTTTGTGAGGCGGTTTTTATAATATATGCGGTGTGCGAGTGTGGTTCATTTTTCGATGTGCGGGGTGGATGTGAATGTTGTTAAGTAGGTAAGTATTTATGAAAGAGGTATTGGTGCGCTTTATCGATATAGCAGAACGACCAGCAATATAATATCTTTCTTCTTCTTCTTTTTTTAATAATGGTGGTCCACAGGGGAATTTTGCAATGATTTCGCCAGTGTCAGGTGTGAAGAGTAAATCAGTAAATATAATAAATCAAAAGTAAAAAGCCGGACATCTTTCAATCGGCAATCTTCCCTCCCCGAAGGTTACCGTAAGACGTATTACATCTTTATTAAGTAAATTAACATGATAAAGCTAAGAACACCTAGACACAGTTCATTCATATTTAACCTATGTTTTTTTATAGCGTAGTAACGTCATAGATAATAAAATAAAACCGCAAATCTTTAACGAGCATCAAACCAAATAACGCAGCAAAAAAACCTTCCTAATTTCAAAAGACCTACACTTAATCTATAATCACGGCCTAATTTATGAGGATCATTGACAGATGGCAGGATGCGATATTCAAGTATTTTGTTTGGCAACACTAAATTATTGGGTTTTGACTCACAAAGCCACCGACAAGTATCCAAACAGACAAGTGTATAAACGACGTATGTACTTTGATTTGTTACGCGCTTAAGCTCTTTTGAATATAATGGTTTGGCTGTTAATGTCTTAATTTCGAGAACGGAACACTTCAGAGGCTAAACAGACCGCCTTGTTGAGCTGTCCCACTGTGTCCCACTGTGTCCCACTGTGCTGGCAGGTGATTTAGCAGAGGCCCGGCGAGGCTTTTGAAGTCGTGAAGACACTCAGTAGGTCCCCCCCCACTGAGTATTTGAGCTCGTGTGCGGTAGGCCTAATTCAAAACTGTGAACGAGAGATTTTTTACGATAATTCTTTCACTATTAGTTTAGCTGCCTTTAATTAGTAGTTTTGTTAAAGTTTAAATGACGAATAGTTTTCAATTAGCTTTCACATTGATCTGTAGAAAGAAATAAAACTGTTGCATGTTAAAGCGCATAGCAAAGAAGAAACGACATTTTTTTGTAAAACTATGTTTAACCTTTTAATTTACGTGTGTAAAAATAACTATTAGAAAAGAGGTTTTGCTGGGCGTATCAATTAACTAATTTAGAGTGAGATAATAGTTAGATAAATATCTACACTAACTGTTTGTTTGTATGAATTGAATAGGCTCCAAAACTACTGAACCGATTTGAAAAATTCTTTCACCATTAGAATCCTACATTATCATTAATGAACAAAGGCTAGGTATGTCTTATTATTTTGCGCAAACGGAGTCGCGGGCAACAGCTAGTGAATTATAAACGCATTGCTGCCTTTGCGACCCGTCTTACTAATGAAAAGCATTCTACCAAAGACGGCCAAGACGAAATGCATTCTAGAAACTTTAACGTCCTCCGTAATCGAAAAATACGTGTAGTAGGATTAACCTCATGAGCTGCGGTACGGTCGAGACGAACGCTTACGTCAATTTCATAGATTTTGACTTATTTTGAAAAGGTCTACTTAGTTAAATAAAATTTGCTATCATAGAATGCAACTTATCCAACTTATAGGATAGACTTTCCCTCTTGTTAAAAAATGCGCAATAGTTAGAGTGTGCTAAAAATATGATCTGTCCTAATTAATTGTCATTGTGTATTTTGAATTTGACACAAAGAGACAAAAAATAATATAACTAAAATAGGTTTATTGCGCGTATATGAATAAGGGAATTTATTTACGCACCACTTTTGATCCTTCAGATAATATAGAGGTTGCAAAATTGTACGGAGTAAACAAACAAGCATACGTAGGCTCAAGATGGTAAGTAATAGATAATAGTAATTGATAATAGATGGTAAGTTGGATCTGAACATGGACATTTGCCATCTCAAGACTGTAGCCCTAAGGGTAGTTTTGATAATGATCTTGGCTGTGATGGCGGTCTTAAAGGTGTTTTTCCATCGGAGAGGCTAGTTGAGACAAGAACAGAAATTTGCGCTGAAAAATTTCAACTCCCTTCTTGCGCATCTTCGGTGGAAATGGTTGTCCTCATCTCGCCTCGCCGCGCCGGTGGAAAATCACCTTAATACCTATCTAAGTCAGAAATTAAAAAATTTTGAGTTATCGTTTTTTAGACGTATTTCATCTATAAGATCGGTTTAGTTATACGGCTCTAACGGTCGCACTCGGAGTCAGTTGATGACAACGAAACCGTTCATTAATGATGTATTTTCATATGCAAGTTTGAAAAAGGAACGAATCAATTGTCTCTAAAATGTCTCCAAGTACGGCGGTGAGACTACAAATGCGTTGCCAACCCTGAGGACCAAGATGTAAGCCTCTGGCAAGTCATTTACTGTTTTATCCACATCGAAACACCACAATGCGACCGCTGCTGCTTGTACAGTGGCCACTCTACCTGGTAGAGATATATTTGAACAAATTTTCTTCCACGCAGTTATTAAAAGTTGCAATACATTAATTACGTGACAACAAAGCTGTGAGAAGTGGAGATGTTCGCGCGGTGGGCGATATCGACAGTCCCGGCGGACCCCCGCTGGGCAACGCCTGCGCGGGGGCTAGCGGGGTTCGCCTTTGTTCGCCCAAACGCGTCCTTTTCGCCGTCAGGTGTAAATTCAATTGGACCGTCGAAGGTTCTGCAGATTCGACACGGGTGCTTACTGTCACTTCGAATTTAGTAATAGATCGTGAAATTTGAAGTGCCTCTTAAAGGTAGGTGTGACGATTGTTGTTATTACTTTTTTACTGTATTTTATTTATATTATGATTGATGCTTTTACTAAGTCCATTGAGATGTTTTTTTATAACTTTTTCTTATTGATCTTTTTTATATTTAAAATATCTGATAAGGATATCAGAATGCAACGCGTAGTTCGTACGTTTAATTTGAGTACGTACGTTCTTGTCTGGTATAAAAATGATTTTTGATTTGCGTCAGAAATATACTGAGATGAAAAACCATTAAAAAAACTTGACACCTAATGAACGGAAAAACATTAATATACTTTAAATCGTTTGCTTTAAGAAGTTTCAGAGACAATATAACCATTTCAGCGTCATTAAATGAAAAGCGATTCCGTTATCTATGCATCCGTTATATTTGTTCGCCGAAGCACTTATCATCATAATATTGGCAAGCTAAACTTATTTACACTTAAGAAAGAAAGAAAGAAAGAAAATTATTTGAAGTATCTTCTTAACCACGGAACCCTAAAACCGAGTCGTCGGCGTCGCCTTTGCGCCGTGGTCATCATTTTTCACGTTTTATTCAATAACGCACGCATAGTTGGCGAGATAGTGATCGAGTTTTGAAATATTTCGATGGGAGACCTTCCCAAGGATATGGTGTTACTTCGCGTGCGGAATGCCCTTACTGTTAACCTATAGTGTATTGCCGACTTTTTTTCCATATTTTATGTCGGCCTTTTGGAATCTTGTCGCCATTTTGGTAAATGAATTTAAATGGCTTTTTTTCGGTTTGTGAAAGTGAATGGTGATCGTAAATTTGTTGTTCATGTTTCTTATTTCGATCGTTAATTTTGGTAAATCTATATAAAGCTTTTTGATAGTTTTAGTAGATTTACTTTTTATAAAATTATATACTTATATTTCCCGAATGTTACTGACGGTTTACATTTTGGCATTATGTATACATGTATAAATAAATAAATAAATATCAGGGGGACAATGTTACACCAATTGACTTAGTCCCGAACTAAGCTATAGCTACTAGACAAGGATATAAATACTTGTATAGACAAATATATACTTAAATAAATAGAAAACATCCATGACTCAGGAACAAATATTCGCGATCATCACACAAATATCTGCCATTACCGGGATTTAAACCCAGGACCACTAGTTTCGTAGGCAGGGACACTACCAACTAGGCCAGTGCGTCGTCGTATGTATGTAAATTCATTACTGCCCAAAAAAAAAAACAATATCAATATTAAACTAATGTACACAGGCGAACTTATTCCTAAATGGGATCTCGTCCAGTTAACCCTGAAGTAGATCACGCTTATCTAAATAGTTAAGAGAATATTGATTAGCAAATAAATAATATACAAAAATATGTAAACCCAAATAGACATACAATATGCTAAAGGTAGAAACTGGGAGTTAATCTTACATTGGTTAAGCGATGTAAACAACCAATATATCAGGAGCAATGCAATTTATGGTTCTATAAATGCAATTATAATATATTTTTTGTTCCACCATAATAAAGTTTCAATTACCAGATGTAATTATTCGTACCAGGTTCTGCGAATTTAAAATTAGATATATTCTTAAGCATGTGTTTTTTACTGCATACAGCATTTTTACAATTAAATGCATAGATAGCAATATAGTAATTCCATTTTGCCCTGTTTTTGTTTTGATATTTTTTAACGCAAACGTTTATGTTTGTCAGCAGTTGTTGAACTTTTATAACGACTGAACCTTTTTTAAAGGGGTTTGGGTAAAAGTGTTGTCATTCGTAAAAGTCATACATTTTCAAGGTGAGCGGCCATTCGTAAAAGTGGTAAATTATGATAGAATTATTCAAAATAAACATGTTTTGTTTTGTAATGTAATGCTCTAAAATGCATCGGAGCCGAGATATTTAAATATTCATACCTGGGCGTACTTTTAGTATCAAAACGGAATATTTAATCTTTAATATCTCCGCTGCGATATTATTTAACGCCATAAATTATTTAATATATCTATGCATATTCGAGGTCCTCTAAATAACTATGTACAAATCATCCGTGGCCGCTAAAAAAATAAATGACAATAGGTATTCTTCAAACAAATTTACCCAATACCCTTTTAAATAAACCCAAATTAAGCAAACTCTGGTTTTATGTTAGTTATTAAAGGACAATGAATTTTTTATTATTTTTATTTGCATTTAATTGTTCTTGAGGATTCCTGCACGGTGGAGCCATTGCAGAGGCCGTAAGGAGCCCCAGGTCTCTGCAGAGCATACTTTAAGAATATAGTAGTTTATGCAATAGTTGTATAAGAGAGGTCAAAAAATATGAGTGGCGTGTGTTACGATGTGAGCCGAAGGCGAACATCGTAAAGGTAAGCGCCACGAGTGTTTTTTGACTTAGTTATACACCGTTGCATACAATACTTTTTCTACGACTAGGTTTCAAATGAAATGCAAAACTAAGCGAAAAAACTTACAAACGAACGAACTAAACGAACAACAAACGAGCGGGAAACAAGAAAATGACAAAAATGTGTGTCTATGGTTTAGTTTGTTTTTAAATTGACGGAATGGAAAATAGAATTATTTACAATTCTAAAACATTTTAATTTGACCAATCAGAATACTTCACCAAATTAAATCCACCAATCACAATACACATCGACTGTCAAACGGAACGATAGGTTCTTTTAGGTACGTGTTTCTCTTTAACTAATTTAAATCTTTTAAAAAAACTTTGTATTTCGTATCAACCAACCAGAATACAGCTATTTAAAAATCGACCAATCAGGTAACTGAAATCATTTCTCAAAACATTAGGTGATTTATAGTCCCTATTTCACAATCGTTAAAATATGATTAAATCGATTGTGCAACGCTAAGCTTTGGCAGCTGGCCATATCGTTTTATCTCAAAAACGCACAAGTGCTGTTTTGGGGCATAGACAAGATAGACTTTTCTCTGGATTATTCTGCGGACATAATTATGTATGGTCTTATATTAGTGTTCGTTACTATATAAATGACAGATAAAAGTACAGGAGTAGGAAAAGTATTTTGTATGCTACGCTACGCTATCTAGCTAGGTAGGACACGTCGTTTACATTTTTTTAGGTATTCTCGTGCTGTGTTTTTTACTAAGCATATTGTACCCAAATGTTATTGTTGTTGTTGAAATTGTTGTTGGACTTGTAAAACAAATAGAAAGTTTGACCTTATTTAAAGGTGATGTGTTTACGATCTAACTCAAATTACTTAGGTTAACCTGGACCTATAAGTTACACTATTTAATCGGAAAGTTTTTTGATTAACTCTCAGATCGCGTCACGTAAATAAAAATCGAGATAAAAACATAACAATATTTATTTTGAATAAAGTCGTCTGACACTGCAAGACAAGCCACTTAACTAGACACTTTCACATATTAGTAACGCATATTATATTACTTTCATGACTGGCCAGCGCATTGAATACCTCAATATGAGTCAATAATACTATCCCAAATAAATCCAGTGCATTTGCATCACTGCACACATTATGTACGCGGAAGCGTGAGCGCGCTAAACCGAGTAAGTCATTTATCCGTCACAATGCCGGCCATCTTACAAGAACCCTTTGTACACCAACATAATAGAAAACCCAGCAAACAAAGTGTTTGGTATTACAATTGTTAAATTACCGAGGCGGCTACTTTAACGGATTACAGCTTTTGTACACCTCCGTTTATTGAATGGTCAAGAAGACAGGTACAGTTACATCCATCTTCATTGAGGTGCAGATGTTTATCGGTGAAACAATCTAAGTTTTGCAAACTGCGGATTCTTAAGTTTCTTATCGCGATTGTAGCAGCCTTAAATGCTGTCTCTTTTACTCTATATTATCAATGCCTTAACCAAAGAAGGATAGCAGTAGAGTTTCGGATGTCGTGTTTTTAGCACAGTGCTTAATGCCAGCGTTATCTTGGAGATTTAGGACCGCTTGCGGCACTTTGACAAGATTAAATGGTGTGAAAACATCGCTTTTGCGATTAGTTTTCGTCGATGATTCTCATCTGTTACATGTTACGACTTGATTATCGAATGATTAGAAAAGAACTGTTAAGTTAAGTAGGTAGTGACTATTTAGTAGTTGATTAAAAGTTGTTAACCACGAGCCCTTTAAAAAAAAGGGTGTTCATAGAGGAAAGCTTTTGTTTCATTGACAATATTTTAAATTGTCATTAAAACTCAGAATTACTGTAATTGATCTATTTTAAAATATAAAACTGGACCAATTCAGCTGCTTGACTAGGTATGGGTACAAAAAATGTAGACGCAGATTTGTAAACAAAATCATTAAAATTGTCAGATAACGTGTTTACTTTAAAAAAAGGCTTATGCAGTACGACAGGCAGATATGCTAATTAAAATAAGTTGCTACTAAACAGTAACTAAGACCGATATTTATATTATAAATAAACGATACGAATAGAAGTATCGCTTCAATATGGCTTAAATTAAATAATTTACGTCCCTAAAATTACTTTGAGCAAGGTTAGCAATCAAATTAAAACTTGTAAGCAACATTACCAAAAAAATTAACCACGTTAAACTTGAAGAACATAATTATCCTAGTATTCATTTTAAAATGAGATAAATTAAAATGTTTCATCTTCTGAACTTCACCGACAAAATCGACGGCAACTAATTATAATCCCACATTAAAATTAACAAACAAAGTTATGATACTTGTGATAGTCCAGGTTAGCTGGGTAGGTGAGCATGTGAGACTAGGGTGTGAGTAAGATTTAACCCAGGAAGGAGTAAGTCGAATTTAAGTAACTAAGGGCGCCAGACTTACATCCTGTCAACAAATGAAATCGTTCAAATAAAACCAAGTCTTTAGTAAATTACATTTATTTACTTAGTTTACTTATTTAGATTCAGTATAAACAAACTACCTAAGAACAAGGTTAATCCTTTTAGAATTTAAATTGGATAAGGTAACACGGAGATTAAAGAAGTAGCTAAAGTACTCACGCTGTCATCTTCATGAGAAATACCTCCTTAGTTGGATACCGCTAGTGTTGACTAAGCCGAATAGTCCGAGCTCACTCTCTCCGCAGGTGGAAATCAGCTGAACACTGCACGTGCAGGAAAGATGGATGAATAGCTTGAGTGCAGGGTATTCCACGAGGCATGTAGTGAGAAGCTGTGACGTGAATCACCTCAGCCGACAGATGAAGCGATGAAACGTCTTTAAACCACTTGCAAGCTTCATTCAAAGATATGAACGTCGAATCCAGAGGTGAAATGGAATAGGTGTGGAAAACTACACACCAAAACCACAACTCAGAAATTAAGAGCAGAATAAGAATTAAAAAAACAAAAAACCCTGTGAACAAAATATTCACTATAAAATAACAGTAGGAACAGGCGGTAATTAACACGTGGTTAAACCAAAGGAAAAGAAGTAACTTACCACTAGCCGTGGGTTTCTTTTACCATATATAGCATGAGGCAAAGCTCAAGGGAAAATATGCATGTAGGAAGGTTGGCATGACTGTTATACGAGTCACTGAAAAATAAGTAAGCACGGGTTACGAACACGGAAGTAAAAGGAAGCACCAACCTCAAAATGGCGGCAGCAAAAGTTCTAGGCGAAAGTTTCACTTACCGAATAGGAACTATGGTTGAACATCATACATTGATATTATGGATTTACTTAATCCATTTTAGAAGAAGAAAGTTAATTAGACAAAGTCTGCCATGGGCAGGGCCGGATGGCGCGATCGGTGAATCGGAGGAAATTTTACTACGTCCTTACATCTTGATGATTCGATCCCGATAGAGGTCACGGAAAGGGTCTTGAAAGATGCTGGGTCATTGACTTCCGAACGGATCTTTTTATTTACATTTAGAAGTAAACAGAAACAAAACTATAGTGTCACAAGATTTATCCAATATGTCTTACATATCAAATGAGATGACTTTATTATTATTAAAATGGTTAAATGAGTTTATTGTATTTTATTATGTACTCAGAAGTTAAAATCAATCACCATTGCCTTCTATTTCGGACAACGATTTATCGAGAGACTGATGTACGGAACGCATCTCGTATTGCGTTTCGTTCCATGAGTTGAATCGATTGAAGAAGTAAATCTTTATTTAAATTAAATTAGGTTATCTATTTAAAGTATGAATTTACGCTAGTTGGAAATTAAACAAATGATGGGATAAACATTTGTTAGTTTATCATACTTGATTGAAAGAAAATATTAAGAACCAATGTCATGGTTGAAAGTTCGTCTTGCGATTCAAAGTGCGAAGAACAAAACGTCACATAAACAAAGTGTCAAATGACCGGCTTGTCATAATACATTGTTATGATTATCAAAACATGATAATTTATTGGAAACAAATGCTAAAAGGAAGAAGTAATGCTCATAGGCAGATATGGACACTTGTTATGGAATGTAAACAAATAGGATTACATAAAGGAAAGGTTAGTAAGGCTATATTTAGATAGGGTCTAGACCTCAAAGTGTTACAGTTCATCCCCAGTTGGGTTAAAAATTTTGTTTCAAAATTAGAATAATTGGAAAGAAAATTTTTCTTCCAGGTGAAAACTTAGAATAAACGACGAAGGAAACTGAAGAAACTAATATAAGAGACTTTCAGTAGAAAAGAGATACCTGGCAACAACTAGTTGGTGGAGGGTAGAATTAAATTAAGATTAAGTAGTCAGCATGAGTACCAAGCGTTTACAAAATACATTGTCTAGTGACAACTAGACCAAACACTAGCATAACTATAGGCATAAGCTAAAGTGTTAACTCGCGAAAGCAAGTTTCGATATGGTCAAATCTAAAAAAAAATACTTAACAACTAATTACATATGCAACGTATCTTGATCCAAGCTTTTAGGATCACTTAAACTAGGGCTAACTTAAACTATGGAATGTTTAAACGAGGGATTGTTTAAACGAGGGATTGTTTAACGAGGGAGCGCTCCAAAAAAAAATTAAACAAACATAACAACTATAGTAAACAACCATAGAAAACATAAGTTTCAAATCCATGCATTAAAACTAAACGTAGCAGTTTCCTTTCATTAACGTACTAAGAATTAAATATCTCTTCTCATACTCCAACAAGAAACAAACCACTACAAGGTAAAGTTAATTAATACTAAACATGTTGACTTAAAAGTACTGTGAACTAAAACAAGTGTTTTTATGAATTACATGGTCACTTGTTACAGCAAATAAACGGGAAAGTTCTTCAACATATAATAGAAGAGAACCTATTAAATAGTAAGATCAACTCACATCAATAAAGTTAAATCTTTTAACCATCCTCATTGGATGTAAGTCCTGGTATCAGGAAGTAAGTCTAAAGTAGAAAGTAAAGTAAATAGGAGGGTATACATGAACTAATTCATAGGAGTATCCCTATATTTGTATAGTGAGTAGGCACTAGCTCGATGACTAGTGTTAAATAGCAGGTTAATACCTAGTATATATTTTAGTGATATATATTTTTTTTAGATAGGAAGTATAGAAAGAGCTACGGAAGTCACCTTTAAGATTAAGAGAGAGGTGGAGCTTCACCAGGTCTAACTATATCCTTAATATGGAAGTCACCAAGAATCTTTCCGGACAAAGATTTCAGGGTGTAAACAAGTGGTCCACGCTTTTTATAAATTAAACATTTTTCATAGCGTGGGGACAACTTTGCAGTAAAGAATTTAGCAGCATTGGATAAAGGATAACATTTTTTATAAACAAATTGTCCCTCTTCAAGTTGGACTGGCCGCTTTCTTAGATTATAATATTTTGCATTACGTTCGTGAGAAGCAAGCAGTGATTGACGTACCCTTTGGAATATAGACTTTAACTCTGTTAGTTTGTCTGACAGAGCCAAACCGTTATCAAATGAAAGGGCGTTCTTGTCAACCGGACAATCAGCATTGTAAAGAGAACCGTCGAGAATCATCTCGCGACCGTGAGTTAAAAAATACGGTGTAAATTTAGTGCTGTCGTGAACTGCAGTGTTTAATGCACATTGGATCTCCTGTATGTTCTTATCCCAGTTGCGGTGATCAGAACGCACATACGAGGCAATGGTTCTTACCAATTCGCGATTCACTCGTTCCGTTTGGTTGGTTTGCGGATGATATCTCGGGTTGTAGAAGACGTGGGGAACCTTATATTGAGACAGTGTGTCTCTAAATTCCTTAGATATAAATTGAGGTCCATTATCCACATAAATGTACTTTGGTACACCATGGGTAAGGAATATGCCTTTTTCCAAGCATTTGATTATTGCTTTAGCAGTAACCGTACGTAAAGGAAATAAAGTTACGTATTTACTAAAGTAGTCCGAACAAACGAACAAGTATTGGTTCCTAGAGTAGGATGGAGGAAAAGGTCCTAATATGTCGCAAGATATGGCCTCGCCAGGTGTTGAGATACGACGAGGGTTACCCATTAAACCGGCAGGAGCAAGGTTGACTGGTTTATAAGTTTTACATATCTCACACGAGTCTACATAAGTTTTGACGTCCTGAAAAAGGGTAGGCCAATAATATAAGCTAGAAGTTTTGTGGTGAGTTTTAGCTACACCAAAGTGACCAGATGTCGGGTGATCATGACATTTTTGTAAAATTTCATTTCGGTCTTCATAAGGAATTACCAACTTCCAGTCGAATTGAGCTGTTAGGCGATATTTATTCTTAGAAAGGCGAAATAACTTATTATTTTCAATCTTGAAGTTTGGGTAAAGAGTAGGTTTATCAGAAACGTTTTGGAAAAGCTCTAAGTACCAAGGATCTTGTGTAGTAAGAATATCAGATACAAAATCTACCTTTATACGAGAAAGGGTGTCAGGTATTACGTGTTCTTTTCCCTTGCGATGAATTATATCGAAATTAAATTGGCTTAGGCGACACGACCATCTATTTAAACGACCAGAAGGGTTCTTAAGATTAGAAAACCATACCAGAGAAGCATGATCAGTTATGATAAAGCATTTGCGGCACTCAATGTATGCACGGTATTGTTCCAAAGCATAAATTACCGCAAGGAGTTCTCTTTCAGTTGCAGAATAATTAATTTCTTGAGCATTAAGGGTACGACTGCAGTAAGCTATCGGGTGGTCACAATCGTCAACGCGCTGGGTCAAAACAGCACCGATAGCGTAAGAGGAAGCATCCGTGTGGATGTAAAAAGGTTCATTAAAATTGGGGCATCTTAAAATAGGAGCAGATACTAGAGCAGTCTTAAGTAAGTTGAAAGATTCGTTGGCTTCGTCTGTCCAGACGAAGGAAACTTTTTTACTAGTTAGGCGCGTAAGTGGGCGAGCTATCTTGGAGAAATTTTCAATAAAACGACGGTACCAACCGGCCATTCCTAAGAAACGTTTTACTTCTTTAACATCTTGAGGGATAGGAAAATTTAAGATCACCTCTACTTTGGAAGGGTCAGTCCTTAAACCGTAACGATCTACCACGTAACCAAGATATTTGAGTTCGTTCCTACAGAACAAAGACTTTTTTATATTTAAAGTGAGATTAGCAGCCTTTAGTTTAGCATGCACTGCTTTAAGCAAGCGAACGTGTTCATCGAAGTCAGATGTGCAGATGATAATATCGTCGATATAGCAGAATACTTTATTATCAAATTCCGCCACGAACAATTGATCCATGAGTCTTTGCATAGTCGCTGAAGCACCAATCAAGCCAAAGCACATGCGATTGTAGTGAAATAATCCGCGTCCAGGTACTGTGAAAGCAGTTTTCTCTTTAGCACTGGCGCTTAAAGGAATTTGATGATAAGCTGCGCTCAAGTCAAGTGATGTAAGATATTTAGCGTCACGTAAGTTGTCCAATATATAGTTTATATAAGGAAGTGGATAAGCATCCGGTTTAGACACCGAATTAAGTTTTCTACTATCTAAACAAAGTCGAAGTTCACCGTTAGACTTTTCTACCATTACTACAGGAGAATTCCAAGGAGAGTAGGATGGTTCTACTATACCAGCCTCTAACATACGATCAACTTCTTTTTCTAACGCGGCCTGTTTTTCAGGACTTAAACGATAATATTTTTGTTTGATAGGAGAACTATTACCAGTATGGATGTTATGTTCTAGTAGGTGTGTTTTACCAAGACCAACCTTGTCAGTGTTGATTTGATCAAAGAGAAGTTTAATATTATCCATTTCGGCTTTCTGCGTAGCAGTTAAAGAGTCAAAGTCATTAAGACCAGTTCCCGCGGGAATGTCGGTCATGCTAGCTATATTTTCATCAGTAGATAGAGTAGAAATAATTTCAGGAGCTAATTGGAATATCTTCCAAAAGTTAATTCCGAAAATAATAGGAGCAGTAATATCAGGTTGAATGTTAAATTGAACAATTTGAACATTATTGTCATAAGAAATAGGAAGAAGCATGTATTCAGTACAGGCTAGAGCGTGGCCATTGGCTACACGAAGTGTGAAAGGAGTAGTATGTTTATAAGTAGGTATACCAATATTAGAGAATAAATGGTGACTACCTTTTCCAAGAATGGAACATGTAGCACCACAATCAAGTAGGCCTTTTACCTGTAGACCAAGAACATCTACGGCAAGGTAAATCCGAGTATCTCCTATAGGGGGATTAAAGCAAATTGTCTTTTCAGAAAGAGAAGGAGAAGTACGTTTATAATAGTTTTTAGATTTGGAAAAGACAATACTATTTAGTTTTTTGGCTGAGTATTACACTTAGCGCAATCAGGTACACGTACACCTTTCTCACCACATCGGAAACAAACTATCTCGCGAGATCTCCTACAAGAGTTAGTAGGATGATTATTCATGCCGCAGCGGAAACACGAGGGCTTAGAAGAAAATTGGTGGACAGCTGCCACCTGGTTAGAAGACTGAGAAAGGCGTCGAGGATAAGACGACGTAGTTTTATTTTTATTGAAAGCTATAGTCGTAACAGGTGATGACGATGAAGGTTCAATGAATTGTTCAGATCTCACTTTAGCTAATTCTATACGCTTGCAATATGCCTTAAGCTGTTTTATAGAAGTGACGTCATGTAAAGCTAACTCCCTACTGTACTCAGGCCTTATATTACGCAGAAGAATGTCGAGTTTCTCATCTTCAGGAATTTCCTTACTTAAGCGTTCAAACATACCTAGCACGATTGAGAGGAAAGTCACGATCGTCTCACTTTTTGCTTGCGTCCTAGCACGAATTTCTTGCAAAAGCTTATAATCCAAGTCAGGTATATCAAAGTCATCACGAAGTGCTTTTATTACATCTTGATAGGAAAGAAAGTCTGAGCGGTTAGAGCGGAACCACGATAAAGCAGGTCCATCAAGTATTTCAGGAAAACCGCGGTAAATGACCTCTTCGGATATTTTCCGAGCCACACGCAGTTCCTCTAGTCGCGTCAGAAAAGTACGGGCACAGGAGTCCCCGTTGTATTTTAAATTCAACGAGTTTACATTAAAAGTTTTTTCAGGCATATATATTACTTTCTTAGTAACAACTCCGGAAGGCTCTTCCGAAAAATTGTCACTACTATCAGAATCAGACGTAACAGTATCATCTCGTTTCAAACGATCTGACAAAGAAACAATAGCAGTTTGAAGCAGTTGAACATCTTCAGATTTTTCAGTTAATCGAGATAAGCGACAGAGTAGGTATTTGCAACGAGAGCTCAAGCGGTCTGTAGCAGCCTGTGACAGATTGTCATTGATTTCCTTTTCAATTTCTTCAGCTTTCCGTTGGCAAATATCTAATTCTATTGATACGTCACACTCCCCTAGAGTATTAAATTTTAGGCTACCTCTACGAGCTAGATCTGCAGTCTGCTTCAAAACTTTTTTTAAACTATCCCTACGAGAAGCAGGGTTAACATTAAGTTTACGAATCGTAAGTTCGTGAGTTATCTCATCTTTGTGTAAGTGAAGTATTTTACAACCAGCTTTAAGAAAATCCATTATAAAGTTGTAGTCTATTTAAATTAATGAATTAAAAAAAAATCTTTATAAGATAAGTAGTATGACTTGAACTGAATTATGCAAATCGTTGAAATTGTTTAAAAGAAAAACTTGCAAATTAATGTAAGCAAGTAAAGTAAAGTAGTGTTGAAAGTAAAATTCTGATCGGGATCAGACTAAGTAAGTAAAAGTTCAATTAATTAAATTAAAATTAATTAAAGTGATTAACTGAAACTTCAGATAAGTACCAGATTAAACCAGTAGTTAATACAGTAAAAGCATATGGTTGAAGCATTCAACCAAAATAACAAGAAAATAAAAATTAAGTTTCACTTAGTATAAAAAAAACTCAATTTCAATTTTTTCTTAAAAAGTAAGTAACCATAGTCCCTAAAAATTGATAAAATATAGAGTATACAGTCCGTAGGTATTGTAGAATTAACAATGTTACCGAGAAATAACTTTAAGTATTATAGAAAATTTTATGAGAAAAAAAAAACTTTATTTGAACGATATCACTCTCTAGGCCCCACGTTGGGCGCCACTGTGATAGTCCAGGTTAGCTGGGTAGGTGAGCATGTGAGACTAGGGTGTGAGTAAGATTTAACCCAGGAAGGAGTAAGTCGAATTTAAGTAACTAAGGGCGCCAGACTTACATCCTGTCAACAAATGAAATCGTTCAAATAAAACCAAGTCTTTAGTAAATTACATTTATTTACTTAGTTTACTTATTTAGATTCAGTATAAACAAACTACCTAAGAACAAGGTTAATCCTTTTAGAATTTAAATTGGATAAGGTAACACGGAGATTAAAGAAGTAGCTAAAGTACTCACGCTGTCATCTTCATGAGAAATACCTCCTTAGTTGGATACCGCTAGTGTTGACTAAGCCGAATAGTCCGAGCTCACTCTCTCCGCAGGTGGAAATCAGCTGAACACTGCACGTGCAGGAAAGATGGATGAATAGCTTGAGTGCAGGGTATTCCACGAGGCATGTAGTGAGAAGCTGTGACGTGAATCACCTCAGCCGACAGATGAAGCGATGAAACGTCTTTAAACCACTTGCAAGCTTCATTCAAAGATATGAACGTCGAATCCAGAGGTGAAATGGAATAGGTGTGGAAAACTACACACCAAAACCACAACTCAGAAATTAAGAGCAGAATAAGAATTAAAAAAACAAAAAACCCTGTGAACAAAATATTCACTATAAAATAACAGTAGGAACAGGCGGTAATTAACACGTGGTTAAACCAAAGGAAAAGAAGTAACTTACCACTAGCCGTGGGTTTCTTTTACCATATATAGCATGAGGCAAAGCTCAAGGGAAAATATGCATGTAGGAAGGTTGGCATGACTGTTATACGAGTCACTGAAAAATAAGTAAGCACGGGTTACGAACACGGAAGTAAAAGGAAGCACCAACCTCAAAATGGCGGCAGCAAAAGTTCTAGGCGAAAGTTTCACTTACCGAATAGGAACTATGGTTGAACATCATACATTGATATTATGGATTTACTTAATCCATTTTAGAAGAAGAAAGTTAATTAGACAAAGTCTGCCATGGGCAGGGCCGGATGGCGCGATCGGTGAATCGGAGGAAATTTTACTACGTCCTTACATCTTGATGATTCGATCCCGATAGAGGTCACGGAAAGGGTCTTGAAAGATGCTGGGTCATTGACTTCCGAACGGATCTTTTTATTTACATTTAGAAGTAAACAGAAACAAAACTATAGTGTCACAAGATTTATCCAATATGTCTTACATATCAAATGAGATGACTTTATTATTATTAAAATGGTTAAATGAGTTTATTGTATTTTATTATGTACTCAGAAGTTAAAATCAATCACCATTGCCTTCTATTTCGGACAACGATTTATCGAGAGACTGATGTACGGAACGCATCTCGTATTGCGTTTCGTTCCATGAGTTGAATCGATTGAAGAAGTAAATCTTTATTTAAATTAAATTAGGTTATCTATTTAAAGTATGAATTTACGCTAGTTGGAAATTAAACAAATGATGGGATAAACATTTGTTAGTTTATCATACTTGATTGAAAGAAAATATTAAGAACCAATGTCATGGTTGAAAGTTCGTCTTGCGATTCAAAGTGCGAAGAACAAAACGTCACATAAACAAAGTGTCAAATGACCGGCTTGTCATAATACATTGTTATGATTATCAAAACATGATAATTTATTGGAAACAAATGCTAAAAGGAAGAAGTAATGCTCATAGGCAGATATGGACACTTGTTATGGAATGTAAACAAATAGGATTACATAAAGGAAAGGTTAGTAAGGCTATATTTAGATAGGGTCTAGACCTCAAAGTGTTACATACTTTAGACTTTATCGTTTTATAATAAGTCTCAACAGATTACTTGCTATAGCTTGGTAGTTGTGGCATTATACCGCTGAAACGAAAGCTGTAAGTAAATAAATTGGAAATTCTTACCTTTAATCTGCGGATCTAGTCGACTCCTGTTCCTAGAATTGACCACCTCTGAAACGGGAAAATTTCAAATGTCAAAAATGGCGCCAATGTAATTCGCACGAAATCCGCCCACATCCGGCGGCGCCTCAGTCGCAGTTAAGTTTTTTTCATTTAGTAATGATGCTTGAGATAATCCTCGTTTGTGAAGAAGCCGATCGCCGATTAGCCATAAATCCTTTTGTGAATGAAACTTTTTTTAATTTACTAGCTGGGCTTTTGAGTCATAAGCCTGGGAACGAGCTAAGAGACAGGAATGCAAGTTGTCAAAAATGTACTCTAATGTATACATATTTTTCTACTTCAACGTGGTAATTATTGCTACCGAAAAATATTTGATAGATGTCAAGAAAATTTTATTTCTAAATGCATGTAAATATTAAGAATATTTTAATGAACCTAGAGATTTATTTTTTTAGAACAAAACGATAAAGTTTTAGTATTCATCGTAGGCGTAAATATTTATTTTGTTTAGCCCAAAATATTTTTCAAATTATTTAGAGAGAGTTTCTAGCATTTTTCTGTAAAACAATTATTTTTATTTTAAAACAAAATAAAGAACTGATTTAACAATTTTAAATTTGTGACTTATTTTATTGAGTTTTGTTTGCAAAGTCATGATTTTATTTTATCCTCTTCAATAATTTAAAGTAAGTATAGCTAAGTATAATTTAATTGTACAAGCCTTATTTAATTTATGAACCCATTTTTAGGTCGGTGGAGGACTAAGTTCTAATTACTATCAATATGACAACACTATTTACAAATAAATTATTACCGTAGTTTAAACAGGTTTCAATTAATATTTTCCTATGTAATTAATAAATTGACAAGCTTGCAAACGAATCATCTTGACATACTGCGCCATCTATTGTGGAGTAGCAGAACGATTACAAAAATCGATACACGATAAAAAAACTGGAACTAACGTTGAACTTGTGTTCACATGCATATAATTTTAGGTTATAATTAGGACTAAATCTCGAAACTCCATCGAATTTACATCGTTTCAAGATACTTCAAATTTTCTCTAGTTTATCGGGCATCTGATAGATGGCGCTAGCAGCTACTGTTCTATTGTGTGCTCGCTCATACGCTGCTACTGATACAGAATTTGCATATTATTATTAAACCCTTTATTCTTTAAAAATTGTATTAACTCAATTTAACTCTATAAAACATACACAAAAACCATTTAGCATAATAAATTTACAAGAAAATTATTACCTCCTTTGTAGTTAGCGGCGCGCTCCTAAAACTCAATTTAAAAATGCCTTAATAAGAATCACGTCGCGTAGATGGCTATCTAACGACTCAGAGCAAAAGAGCGCAGCAAGCATCCTGTCATTTCTACCATTTTACTTTAAAAAAAGAAATCGAACCGTTTATCTTCAATCGGCACCCCGTTCGTGAAGGTTAACACCGATTCATTAAAAAAAGGATGTTTGTGGACCCCCAAAAGACTGAGGTGAATGGTAAAAAGACTACATTTGGTTACCGACGGCGCCTAGCGGTTGCGCCCGCGCGGCGTCTGTGAATTTGGGCACTTTTATAAACAACGATTTTTATAATCGAGTGATTTAATCGATTGTTCACGTGTGGAAACTACTTTGCAATTGTTTCCCTTCAAAACATTGAGAAATTTATGAAGGACTTGGTGGTATAAATGTCATAATGTCTACATATACTTCTAATATTAACAATGTATAAGTGAGCTTGTCTCTCTGTTTGCTACTAAAAACGTGGTACTGATTTCAACAATATTTGGTTCGGAGATAGCTTAGTCCCGGAAGAGATTAAAAGATACTGTTTTTTTTTAAATATCGAATTAGAAACTATAAACTTATTTACTAACGAAGTTTCAGAAAAAATCTAGTAGGTATAATGCATTTATGTATATTGTAGACAGACTCTGATGCTAGTGAATTTGGATAAAGATGACTTTGTAATATTTAGCCACTTAATATTTTCATTATACCACAGAACGCAGAGGAACATTTTAAATGTACCTTTTCATTGGATTCCATTCGATTCGTCATAACTGGCAAAACTCTAATCGTGTTTCACAATAAATGTAAATAAATAAATGACAAGGGAAACTTTCACACGTATTTATCTAGACCCAACTAAGGCCTAGGCTTGTACTATGAGCACAACATAATGATGGAGATACAAATGTAAAGAAAGACATAAAATATCCAAGGCTTAGAAACAAAGTCTCGCATCTATTTTATAAACATACATGTAAATCTTTCTCACTGCCTCGAGTTTTGTTATTATAAAAATTTGTAACTGGCAGTGGTCCTTACATAAGAGGATTGTAAAGCTGAAAATTTCCATACAAAATACGATAACGTTTCTCTCCCCTTAAACCTAGACCGAATATACGATTTTTTTATATGTAGTAGATATCATAAAAAACTGATCTATTTTATACGTTAACGTAACGAAAATCAAGAAAATAAGATGGAAACGTACAAACCTAGTTTTTAATAATATCT
This sequence comes from Acleris laterana, assembly GCA_963966035.1. NCBI lineage: Eukaryota > Metazoa > Arthropoda > Insecta > Lepidoptera > Tortricidae > Acleris > Acleris laterana. Next base: position 5,096,585 of record OZ014449.1, read on the forward strand.
TTTAAAAACATTCAAAAATCGTGGAAATCGTACTTAATTTAGGGGGAAAAAAACGTTATCAAACAAAACTAAAGTAAGAAAAATGTTGAACCACTACGCGACTAAATTCGACTGTCTAAATGCAATTCACAAAATAATTTCTCAATTCTGTATTTGTCTTCGTTCGGGTCCTTAATAAACATCAAATATGTATTGTTCTTGAAATAAATAATGAATTGCGTAAATAGAGTGTGATCCGAATGGGTCAGTGGTTAATAAGTTCAATAGGACGGCTGCCCACGCGCCGCTTTCCACTAAGCTCCCACTAATCAGACGGACAACTACGGAATATGTGTACTTAATAACCTTGGATTCGAATGGTTGAGATTTTTTCTAGACGTCTGTTATTGAAGATGAGATAACATTGATTCAAAGGTGGAAGATATTCAACCTGAGTAAATATATTTGTTTGTATAGATATACCTAGGTCACTTTTATAACGCTCCAGGATATATAAGTACCGTAAAACAGGGTGAGTAGGGACACAACTTAAAATGAAGCATAATATGTTACTTATTATACGACTGAAATTATTTCCAATAGACGTAACATTATTGGCCATTTAATACTTGTTGGTATTTGTAACAAGTAAGTTATGACTTATTCTAAGTTCTGTCCCTACTCCCGTTTTCCCGTATTTAACTTTTTAACATTATCTATAAGTCTTAAAGTTCTTTTTTAGTATACAGTACACCACTGCTTAACTTACGCTACTTCTCGTGTATGACTTCATTCGAAAACTAAACTTAAGTTTTATACAGTTACACTTAGTAGGTACTTCTTTTTTTTTGGACTTTTATATCGTAAGGTGTAAACGTCTCCAGATTGGCTTGATATTGGGCGTAGTTTTGTTGTCTCGCGCGCACCTAATTTATACGCGTCGACTCCGACGCGACGCGCAACAGCGCATGCGCCGCCACTGCATACAACCTTCAAGCAATAACTGAATCAAGCTCTAATGAAATAGCAGTCGTATTTAAATGCCAATACAATGTAGAATAATTTGGCGAGTGTTTTTGACTTGTGCTACTTTAATAAAAATCAGTGTATTAGTATTTATTCTATTTTGATAAACTTATGTAAGGATGTTTAACACTAAAAACATGATTTTGAATTTTAAAATTACCAAAGTAAATTTCTGTCAAAAGTAATTATTACACTAACTCGATCTCTGTTCGCAAAAAATACGTGACCCGATAACATTGCTCTTTGATGTTTACTAATCTTAAACCACAAAAACCTTGACTGAAACATAAGGAGTTGAACCGACAACCTAAGTCTGACTCCTATCTTTCCATCAAACGCGGGTAACCCTTTAAAGCGGTTCCCGTATAATAATTACAGACATAACTTTAAAAATACAGGCGCCGACACCATCTTTAGGGGCTCGTTCCCGCGTGTCTTCACGTCGCGGCGCGGGCGCATCCCACAAAGGATCCAGACAAAATATTGTTCAGTTTTGACAGATTATGAGACTGCCCACAGCCGAGACGGATAACACGCAAAGATACCATCTGCGGTCAGCTGAATGGACCCTTACAAACCTCTACTAACCTCTTTATTAAAAAAATAACATGCGAAATTTAATAGTTAATTCATATTCAACCCTTTTACCGTTAGATATAAGGGGGTATATGGAATAAATTGTCTATAACACATCCGACCTTTTTTAGATAAAGTCAGACTTAGATACAAGATAAATCAACGTTAAATGGTAGGTATTTGTAACAGTTGTTTTACGTGAGAACACGCTGTTTGTTTTCGAATGCGGTTGGGGAAATAGATTTTTGGAGATAAAAAATACTGTGAATGAGTCTTGAGTTTAGTTCTTTTTATGGAAAAGTTTATTGTGAGGTGAGGCCATTCCGACGATGGCCATGGGGTGAATGCGTCACTGATTTTGTAAGGGAATTCAACGTCCTAATACCATGTTTGCGCACTTTTATGTAGATTAAGTACCTAAATTTGCATAAACGGGAGTAAAAATATTTTAACCCTCTAAATACCATTTATTCCTCTAAACTCTGTAAAACATGTATTTAGCCCCTATATTTAATTTAGTAATCGATCTGTCCAGTCATCTACGAGAAAAAATCGAGAAAAATATAATAGTTGCTAAAACACTTATGATCTAGAAAAAAACCAAGCAAGACCTCAAAACACTTTATTGCTCGGCACTTGGATGTATAATTACATCTATAATAGCACTAAACAAATCATTATCTACATTATGAATTATAAGCGCGCCATAAACTCTGTGTTACCTCGGTGCATTTAAACGAACGTCGCAGTCATAATTTGAATCAATTATTTTGTTTGGCTTCGCAATGATTAGCTTGAGTTTTTTGTACAAAAACGGGCTAAACGCCCAAGATTTTCATATATATCAGTTCATCTATCCAAGTATTTAATTTAGATATCGAACGATATGATAGTTGGAGGTGACTCTAGTTTGTCGCTGAATAAAAAAAAAACTATGACAGTTACCAGAAAACTTTTCAATCTTTTCATTAGGTACCGCCAATAGCGGTTAAAATTTGTTGAATGCATCATGGAATCTTATGATATGTGGGTAGATAAAGTAGTGTATGTAACTGTACATAATTAGGCATTAAAACACTTGTGTGATGTTATTATGAAACTCGCCTTTGTCTCGTTTCATTAACCCACACTCGTGTTTAATGCCCTTCATTATGTACAGTCACATAAACTACTATTTTGACGCACCGAGTTGCCATGGGCATGGGTGAATAAGTTCATAATGTAAAATGCCAAGGCCTCGATACCGAATCCAATTTCTTAGGAAATTTTGGTCTCTGGCATAGAAAACTGAGAACGTTGTATCATACGACGTTTTTAGTATAATAGTTAAATTAGTTAATGGAATCTTATTTGTAATCAAAATTATAAGATTATGCTACTTAATTTGATTTGTTTCTTTAAGTGATCCCGAAATATCTTAATTTATGGATTGTTTTTTTAACGTTCAATTTATTTGTTTATTCATTTATTTATTTATTTATATACAGGGTGTTAAGTTTTGAGTTTAACGTAGTAATTGATTAGGAAGCAGTTTTTTTTTAATATTAATCAAATCTTATTGGGATGGTTCTTAGCTAGGTTTTGTATTTTTAAGACCTCTTTTTATATGACTATGACTTCATGACTATGACTATGAGATATTATTATCTCTAAAAGTAATAGTCACCATTATATCGGGGGTTTTTACCTGTATAAGGGATATAGCTGTAGAGACTGCCCTAGACGTGGATATGGCACTCTTGCCAAACCAGTCTGTACGTTTTATCAGGAAATGCCTATTCAGATGGTAGATGAATTCATAAACTTAATAGTTACCCTGAAATCTTCCCGAATAGGTTGTGTAGAACCTTCCACACATGTTATAACATACAGCATGTTGCAAAAACTGGTTCAACTAATTAATAATTTACAGGGTTCCTAATTAATAATCAAATGAAATTGAAAAATAATTCAAATTAGTATATATTTTCTGACTTTTATGAATGTATGCAAAAGATTAGCACTTTGTACAGGTGCACACAGTACGCTAAAACCAGTATAAAAAATATTTTTCCTATTGGATGTTACAGTCACTGTAGACAATAATTATAATCCATCTTAAGGGTTAAAAATATCTAATACATCTTTATTACTAAAAGTTTAAGAGTGTGTCAGATATTTTTGAGCGCAATGTTGCTGGTGACAAAACATGGAAGTATTTTATCTATATTAAGAAGCTGGAAGTACTGTATGCATCGAAAATCGCTATCTTTGCGTTGTGCATCTTGACTAGCCCTCCAGTAACCCTAATCATGGGTTTTACGGTTGAGCGAAATTTTTTATACATGCTGTAGGTACATGTCATGTGGAATAACAAGGAAGGCTGGTTGGATGAAGGTTACACGTGTATAGATTCATAGTTCGGTATTTTCGGAATTCGAAGGTCAACATTCTATTCCAGGCCCCTTTTTATACAAAATAAGAGAAGATATCAAGTTCTTGACGATATTTTTTTTTGGCCTCAATTCACCTTTGTCCAAAACCACATTGTTATAGTATTAACGTTATGGTAGTTCTTATTTATGTAACAGTAGAGGTAAATACCGTTTTGCAACTAGCAATATCATTTTGAGGCATGTAGTTAAAAATTTAAGAGAGTTACCTAACTAAGGCTAACTTTTAGGAGGAAAAAGTTACTTATTTTGTTTTGTTTGTCAATATATTAGTCACAATCGCTTTTAGCAGAGAGTACTAAAGCTACAGTGCTATTACCTTTAACATATAGTATAAAACAAAGTCGCTTTCCCCGTCTGTCTGTCTATCTGTCTACCGCTAACTCCTAAACCATGCAACGGATTTTGATGCGGTTTCCACTATCAGTTAGTTAATTTATTACGGAAAGTTCTTATGTATAATAAATTCTGGTTTATATACGGGTGTAACAGTAAACTCACATAAACTGAAACGAAGCGAGGGCGGGTCTCTACTTTGGTATAATTATATAAACGCTTAGTTTGCATATTTTACCTGTTATGAAATAAACATGCAATTCAGTTAGCTCTAGTAAAAAAATCCAATCATACTTACCACACGTTTTCGAATCGACAATACTATTCGAATATACTTCTATGGCATCTATCTGTAGCACGCACCCCTCATATATATAAAAATTCACGTACCCATACATCATTTTATGTATAGATACTATTTAACTTTTACAATTCGATCAAGAAACAATATTTCAACTTTAAAGTTTGAGCAAGGTTAATATCAAATACGGATACGGGCCCTGTTCCAATAGCCATACATATTGTACCTACATACCCGATAGAAGGAAAAAGTTCATACTTCGTACATTGTTTACAAAACCGAACTTAAAATGCAAGGCACTTAAGTCCGCACTAAAGTTCAAACAATGCGCACTGCCATCCCAATTACTTCACATAATCGTTTACTCTCATAAATGACAAAAGAATCAACGCTCAATGAGATGGAAATGGCCGCCCTACAGTGTCGAATGAGAGACGTGTAATGAGGACGATTAAGGATCCGAGCATCCTGTACAGGATGTGCGTAGGCGCCGGTTCACTGTTACTTAGTTATTTTAAGGTTATTTTGTAAAAACGAAATTCTATAAATTTTCAGTAGCATATTGCTTTGATAGTTCAGATAGTTAAGATAGTTCTTATTAAAATAACAGTAAGGCTAGTGAGTTAGAAATAATACGATAACGTGTCGAAAGTAAGATAGGTTAACCGATTAGAATAGAGCCTCAGCTAAAAAGGAGGTAACTAGTGGATTTGCTAATTTATAATGAATAATTGTAGCATGACTTTGACTACGCCCTCGTTTATTTTTGGGTCTCATTTTTTGCAAACTATGATAACTATACAGAGTGATTTAAAAGCGCCGCGTTAGGTTTTTTATAAATGTAAAGAATTGTGTACTTATACCTAAACTATAATCGATCTTAATTCGCGGATAAAGTTTAGTGCGGAAGATGTAACTAAGACTTTGGCAGTATCTTGTTAACTATTAAATTAGCCCAAACCTTTACTGTTTCAAAGTAGTTCACACAAAACAAAACTTTAATAAACACTATAATTCATGAACTACAACAAATCACATAATGTCAACATACTTAATTTAAGCTGTAACAAAATTATTCGAATACTAAAATATTTCATCACTCACTTTATAGCAACAATAACCATTTAACGTACTTATCTGATTAAGCACACGTTTAATGTGTAAACATAAGCATGACGCTTAAAATCAGACCATGGTAGTCCCGACATCGAAATTAAAATTCACGGTTACCCTGTCCTTATCTTTCGATTTTATCACTAATAAGAGTGAGAGAAACAGACATTCCCAATTCGTATGTGTTTCGCACTAACCCACCAGGGTGTTATTTTTATAGTTTGCTCGTTCGACGCTCAACTCGATGGCAATTATAAATTGATCCATTTGTCCATAACAATTACAAAGCGTTGGGTATTTACATTAGAATATCTTGCGGGCGCTTTGTTTTCATCAGGTCTCCTCTTGGGAAGTGTTGGAAGACTTAGCCGTGTAAAAGCGCTTAAAGGACCTACATGCAGAATGAAAAAAAAACGTTTTCACGTCCTTGGAAGAGCGGAGCAGAAATTAGCATTGTAAGAGCAAGTTCGTAGATACCTGGCTTTGCGTTATGCTTATACGTAGACGGATCTATTTATGATTGCTGTTGATCTGTACGTCAAAGAAACAAATTATAAGAATAACACCAGACCGTTGCCTCAACAAAGGCACATTTCAAACGGCACCAGTTAAATCAGCGCTCGGCAATATAAATTTTGCATTGGCACACATCGCACCGGCCATAAATATGTTTCGTTTTGTTTCCTACCAGCATTTTTATGTGGACAACTTCAAAAAAATACTTCCCAAATAACTCTGGGCATGAATAAATAAAGCGGTGTGGTAGTAAATGTCAATAATATGCAAAATAATGGATGGTAATCGGGACAGGGTTTGTGATTTGCGAGCGCGCGCCTCAAAGATGAGCCGACGTGGGATACCTCCTTAAACGTTCGGACTTATATTGTGACTATAACTTTTATGCCTTACACATAATTTTATTCGTGTCAACATGGAATCTTCGCTTTAGTTACAAAATGAGCGAGATAATGCGTTATTTATTTTTTAAATGGATCTTAAATTGTTGTCCTAATTAGCATTGGATTTCTTAATATAGGGCGTTGTAAGCGACTTTGATGGTTATAATATAAGCTTAATTACTAACAAAGTTTTACCAGCGCCTCTGTTTATCATGAATCAAGATGATGTAAAAGCAACAGAGCTTTAGCGATGTATAATTTTGGTTTTAATGTGATTTTCTATATCATTAATAACAATGTGAGTAGTTTTGTTTGCAACTACGTCATACAGTTAAAAATGTTTATTTGTTGTTGAACCTTTAATAGATATATACTACGCGTCATAATAGATCACGCTGTTACTCTGTGACTATAAAAGTAGCAGATTTAAAATACTTTCTAAAATCTATCAAGTAAGAGTTGGCACTAACAGGGCCCTTATTCTACATTGTATTTATGCCTATTGTAATCGTTTTCCACGTTACGTTACGTTAGAAAGATTCTTTAACCATATTAACAATAGCTCTTATTAACTTAACAGTAATGGCGGCTGAGTTAAAAACATTCAGGTTTGTAAAACTACTTATCAATGATAAAATGTATAAAACGCATGTTTCTAAAGGCACATCAATCCTTTTTTCATCATTATTATAACGTCAGCCGAAAGACGATCGTATCGTAAAACGGTAGCCACTATATACTAAATAAAAAACATACATTAATATTTTTACAAATAATAGTGTCGATATCAAAAAAAACAGTAGAAAACATTATCCATCCAATTAACTACCCAATAATATATTATAACAGCGCCTGACACCCCACACTCTTATCCGTGCAAACTTTAAAGTGGATCAGGATCACCCAATATCTTTATTCAAACCTTTTCTCCAAGTCAAGTAACAAAATAAGAACACCTTTTTTACTAAATATTCTATATTCGTGCTCCAGTATGACTTACACGAGGTCGCAGACACGCCCACGACTGACCTGTTGACATTGTTATTGTCGTAACGAGCAATACTCGCCAATTAGTTCCTACACTTTCACATTGCGCTATTAGCCCGCTGGTCCGGTCAATGACCTATCTGCCTAGTTTCGTGCAAGGGCAAGGTGACATTATTGATTATTGGTTATCAATGACTATTTTTGGCTTTCATTTGTCCTTATTAGCTTTTGCCCTTGACTTGTCTTAAAATAAATGTGTATTTCGGATATACAGACGGCGGATCATTTGTCTAATCAATCCTCTTACACACTCAGCTGTTTGAGTATGCAGGTTTCCTCATGATAATGTTTTAACGTAACAGCATCCGTTGATGTTCATATTTAAGTGAGAAAACCTCATTTTGACATGGCTACGGCTGGGGTTTGACCGCGGTATCTAACCATCACGCATCGACATTCTAAGCCACTGGGCTTCCAATGGGGTTTCCGTTTCCCGAACTTTGAAATTTGAACTTTTAAAAGTACTCTAGGTACCTATGTTGTTATTCAGGATGTATGAGTACACTATTTGGACGCCTTTAATACAAATGTTTAAGTCTTTTATGCATGATAGTGATAGTATAAGGCCAACATCCAACCATGTAAATACACATCTCCAAATAATCACATTTACAAAATGGGTTGTTGGGGTGTAGGCTTGTGTTCAAAACCCTGGAATGGGTTGAACTACAAAATCAAAAACCACGATACTGAAATAATTTAATCTCTCTTTTAATTGTTTAATCCTTCTTTAAGGGATCAAAATAATATTTTCCCATTAGGTGGACTGACGAAATATATTTCCACAAGCATGCTCGGAAACGATGGTTTTTCTTTTGATAAACAAAGACCCTATCTCATTTAATTTCTAGGAGTACAATATATGTATAAAAACTCTGTATTACTGACTGTGCGCTTTTTTAAAATGCTGTCAATTGCATACAAAATTTAAAAGTTTTTGTATTTACTCGTATTTTTATTTGTTTTAAAATAGTAAGAAAGCAAAATATTGAAACTAAATAAATTGCAGTAAAGTTTGTTAATAATGTGTGGGATTTAACTTAATTGCTTTTGACAAATATATTTATTTATTTATTATAAACATGCCATCAGCATACATTACCATAACTCACATCATAATTTAACATGACAACAGTATATTTGTATGATTTTCTCGTATTGTTTGAGAAAAGCAATACCTACCTATATGTATCTCTTCGTGCAATCTTAGCAAGGCCTGCTAAAATACGAGTAAGGCAATCCCTTTTTTTCCGGAAATCTACAATAATGAACTATTCTGTTATTATCCTATTGCTAAAAAGTGTTTTAAGTCCTTTCATTTTCTCTATCATTGCCTTTCTTAGTCACAATTAAAAATAAGACATTCACCTTCCCTTAAAAGATGTTTACAACGACATTAAGTTTTATAGTTTTATCACTGGCCGTAAAACTACACATTAATATTGAAAAGGTTAAATAGTTACAAATCGTTAAATTACCTTACAAACTTACATTTACTGGCAGACAAAACTTTGTGAAGAAGCTGTAAAGTAACTGGTCGTTACGCCATTTTTATCATTACTATTATAAGAATGGTATAACATTTAACATAGCAACGACATATACGACATCGACCATTATATATTATTTTCATTTAAACAGCAACAAAATATTAGGTTTCGCTCATGATCAATGTACTTTGTCTCTTCAAATCGTTTGACAATTTCATATAGCTATTCTTAAGTGACGTTAAATCGACAAGGTACTAAATTGATTAGGTTAAAAGTGTCGTACTTGGCGGTGTTACTCTTAGATTTTGCCACTATATGTCTCTAAGTTTGTAATTCTAATTTGGTCGAGTTGTACTGGGTCACGTGACATCAGCGGAGAGAATAGACAAGTGAAAGCTAATTGGAGAATGATTTAATTAACAGAAGCCACTATGTAGAGAAACAAGATTGTGGTTGTAAAACGACGTATGTATGAGAAGTGGTTTTTTTAAATAAATACTTTAGTGAGTATTGATAAAAGTACAAGTTACTGCATTCATACAATTTTATACATTTATTAAAACAATGCTCGGAGTTTTTCTAAAATCGAATGCGAAACGAGGTGATCCGACAGTGTACCAAAGTTATCGATATAGCTCAAAGGATAAGCAAGCTGACGTGGCAGTGGGCCGGTCACATCTGTCACAGACCCGACAACTGCTAGGATAGACGTTTTCTGGAGTGGAAACCACAGCTTAGCGAACGTAGTGTGGGACGCCCTCCAGCTAGGTGGAGTGACGACATACGAAAAGGGGCTGGAAGTGGTTGGAAATATAAAACTGCAGACCGAGCTCACCATGCCATGGGAGAACCCTACGTCCAGCAGTGGACGGAAAAAGTTGTGTTCCGGTTTGGGGATAAGACAGCCGGTGAAATGACTAGCATAGAGGCATTCCATCTTAGTCCTCAGGGTCGGCAACGCATTTGCAGTCTTAGGATTGCATCGCAGTCCTGTGAATGCGAATGTCTATGGGTCACAGTTTCCACTTACCATCAGGTGGCCTGTGTGCTCGTTTGTCTTCTCTATGACATAAAATAAATAAATAAATAATAAATAATAAGTAGGCTGATGAAGATGATTTAAACAATTATATTTAATTCAGACGAGGTGATTAGTCATCCTGTTACCAGGAGTTTAGAACCTGTAGGGGTCTTCTCCAAACTGGCTGGCTTTACGGTCAAACATAAAAGATTTGAAATTAACGTGCTAAGTAAAATAAAAGACTTTTATAATTATACTTCTTTACTTCGCGGGTGGTAGGACCTTGTGCAGGGTCCGTCCGGATCGCTACCACCATCTTATCCAATAACCTACCACCAAACAGCAGTGTTCACATTGTTGTGTTCCGGTTTGGGGATAAGACAGCCGGTGAAATGACTAGCATAGAGGCATTCCATCTTAGTCCTCAGGGTTGGCAACGAATTTGCAGTTTTAGGATTGCATTGCAGTCTGTGAATGCGAATGTCTATGGGTCACAGTTTCCACTTACCATCAGGTGGCCTGTGTGCTCGTTTGTCTTCTCTATGCCATAAAAAAAATTGAATTAACCCTAACTTCATTGTTTGCTAACATAATTATTAAGTTCAACTTTAGGTCATAATTCAAAAAAATATAATAAAACAGTCCGGTCCGGTCCGATCCGGTTCCGCTTTATGAGCTTTGACTTTATTAAAAAGCTCTTTATTTCAACTAAACACATGACTAATTTAATTACTTCTTGTCATATCTAAATCTGGGACTCTGTTAAAATGTGTTAAGTAAGGGTTTGTTGCACACCAAATTTACTTTGTCAACTGCTCACTTAATTGTTATTAATACCTCTATATGTACTTTTATGCCTTTAAACTCCTTGTTAGTTATTCAAAAACAAATTGAATTTAATGCGTGATATCACCTCGTTTCGTCCTTTTGCGGACTAACACCCGTTCTCACACTTTGTAGACGTTTGCTCAAAAGAGGCTGAACAACATAAAAAAAATACTTCAATCTAATTCGATTATTGTAAAATATCAGCCAAGATTACCGAAAATAACATGAACTTATTCCGTGGTACGCAGGATAGTAAAGACGGCATATGATACGGAAACTGCTAAACGGGTACATGATAATTTATTTTCCTAAGAAGAGACATTCTTAATTTTATTGAAATAAGTGTAACTGCATTTACAGTTTTCTTTTTCCAAAACTTACCTACCCACTTGACCGTCCGACGATAGCATAGTATCCGAAACCAATATGCTCTCAACCGTCCGCGGATACCTTACTATCCCGAGGGGTGGAAGGAGGAGCGGTTGATTTTAGAGCCATCTAATGGAATATTTCGGCATTATTTACTAATTCTATTGATGCAACAACGTAGCCTAACCAAATAGTTAGCTCTAAAAAATATAGATGGCAGTGTACGCTATTTGCTTACAAGGACAACATTTTTATTTGCCAGTGCTCTAAGAAACTGCGCGTGATTGTGAGTATTTGTGGAGAACTCGTAGTTATGTCGTAAGTATTTCACGTTCATTTACATATTTTTGGGTGTTATTATACATCAAAATAATCAGGAATGTGTACTTTCTACGATAATGTGTATCATCTTCTGTTTGTGATAGTGTGATGACTGTAATATCAATTTGAAATATCAAGGTTGGTTTTGAGCTGGGGCAGTGAACGTTTATAGCCTAATTATTAGTAATTTGGAGCTCTGTTTACAGAAATATACAATAAATACTGACGATTGGTTTATAGAGAACAGATTAATATACTTAAACATAAGAAATATATCAAACTACTTTAGGATTCATCAAAACATTTACGGTGTTTCTCAGGTTTTATGCCGTGGACGGTTGACTATCCGCGGACGTTTTAAAATATATCAGAAATAAGGGTTTGTACAAACGATTTCTCGTGTGTCTTGATTATTCGGTGTTTGGAAATGTGTTTTTGTTTGCATGTATTCTTTCAGTTACCTACGGATATAGATACTAATTTAAAAAATGGTTTTATTTAGCTTGACTTTGTAATTTTGTACATTTGTTTGTTCAGATACCTATGAGTTTCAAATATTACAACAGTTTTTTCAACCACTTCTACTTCTTTGATCATTATGAAATTTTGATTTTGATAGTTTCAACCTTCGATCCTTGAATCCTGATGATGCAGAGGTACTGCTCACCAGAACTATTAAACTTAAGAAACTTTTGATTTAAAAGTAGCATAGTGGGTATCAAGCAAAGACTGTTGTCATTATCATTGATATACAAAATTTATCTACTTTCGACACTGGATACCATAGTCTCCATGGACGTTTAAGTGTATATCAGTTGTAAGCAGCCTTATGCAGACGGCCATCTTGTTGCACTTGTTGGAAGGAGTAGGGAATTTGTTTAATTTATTTTGATATCTTATTGAGAACTATATATGTTGATTGTGGTGTCATTTAAAAGTTGAAATAGTCTTTTTTTATAATATGTAATAAAAAAAGAGGGTCATCGCGCAATATTTCCTGTAATTAGTCGTCAAATAAAAACTTTCAGCAATTTTTACCAATTTCCTAAGTTTAACCTTGATTATAGTCGATAATCATGGATATTTTTAGTATAACTATAAAAGTATTTGAACAAATGAACGTTCATTTATGCCTTAGTATTTTTTTCTTTATTTTAGCTTGTGTAGTTTAGAAGATACAGACGTTTTTGTAGAAAGTTGTGGTTGCGCAGCGCGGGGCGTGCGTCGGTAAAATAACCCGGACGGTTGAGAGTATAATCACAGTCTATAAACCAATACAGTCGTTCGACGAAGCCGTCTAGACAGGGCAATCGTGCGGGGTGTGAGGGGCGAGGGGCGGGCAGGGCGAGCCCGAGCTGCATACGTCGCCATTGTTAGTAGCTCGGGACATATCTTTCAGGGCTACTGCGTGTCGTGTGTTGTATTTTGATGTGTTTAGAATAAAAAATGGTGCATACGACATGTGCTGTGCGAGAATGCAATTCATCATCTCGCACAAATGAAGATCTGCGATATTATCAATTTCTACACTCAGAAGAAAGGTAAATATATTATTTTATAGTGCTTAATTTACAACTTTTTGTCATGTCATGCCAACGTAAACAAAATGGCGGATGTAAAAGCGTGACGCCTGCCAGCAAAAATTTAAACTTTTCTCAAACAAAAAAATTACATCCGTTTTCAAATTTAAAATGGCGGACATGACTTTTATAAATAATAATGGGGGTGCTGATTACGAAAAAGATATCCATGTTGAAATCAAAGATGGCGGACGTAATTTTTTCTTAAAAATCGATATGGGTGTCATCTTCGAGGTTCCTCGGGGTGCCGATTACGAAAATGACATTATTTTTGGAATCCAAGATGGCGGACGTTTTTTTTTTAAATATAATGATATGGGTGTCATTTTCGAGGTTCCTCGGGGTGCTGATTACGAAAATGACATCCATATTGAAATCCAAGATGGTGAACATAATTTATTTAAACAAAATTGTATGGGTGTTTGAATCTAAAATCATACCTAAGTTATTTATGGCGGAACAAAGAAACGTACATACATACCTTAAACCTAAAACCATTACCCTCTTTTTTTGGGCAGTTGTGTAGTTTGTGACAACCCTAGGTAATTACTGTGGCCTTGTGCGGCGTCGGCATTTACGCAAACATCAAAGGCGTCGGCCCACTGTTAGTTACTCTTTACACTGTGGTATAATGGTCTCGCGGGCCGGACGGTCAAGTGGCTACCTGATCGACTGAAATCCATCCGAACCAACTGAAGATTTTGTCGTCTATTATAATATTAAAATACTTACAATGCCTATAAACTTTCATCCTGATTCTATTCATCGATACAATAAAACAGTAAACAGCTATCTTAAGTATTTAAAGTTAAAAAAAGAACATAAGCCATTTTGCATTCCCACCATCACTATATCACATAATTATCGATGTAATTATACTGGACAGAAAATACGATTTGAATAAGGAAAAAATGGCGCCTTTATACTACATCCGCAAATGGCCTTTTAAGCGGCCTATATCACACGTCGTTAGTATGTTACTGGCAGTTTATAAAAGTATTTATAGATCCTAAAGTAGCTGTACCATATTTACCAAGTCCGTTTAAAAAGGTTTTACATGTCACCGAATACTCACCGAATGCTAACTCAGTATACAAATACTATGTAAGCGTGTTTAGAGAAACATGATACTACGACGACAACTGTCGGAACTCAGAACTTTGATCCTTATCATGAGAATAATTAGTTGACATTATTTCAGCGGATGTAATTTCTATGTTTGGGTTATGAACTTCAGTTTCACACCATCAAGTTTGCGTACCGTAATGTATTAGGTATGTCATTTTTTTTTGTTTGGGAGACCTCAAGATTTTTAAAAGAATCCTAAGCCTAACATAATGAACTCTGATACTGTTAAAAAAAATACCGTTTGTGTTTAAAAAAAACATGCACACAAACTTCCACAATTTCCCTCCTTTATAACCACCTAATAACTTACTAACTTTTCGGTGCGACTTCGTCTACGGAGAATTTATTTATCGCTTTTTCGGGAACTATAAAAAACGCAGGATAATAAACGCAGCAAATATTTTATATCACCTAATCTACGACACTAACAGTTAATTTAAACGTCGCATAAATTTACACTAAATCCGCTATTCATTCGTAATTAAATTAGTAAATTGAAGTAGGTACCTAGTTTCATATTAGCTTATCACTTTGTTAACCACTAATTGGATTTTACAAACCCACACTTAACATATAGACGATCCAATCAACCCGGACTTTGGAAACGGTGACAAATCCAGTAGAGCTCCTAAAACGCCCTTGATCCTTTATCTCTGCCCTCCTCTCTCACCTTTACCGTTAATTATGCGCCGTAACGGTCACGCCTTTCGCAAGACAATTAAAAAGTGACGCACTGAGCCATTCATCGACGCACCGATATATGGCACCAGATCAGTGTCATCTCAGCAACCTAATGACACGATTCTCCAAAGCTCTGACCCTCTTTGTACGCATATGAGACTGGCTTAGTACCATTAACAAAATGGTAGACTAATCCGTCAAAATTTAAAATTACACGTTCGAAAACCGATGCGTCAATAGGACCACAAATCGCAGCCGATTGGCTTGCCAGCCATAAATCTCCCCATCCCGTTATACATCTGCACTTGCATCATTCTAATCGGAAATTCTGAACATGTTACCTTAAATTTAAAACCTCTCACCAATGAATCACGACCGAAACAAGGTATCGATAATCGAACTTTTTTCACGTGCCCCTGTACAAAGAAAGCACTTTTACTTTTTGCTTTCGTTTTTCTCACGGCCCAAAAGCGCTTGACTCACCTCTTTTCGCCCGAATTTCATCGTGTGCTGGGCCCCTTAATTATGACGTCATAACCGAGGCTCGCATCCCGTCTTCCTTTTTCAAAATCTTTTTATTTTATAAACTGACAGAGCTTGTATTATCTTATGGCAATCTCTTACGCTGCCAGTTAGCTTAAAATAAGACATGGATATTTAGCTTTTGTGTTTGTTTATTGTTTTGTTTCATTAAATTTATACTGAACGGTGTGGAGGCTAAGCGTTAACGAGATCGCGCGGATAAGTGGAAGCTTAATGACTGTAATGTGAATATCTTAAACAACCTTTACATGGTGCCGTTCCGTTAGCCATTTACAAAAGCCAAACTGTATTGTTTAAATTAATCATCGACACAACAATTCAGCTTCCGCAATTTCAAATCTCATAACGATTAACCTACAAATTACCGCCATATACAAGCTAGTTCCAAAGGCCCGGATTATAGTATTAAGTCTTCAACGATCTAAATGTGGCATTTTGCGGAGACACTTTGCCGTTCCTTTTCACGGTCCACAATAGCGCAAGCCGGCCATTGTAGGTCCTGGCAAACCGTCGTAAAATGGGTATAAATAAGTATAACTGTCCGATGTTGTAAGAAGAAAGTGCTATCTGTGCTGCCTCGTAAACCGCAACACAACTCAATGGAAATAATTTTAATAAGTAGTAGCTGTATTATGGTGTTCGCCGGCAGGCGTGTTTTGCGTTTATTTAAAAAAGGAACGGTTTATTTTTAAATACTTTCAAGCGAGTTGTGATGTAACGCAATTTATTATCAGCCAGTATTAAAATCATCGTCTTAAGATAAAAAAAAGCCTTTTTCATCACACTTGCTCGTAAATGGTGTTATTCCATGCCTGTATACAGAAGGACAATGGCCTAAATTGTTCCCGCGGGAATTATGGCGAGTTTGTCATCCCTAGGGAGTAATGACTTTCTTTTTAAAATTTGCAACTCTTTCGTACATCATTTCTGACTAAGGAGGTTTAATTTTCAGCCAAAAATTAAATCGGTTTCTAATTTCATCTTTAAAAATTAGCTAATGACTAACTTACATAACACAAAACCTATACGCTTCATTAAACTTCATTATTTTTATACCTATTTCAAGTTTATATCAACATTTATCATGAATTTTAGTAATTATACATTTTTATCAAATTGGCTAAATCTGGCTCGAATCCAGGTCGAAACTAAACGCAGTTATTATCTGTGGTAGATGTCACAAAAAAAATATCGTTTCCATTTACGTTCCCGTTCGTCAAAAGTTATTTCTTTATATTTTGCAGAGTTAAAGTGTTTTTTCCTCGCAAATGTGATGAAAACCATTGTGTGTATCACAGGCAGTAAGGGGATTACTAACTCGAGTCATTAAAAGCCCTCCGCCTTCGGCGTCGAGCTTCTAACACTCTCGTTAGTAATTCCCTTTTTACTACCCTTGATGCACAATGTACTATTGAAGGTGTGTTCTTGTATTTTTTTTAAATAATATCTTGTTTTATTTTTCAAAAACCGCCGAATAGAGGTATGTTTTTAGAGATAGTATTCAACCTAAGATGTCCTTCATCAAAGTGATTTCACTAAAAGTTTTGTTAGTAAATGTAAAAACAAATAGGTAGCCATAGGCAGCGAGAAGGCTATTTCAGGTGACGTGTTAGCGTTACTAAAGCCAGCTCCTAAGATTTCACAAGGTGAGTTATGACTCTACGTCGCATGATACGTCCTGTTTTGCTATTCTCTAAAAACAACTGCTGCAAATATATCGACGAACTCTACTACGAACCAGTATAACTTGAGCCCTGTATAAATGTTAAGGAGCTTCTGAGGCTGATGTGATAAAATGTATAAATTACTAAAAACAAAACAACAACGGTTCAAAACAAATTTGACGTAGGTATAATACACACATTACTACGGTTGTGAGATAATGTTAGAGTCTATTATGGTTAAATTTACATTTTAGATTTTAGGTTTAAACGTTACGCTCGGATTGATGACCTTTTGTTTTAGATCCCAGACGCCTTGTGATGGCCGCAGGTTCATAGACCATGTGAGACTGGTGCATTGCAGTGGTTACCTGTGAACTCGCGTTTGATATATTAGAACTGGTAAATAATAACACCACTGAGTAACAGACTGGTTCCATTCAGCTTTTCATTCATCTGGCTTGTTTGTAGACTTGTGGGCGAATATTTTGACTATGTCGCAAACGCTGCGTTATGTGAAGAGTACAATGCTATTGTCTTTGTTTTAGCATTATCTACATACATAAATAACTAGCTGTTAAACTTTTTTTAGGTTAATGTATAGCCTATGACTCTCACAAATAACGAGGCTTTCTTTTGGTAAAAGAATTTTCAAAATCGATTCAGTAGATCCTGAGATTACCCCTTACAACGTCACACACTTCACCTCTTAAAAATATTATTAGTATAGACAAACAAATTTCGTGTTTTGTTCATTTGAGTGACCTTTTGAGTTATTAGATTAATAAAGATAACTTTAATTCGTTAATATTCCTTATTCGTTAATTTTTCTTTTGTAGGTTTATGGAGTTGAAAAATAATAATACCTGACCACATGGTCAAAGCTGTTACCCTAAGGTTCATTTAACTTGCACATTCAAAGTAAGGACATTTTAATTAATAATTACCAGTATGACATATTCTTTGGGAACATTTTCATTTGATAAAAAGTTGAGTCGTAATTGGAAGACCACTTATTTGGCCGAAAAAAAGAATCCCGGATAATTAAACCATGTCCAAAGAAACGGTGATAGCTTCTAGTTCTAATAATGATAAAGGATAATTGTAGGTAGATATATATATTTATTATTATTTATTATCTATAACTGAGTAGTAATGGTAAGTATCTTAACTCCCTTTTCTTCTTCTAAAGTCTCCAATAACTCTTTTAACTTTCAAGCTATCCTTCTGTGAAACTCTCTTACAACGCACTTGAGGCGCTTTAACTCTATTTTATTTTTATAAATGTCCTTATAAAGCACCTTTTATCAGTTATCATTTGCGTAATTATGTATTATTTTTATGTGTATACATATCGTGTTTATTTAAGCATCTGCATGGCTATAATTGTCTTTTTTAGTTTTGTAATGATTACGGTTATGTTAAGTTGTTTATTTTATAAATCTTGTTTTTTTTATATCCTTGCTTGTACCGCCTTGTATTAATTTTTACGTTGCTTCGTCTCTTAGGTACATCTAAGGGTTTCTGGAAGAGATCGCGTATAGCGATAAGACCGCCTGAATATGTCTACCGTATAATAATTTCATGTTTTTGTCTCTCCTTGTTTGTTTTTATTTGTATAGTGTTTAATAAAGCGTATTTATATTGCATTGTATTTTATTGTAAGTAATAATACTAATAATTCATTGTGTATTCTCCATTTTTTTTTTAAATAAGTAACTAATCATGACGATACGTTGTCCTAGTTTTTAGTGGCCCTACCTACAAAGCTAGCGGTCCCGGGTTTGACTCCCAGTATGGACAAATATTTGAGCGATGAGCGCGAGTATTTGTTCCCGAGTCTTGATAAAAAAAGATAAAAGATAAAAGATGTTTATTCAGTAAGTAGGCCGCACGGGCACTTTTACACGTCAAAAATCTACCAGCGCTTCGCAAGAGACCACTGCTGAGAAGAAGCGCCGCAAGAAACTCAACAGTTAGTCGTTTTTTAAATATACAATTTTAAAACTTAACCTAGCATTATATAAAACAATGAATATAACATACGATAAGAAATAAATGTATTCACGCGTAGTTGAGCAGGAAAATGTGTCAAAACTCTGAATTTTCTCCAGAACTAATTAGTAGTAAGTAATAGAAAATAATTATGAAAATTATACTTAATTATGATGGTGTAATACAACTTCATAAAAAGTTTCGATACATTCTCCTACAGAAACCGTGTCCCTTAGACAATACAATAGACAATGTTTAAGTACATATTTCTTACGATTAAGTTATTATTAAGTTATTTGGGTGTTTAGTTTAGGCCAAGCACTTTTATCTGATAGATAGTCCTCGACCCTATAGTAAGCTTTAGACATCAGCGACTTTTTCAAGTAAGTTTTAAGTACTGGAAATGGTAACTTTAAAACTTCGTCAGGTAATTTATTATAGAAATGGATGCATTGACCTACAAATGATTTAAAAACCTTACGAACACGAAATTTTTTAATAGCTATTTTATTTTTATTTCTTGTATTAAAATTATGTATATCACAATTCTTAATAAAAGAGTCCTGATTTTTAATGACATAAATAATATTCTCATAAATAAATTGTGACGCTACTGTTAAAATACTAATTTCTTTAAATAGTAATCTTAAAGAATCACGGGAGTTTAGGTTATATATAGAACGGATGGCTCTTTTTTGTAACACGAATATAGTCTGTATGTCAGCAGCTTTTCCCCAAACCAGAATACCGTATGACATAACACTATGAAAATAACTATAATAAACTAAGCGAGCTGTCTCAACATTCGTAAGTTGCCTGATTTTCCTAACAGCATAAGCTGCAGAACTTAATTTACCTGCTAGTACTGCTATGTGGGGACTCCATTGCAAGTTTTTGTCTATAGTTATCCCTAAGAAAAGCGCCTTATCTACCATTTCCAAACACTCGCCATTTAGAAATATACTAGATTCTACCGGTCTAACATTAGGCAAAGCGAACCTAACACATTTAGTTTTCCTAGCATTGAGTAGCAAATTGTTACTAGTAAACCAATTAAGTACTTTACCTAGCGTGGCGTTTATCCTAGTGTAATTGACGGATTTTCGGTCTACCTTGAAAATCAATGATGTATCATCAGCAAATAGCACAATATCACAAAGATTCTCTATCATGGGTGGTAAGTCATTAATGTAAACCAAAAATAAGAAAGGACCTAATATGGAGCCCTGAGGCACACCTAATTTAACAGCTGCTCCAATGGACTGTGTTCTGTTTACAACAACCGTTTGTGTCCTATCACTAAGATATGAGGACATGAGATTTAGAGAATTATTAGTCAGACCATAATGTTCTAATTTTAATATAAGAGTCGCATGATCTACGCAATCGAAAGCTTTGGAAAGGTCACAAAAAATTCCTATTGCATCACAAGATTTCTGCCAAATATTGTATATACATATATTTAATGAGTACAGATGCTGCATCAGTTGTGGATCGTCTTGGATGTTTTCTTTGTATTTAAGTATATATATATCTCTATATAAGTATTTTTATCTTGCCTAGTATCCATAGTACCAGCCTAGAGCTTAGTTTGGGACTAGTTCAATTTGTGTGACATTGTCCCCCTGATATATATTTATCTATGTTATTTTCGCATACCCTCCAGATGTGGTAGATGTAATAAATTATTATATACATATATAACTAAGCCTGGCGCCAAGTTTGCTCATACCGTAAATAATTTAATGTACCCGTACCGGCTTAGATTACTTGGGCTAGGCTATAAATTCAACATCATCTTAGCATTACTAATAATGGTCATTGGGCTTATATTAAGCAAGTTACATACTGTGAAAGTAAACGACTGCTGAAACTAAAAAAATAGGATATAATTATCGTTAGTTGTCGTTAGCAGTGCAAGTATCATAGGAACTGAGGGGCTATTGCTTAACGCACTCGCAATCGCTATTGTTTTTATTTTGAAAATCGAAGGCTTGTCTGCATCCAAAATGAAAACAATTGTTCCGCTTCGATGCCAATTGAGATTGCAAGTGCGTTAGGCATAGCGACGCTGATTAGGTATCGTTGGATAAATAGCTACAAAAAGCTGTATAATATGTAAAATGCAAAAGAAAACAAATGCCAACTTTTCAAGGAACCTCCATTTAACCCTCCACTCCTATTGTTTACAGAACTATTTAAATAAAAATAAAAATCGGGATATCGAGTGTTCATCTAACGACATATTACGTAACCAGGGTAACCACGGTAATAGCTATGCTGTTATAATAATTTATAAATTCTGTTATCACCATCGGTTATACTAAATATAGGTGCCATCGCAATACCGTTCATGATAAGTTTTTTTTTACAAATTATCGAATAAAAAAGGCGAGTTGAAAAAAAGCGAGTACCTATGACGACACTATACTTCTTGTTGAATGTTCTATCACTCTAGTTCCAATTTTCGTTCGCAACTGTTTCATTTCTCCGAATTTTCATACTTATCTTCCTAGTTGGTAGTGCCCTTGCCTACAATACAAGTGATCCTGAATTTGATTCCCAGTACGGGCGAATATTTGTAAGGAAGTAAGTAATATTATTTATTTATTTATTTATTAGTTGAACAAGAACGGTTTACACCAATTACACTTTCCAACATATTTATAGTGGACTTTTATAGTTATATCATGCATTTATTATAAAACAGTTAATCCACATTCATACACACTCTTTCTCACACATTAAAACACCCATTTCTTCACTAAAATTCATGCACAATCAATAGTATATATTTTTCACATGTTTATCGTTGTCCGGTAGCCTAAAGACATTATTCATTTATATTTTCCTAATATGATACGTGCTGTAGAATTAATATGGTATTTATAATACGAAAAGCTCGCAAAGTTCGACAACTTGAACTTGAAACTTTAGTATCCTTGTAGTTCGGTAATAAACAAGGTTCGATTGCTCACCGCGTTGGCACAATATACGTGATAGTATCGTTTTTATTGCGGCACATGAGGGCATTAAAACAGGCGACCGACGTGTAACGACGTCTTGTTTCACTTGGCTCCGTTGAAATTGAACCAGTAATTCATATTCATATTCATATTCAATTTATTGCATCCATGGTATTTACAGAGGTCTTACAGGTCGGTCTTTTTCTGGCATACTGGAAGCAATGAGGTCACAGCAAACTTGATGGTAAGTAGGATTAAGACCCATTGACATTTCGTAATCTTAAGATTGCAATCCATGATCTTAGAATAGAAAAGAATAGAAAAACTTTTTTTTTATGGCATGGAGAAGACAAACGAGCACACATGCCACCTGATGGAAAGTAGAAACTGTGACCCATAGACATTCGCATTCATAAGACTGCAATGCAATCCTAAGACTGCAAATGCGTTGCCAACCCTGAGGACTAAGATGGAATGCCTCTATGCTAGTCATTTCACCGGCTCGACAAACACATCAACACAGGGTTAAATCAAACATACAGTAACGTGATAGAACTACTTCTTATCTCCTAACAAGCGACACTATTAAATTAAATAAGTACAATGAGGATGATGTGCCTTAAGTGCGTTACCACTAAGGTGAAGGTAAATTTTCCGGTCCTATCCCTACACCAGAACACAATAAAGCGAACACTATTGCTTGGCAATAGTTATTAATAGTTTTGGCTGTAGAGGGGAGGACACGCAAAGCGAAATGTTTTCGAGGTAATTATTTCCTAAACGGTCTCCCAAAATCTAAAATTTGATATTGACATACACGTAATGATTTTTGAGAGCTATCTAATGATAACACTCGATGTCATTAAGGAAAAAAAAATTGGGAAGTTGTAGTTGAGGTGGTTATGTGTGTGGGTCTGGAAGGAAACCGATTTTCTTAAAAAAAAATGTTTTACAGTTTTTGCTGGCGTAATTTGAATGTATGACAATGGGACCCTACAAGTTGTGGGTTGAGGCCTTAACCTTGGGTCAACCCTAGGTTAGCGGGTTAATTCGTTAAAATTGACAGTTCTCAGATGAACCTGACATGTATGAATAATTAAACCGGGGGTTAAATTTACGTGAAAATCGGCCTGAGGCTGCGTTTCTAACAGAGTTGTGCGAGGTACTCGTAGCTAAGCGGCGTTGCGAGGAAATTCCACCAATAGGATTATTTTGTTTTCCTAGCCTCACTATCCTATTGGTGGATTTTTCCTCGCAATGCTGCTTCGCTGCCTCGCACAGCTCTGGTGGAAACGCAGCCTTAAGGTGGTTGTGTCGTGTATTTGCACCAGGGTTGTTGTAGCCTCTCTCTTACCATCGTGACCCTTCTTTTTCCACAAAAAACACACGCGTGGTACCAAAAAGAACAAACTGCAAGGACCACCTCTAGCATTCGCAACAAAGCGCACAAAGACATACCTTTCAACTTATAAAATAATAAAATCCCATAAAGAAATAAACTTTTACAGCGGGTAACACAATCCACGTTTATAAAGAGACAAACATGCGCGTGCGATGTAACATTATATCCAAGGGCAAACGTTTTAATACTGGACAAATCGGGCGATTTGATTTATTGGCCAGTATTAGACCGCAACAATGTACAATTATGAGTTAGTAAAAATACAATTTTGAAAGCTGAAAAAACGGTCTGAGATGATAGACACTTTTACATGAAATTAAACACTGTTTTCTTACCATTTTATTGCATGTATCCACTTTGATTAATAGATGCTTAAATACTCTCTTATTCATAAACGCGCAATAGCTAAAATGTGCTTGAAATATTATGTGTCCTTATCCGTCGAATTGGACAGAAAAGACAGTGAATATTTTAACTAATATAGATTTATTGTACGTTTATGAATAACGGGGTTAGAATTTATCAAACTTAACTAAACGATACATTAGCTCACTAAGTACACTTCGAATACGCTGATGTAAACTTGTTGCTACTTACAATTGAAAACGGTATTTTGGTTACACACAACTCTACCTTCATTAAAAACACAGCTTGTCTAGATAACAAAGTGCAGACTCTTGCGCATAAGTTCAACGGAGATCCACGTGTTTTGATACAGCAGGCCCTTTGTTTGCCTACAGGAAACATTATGTTTTAGTTTGGGAGACAATACTGATGTACAGTCACGAGATTTAATTTGTTACCCACCTTAGGTCCAATGTCAATCTGACATTCTACAACAATAACGTCGAGTTTCCTAAAAGTTACAAATGACTTGACATCTCTAATGAGATCGACGACTTCGCGCATATTTTTCTTGAAATGAGTCCCAAATTAACGCTCGCGACCGTACCTACCATATAATATTATTGTTTTGCAATCTGAATAGCATATGTATGCAAAAAATCAAGTTAATATACTGACTATAAAGTAGTTATATTATAATATATTAATAAGTGATCTAGATTTATTTAATATTTTATTTATTTTGTCAGCTAGATACTAGTAAGTAAAGCTAGTATAAGTGTGTTAATAATTAATAATAGAAATAAGATTACTAAAACTGTCAAAGAAATTCGAGACAAAAAGTTCGTCCTTTGACATCAAGAGTATCTAAAGACATTGACGACTGCAAGCATAATTTTCTTGAAATGGGTCCCAAATTAACGCTCGTGACCGCACCTCCAGTTACAATTACTGCAAATGCATTTACATTGTTTTGAGTACTGTATAGGGATGTTGGGATGTTATTAAATCAAACTATTTAAATTTAAGTAAATTATAATTGTGATTGCTTATGTTAGAGATAATTTTCATATACACCCCAAGTCAATGTCTTCCATTAGGATGTCGTTATATTATTATACAACGATAAATTATATACCTATAAGTTCGCACCTAATGGAAAACATTCAAGAATAGAACCTGATACCGCCAGCTTTGTAGGCAGGGTTATTACCAACTAGCTAAGCTAAAAATATCCTTTAAACTAAGGACGGTTATCAATAAAGTAGAAAAAAACAAAATTTAACACGTTCCAAGGCGTCTGCCTCAACATTTTAACGTAATAAATCAATGAAGTATTAATTAATAGAACAACTTATGACAAATGGCGTCCAGACACGGCAGACAAATTAACTTGTTTTAATTAAAATATTCAATTATCGCCCCATTCATTACTCTTGTTTATTGATAAGATGAATACAGTTAGTTGGAGAAAGTTTAAATGTTATTCCTGTTCTAACTTTCTTTAAATCGAATTTACCTATAT
Organism: Acleris laterana; assembly: GCA_963966035.1. Taxonomy (NCBI): domain Eukaryota; kingdom Metazoa; phylum Arthropoda; class Insecta; order Lepidoptera; family Tortricidae; genus Acleris; species Acleris laterana. The sequence goes on from OZ014449.1 coordinate 5,122,149, forward strand.
TTAACTTAAGTCCGTCATGTGTACCAGAAAATGAGAAAACGTAATAAGGAGATCGCGAATGATCTCCGATACAGCTACCATAACGTTAACAACATGATAACAATATGGTTTAGGGTAATTCGGAAGCTATGTAGACTTAATGATATCCTTATCAATATAGCGGCAAGCCTTTTTGGGTTACCTCGTGGTGGTAGGGCCTTATGCAGGGTCCGCGCGAATCGTAACCACCAATATTATTTAACCTATCGCCAAAGAGCAGTGTTCACATTGTTGTGTTCCAATGTGGAAATAAGACAACCAAAAAAAAATACAGGATAATCTTACACAAGGTGACCTTATCTCAAACTAAACTTGTACTACGGTTGCTAGACAACGATATAAATACAAATGTTTGCCCATACCGGTAAGCGAACCCGGCACCGCTAGCTTCGTAGGCAGCGCCACTGCCACCTAACGCGACGTCGTTTTATATCACTTAATGTCATTTATAATAATTTAATTATAGAGGTGCATGTATCTTGTTAAATACAAACCTTCAAATTTCAATCAACTTTACAACCGTGATTACTACATGTGGATAATTTATATCTTATTTTAATAAGACAGTTTGCATAAATAACGGCCCTTATGCAACGTCGAATTTAATATATTTGAATTGGCCAATCAAATTCCTATAAAGTTAACTTACTGACTTGCTAATGTCTGTGGAGATTAAGTTTTATTGGTTCCGTTTAAATAGGCGTAAAGCAAATGAAAACGATCCGAGATTTCCGGCCGTGTGACGTCTCCAAATTAATAGGTAACCATGCAGAGAGGCTAGACAAGTTGCTTAAGGCTACAATTGAAATTGTATTAAAATTTCTACTCTGGGAATAAAGGCGTGAGTTTATGTATGTATGTATGTATTTCTACATTGGGCAAAATGGAAATCTTTCTCATCACATAACATACATACATACATACATACATAAACTCTCGCCTTAATTCCCAGAGTGGGGTAGGCAGAGCTACAGATTTACCAACAACTCTAAAATCTTGTTGATAATTCTGTAACCACATTTTGCACACTTAGGCTAAGATGTTTACCAGTGTATTAGTGACAGGTTGCAAGCCTATCGCCTAACAGTACTATACGCCTTTATTCCCTTAGCCGTGTCTTACGACATCCACGGGAAGATATGGAGTGGCACTATTCTAACACGGCAACCACACAGCAAACTCTCATCACATAACTGTGCCACAATGACATTTGTTTGGGAATTCTAACGATTTGATTTATAACTTCACTGTTACACGGTTCTATAGTGGCTTATGAAATGATATCGTAGTCTTATAGCTCGGCTTTACTATCAAGTAAATAAAAGTTATAACGTTGATAAAACATGTGAAAAGTAATATATTATTACCGAGTAGAATAGAGCGCCAGGGTTTCATTTTACCAATATTCAGTAATTCAGTCGGATTAGTTGTTTGTTGTATTAGTTGACACGTCATAGCACAGACAGACATATAACAACATAGCAATTTGTCTGCGCTGCTAGTTGTAGTTGAATGGAACGAACGCAGCCGGAAGGGCCGCGGCGGGGGCGATATCCGGCGCCCACGGGTAGTCGCTAGAATTTCTAGACCTAGCCTTCAGACAGCGCGTAATATGAGGCTAGAATTATATGGAGAGAGACCGAATTATTCGCGTTGCTTGAAACTGGCTAAACAATATTTTATGAAATAAAAATGTGGTGGAGACAAATAGGTACTGGGATAATATTCTATGTATATTAAGTCAAAAAGTTGCCGACTCAAAGTATATTTTTTTTATTTACTTATCTTAAGCTAAAAAAGCTAGAAATTGAGATCTGCGGGTTCCTGCCCTAATTTTGGGATTCTACGCCCTCCATCCTCTACATTACATCCTCCAGGGCATAAAACTAAAGGCACAGATAACTAAATATAAACACAGTTTATTTAAAACATCCAATTTTCACTGTTTTTTATATAGATAGATATGTAAAAAAATTCGTCCATGGGCGCGCGTTGTTGTCTTTCCCAGCGTTTGTTCGAATTTTCTGACTTTCTTTTCTTTCTCTATGCTATTTTAGAGCTCTCATTTTCTTATTTTAGGTAATTATTCGGTTCAGAAACTAACTTACCTTTAGTGGTGGTCCTTGTCCGTTCGGATCCCTACTGATTATCTTATATATTAAGCACAGCAGTGTTCGCATTGTTGCGTTCCGGTGTGGGGATAAGAGAACAGTTGAAATTACTACATGGAAACGCATGGATTGCAATCTTTAGGTAGTAGTCTTGAGAATGCACATATCTATGGGATCCTACTAACCATCAGTTGGTCTGTGTGCTCGTGCGCCTTCTCCAGCCATGAAAACAAAAGGAGGTTGTTAACAAGTGACATCCAAAGGACTATCCGCCTACCCCAGGCAGAAAAACTATGATGATAAATGAACATCCTCGTAAAATCAACGAAGAATAAAATCAATTTAACCAACCCAATTTAATCTAAAACAAAACATATAAATATTTTAAATTTGGAATGTCCCACTCAATACAATCTACGCATTACCTTTGTCACACCGTCATATTTCATACAAGTAGCTTCTGCTATCGAGACGGCCGGGGAGCAATTACATTGAGCAACTCCCACTCTAGCCACCTGTTTCTAGCATCGAAAATAACCCCCCTCTAGACACACAAAGGAAAACAAATTTTCAAACTAGAACATTAAAGACCATATTTTCTTGCGCCAACTACCTTTATTAGGTTGAAAGGAACTTTAAACTCTAACGTGGTAAGTTTGAGGTTATATTTTATTTGAATCCATTGCGGCTTGTTGATTAAGGATAGCAGCCCACGCGCTTTCATTCATAGAAATGTACGTTGTTTTGTAATGAAATTGTTAGTTTATTTGAAAAGCGCAGTAGGACGGTGTGGGGTCTCCTTTATGGTGTGTTTATTGGGTGTCGGGTGTCGATCTGATACAGTTAATACATGTAACATGTTATGTTGGAGAAAGTAGTAAAGGGGCACAATAAGGTACTTAAGTGAACTTTTATAATAAAGAGAAAAAACATGAAATATACTATACCTTTAAAAAAAACAGGAGATAATATCACACGAATGGAACTAGTCCCAAAATAAGCTCTAGGCTTACTATGGATACAGTCAGCATCAAAAGTAGCGAAGCAAAATAACATACTCAAAATGATCCAGACACAACGTATACTCTTGACAATAGAGTCGAGAGCAGATCATTTTGACCTCTTCGATTGCGTAGACCTAACTATACTCGCGCTCGTCACACAAATATTTGCTACCGGGAATCGAACCCAGGACCGCTAATTTCGTACCAAAATGCATTCAATATAAAAAGTATAGTCGTTACTAAAAGTTAAGATTATGCGACTCTTGACCTCTCCGTGACGATAGGCACAATTATTGGTTGTGCACCATCGGATAGAGCAAACTTAACTAAAATTAATCATAGGTAATATCCAGTAAAATCTTATTCGACATAGGCTATATTTCAACTGTTTTACTTTCTTGTTTCATAACACATTATTTTCCGTTTGAACGAAAAAAAGGGAATTAAAAATATTACACCATTGAACTATCCGCCACCCGAGTTGAGTTCATCTATATTATCTATATATAATTATCCGTTCCCGGAGATCTTATTTTCCTCGTACTTTGAACCCATTAATAGAACTTCCTTCCTGTTATCTTAGCACTATCACATGTCCTCGTTTGACCTAGGTGACCCGTGTGACCTATAGAGAGTTTACAATTTACTAAAAGGCAGTGACATCCAAATCCGTTTCGTAGCTACGATGCCATAGACAGATACACAGACACACAGTCACGTATCCACAGATAAAAAATACACACGTTAATATCGAATATAGGCCTAGGTCATTGGTCTAGTTTGTATGGGTCAGCATAAAGGCATGTTCCTCCGACTTAATAACTAATTCCTTCTTTTAATTAAGCATGTAACATGTTTAAGTATAAGTAAAGAAAGCTCGAGAGTTTTCAAATGTGTTAAAACAATATGGCTTCCCGTTAGAACCGGCAAATTAGGGGCCCGTCTAAAGCTCACCGGGGTTCCGAGCTTAAGCTGCATTCTAATTTGCTTACATAAACTTGAAACAAAAGCTCGAGAGTAGTACAAAGATGTTGCTGGCAATGGGAGAGACAGATTTACCAACGATAAAGTTAATGAATGTGCATGAACTAGGTACGGTCACGAACGTTAATTTGGGACCCATTTCAAGAAAAATATGCTTGAAGTCGTCAATGTCATTAGAGATATCATGTAATTTGTAACTTTTATGAAACTCAACTTATTGTTGCAGAATGTCAGATTTAATTTGGATTTAAGGTACCAAATTTAATCTCGTGACTGAACATACCTAGTTCATGTACATAGATAGGGGTGAACGTTCATTAACTTTATCGTTAGAAACTAATATTGTTTTTTTTTTGTTATTCTGAGTTTTGGCAGGTTTTCTTGCTTTATGAATTATATTTGTAAATACTGACACTGATTCTTCTCAACAGTGGCTTCCTCTCAAGAAGCGCCTGTAGATTTTCGACGTTTAAAAGTGCCCATACGGCCTATTTACTGAATAAACATATTGTATCTTTTGTTATCTTATATATGCAATAAAAGGTTTACATGCATAGATACATACTGACATGGCTCACAGAAAATACCTACTTTGAGTAAGTTGTGGATGGAACTGGAAGGCATGTAAACAAAGGTCACGAAATATTAGATGCCGGTATCATATAGGCAATTCTAAGGAGACTGGTCATTGCTTTACGATTTGAAGTTTTTTTTAGGTGTCAATTTGATTTGAACCTGCTCCGTTGTAGGAAGAATAATAGGTAATTGAACTCATTTTGATAATCCTGTTTAAGCAGGATGTGTAAAGTGCTCCAATCATGATGTCATACGTACAAGTTTTTGCGCTTACTTTATTATTACAACAGAAAGAATATTGAGTTATGATGTCGGTGATCTTATTAGTTCATCGTTTAATAGACATAATTGAGATAGGTATTAAATGATCAAAATTAAGATTTTAGGGCCACTTTTCTAGGCGGTAAAAATCATATCGTCTTTGACCTGTTATGGTATTGTTTTTAACTTGGCCGCCATTACGGTGAAGTAAATCAAAGCTTACAAGACGTTGTAAATACGAGTACGATAACAGCTCAAAGATGATATGGGTTTTACTGCTTACAATAGGCAGAGAGGGTACATCAGTCAAAAATGAAGTACAATAAGTTCACCTATCTATTTTAAATCCGTGGTAAGTTTCGTTCCCAACCTTTTTATTTCCTAAATTTTCATAAGTTACCTTTGCATCTTTTAATAAAACAATTGAGACTTAATTCTCTATGTATGACGTAGCTATAAAAAGTTTACTTTGTTAATAAATGCCACTTCCAGAAGTATTATATCTTCGCTTCGTCCTACGCTTGGGTCCTCAAGATGTTCCCGTTTAATTCTATATTTTCAAGTACAAAGGAGGGTTTTAAAACATCCAGCGAACGTGGATACGCAATACGCATGCATTTTTATACAACTGAGAGTTGTAGTTATTCTGGACGGTTGTACAATTTCTTGTAGAGCCGACGTAATCTTTACTTTAGAGATCTTACCTTTTGTGGGAAATATTAGTACGAGTATTCTGACTATTCTATTTATAATTTAGCAACTTTTACCAGTCAAGATAAAGAAAAAAAAATGGAACAAATCGCCCACCTTCTTGTATTATATTTGCACATCTAATTTACGAGTAATAAATACTTATCGTGGTCTCGAAAACAATTACCTTGGCCATAGGAACTCCTCAAAAGCTGAAAGTAGATCCGATGAGTTTAGATTCTTTAAACTCTTCTTTAAATAGCGCATTCATCATAAGTATTAGAAGTAAAGATGGCATCAAAAGTATGTAAGATAGCATGCTGTTCCTTTTTTTTATTCTTCTTCTTCTCAGTCGATGCACTCTTTACAGAGCGGTCGTGATCAACTGCCAGTACTATCTGGTACAAATGTCGCTCGCCGTATGATATCTCGCCACTTCTCCCGGTTCGAAGACTAACGTTTATTAATAAGGTGCAAATAGATCTAAAATATATCATGACCTTTGGCGCCAATTATACCCGCACAAGTGGGTAATTTAATGGTAATCTGGTTTAACAAAGTCGCGCGTCTATTTCGACTGGTCGCCTCGTAAATCATTTCGGCGCGGGCGCAGCTAATGGTTGATTGTGTCGTGATCGTGTATAAAGGCTTAATTGTTGGGTGCGATTTGATCTGCGACTAATTAATTGAACAATTGATATGGTGCAATATGGAAATGTTGATTTTACACGTGACTTCGGAGGAGTGTTTAATTGAAGTCCAAATGTACAGTCAGTAATAGAAGTAGGTAGACAATCGAAGAACCAGATTTTTTTATACACTATTTTTTTGGCAAAAGAATAAGAGCATGTATAAATATTTGGAGATCTTTGACTGTCCACCAACTTTTTTTGCGGATGGTACGGTAATAATAATGTAGGTAGTGGTTTGACCATGAATTTTTAATATGTTAAACCTAGCTCACTGCTCTGGGCTTTTCAAAATGTATATATTATAAGGAATCACGAGGTTTTAATATTCCTGACAGAAATTTGTTTGGTTTGCATTTGACGTTACCAAATAATCCGCAAAATTAAATGTTTGAAAACCACAGTTTTCATTAAATTCTCCATATAAAACGCCAATTTCAAAGGTAATGGCCTAATGTATTTATTTATTAGAAATACTATTATTTATACTAATTCAAATAGTTTTCAGAATATACATAAATATATTTAATCGCGCCTGTTTCCCAGAGACATAGGCAGAGACTACTTCTTCCATTTGCTATGATCTAGACATTTTCTTTGAACAAAACATTTCTGACAATGTAATGTAAAAAAGTAGGTTGCTAAATAGTATAGCAAACGGAATCATCAATATTTTACTGGTTTAAACTGGAATACTTTTGTTTATTCTATCATGGGTGATTTTGTGATGACTCGTACGGGATTAATATCAAAAATAGTATAATATAGTACAGAGGTATTTTTTTTTTTGTGATTTGGATGAAAACGTTAACGAAACTAGCGGTATATAATTTTACTATAACCAATGTATGATTTATGTTTAATGCTTCGTAGCTGTATAGATCGTGTCTCGTTTATCAATTATTCAGTGGTGTTTGACATATATGTATTACTTGTTTGTCTGTTTGTCACTTACGATTTATTTGAGGTGATACGTCGTGTTCAGTCGCGTAGTGTCGCAGGTAACACACCCTTTTGTTTGTTTAAATTGGCTATAAGTTCTTAACTCTTCCCCTTACACTATTATTATAAATGTAAAAGTTTGTCAATACACACAAACATAGTTAGTAGGTAGGTATATTTTGTTAGTCCTTTACGCAGAAACGGCTAGTCGAATTTGTATAAAGTTTGGGATGGAAATAGCTTATACTTTGAACACATAATTATGTTTTTTTGTCATAAAAAAGGCCAACGAGCACACTGGCCACACTGAGACTAAAAGGTATTTTCATTCTCAAAACTATAATCTTTAAGACTGCAATCTAAAGACTGCAAATGTATTGCCAACCCTGAGGACTAAGACGGAATGCCTCTATGCTAGTAATTTTATCGGTTGTCTTATCTGGGCGATAGGTTAAAGGTAGCGATTAGGATAGACCTTCCACAAGGTCCTACCACAGCTGAAGGCTACGTAGTACGAGTACGTGAACCCTTATTCCCATAGCAGTAAGTACAATGCAGATACCATATAATGCATCACGGACAGACGGAGAGATGGTCAATAGACGAGGAAGCTAGAAAAAAAAAACTGGGAGATGTAGCGAATAACTATTTAATTTACTTCGTGGATCAAGTCGCGGGCATCAGCTATCTCTCCATTCAACTGTTATTAAACGAAACTGTACTTGCCTAACAGTTTCATAACCAGCGATTTTCTAAATATTGCATTACCTGGTATTAATAACCACGCATTTAGCACCAGTAATAGCTATTATCGCTTTACTGGTAATACCTGTAGGCATTGGTGCCATCCTTAACTTATTAACTATGAAATATTGCCTTTGAAAGTTCAAATTTCAAAATAGAAAATTCTTATTTCCTTAGCTACTAGGTATTCCTAAAGCTTATAAGGTCTTATAAGCTTTAGGAATACCTAGTAGCTAAGGAAATAAGAATTTTCTATTTTGAAATTTGTCTTCCTTAATTAAAGGTTAAATTACTTATTAAAAAAAACTAGAGATTAAAGTGGCAAAAAGCAAAAAGCAGTGAGATAACTATGTCTAAAACGTCTCTGAGTTACGTAAAAGGGACCTCTAAGAAAAGGAAAAGTGTAAGTTAAAATAACGTTAGAGTCTTTGAATATTAATTGCCAAGTTATTGTTGCCTCTAATTTATTTTTGAAATAAATTATTAGTTTGCAACGTACCTAACTATAACTAAATTTGAAAATTTTGTAGAAGGCGACTTTGAATAAAAAATCCATCCGTCCACCTGACCGTTCATCCGTCCATTCATCCGTTATCCGTCGGACCGTCCACCTGGACATTGAATAGTTCTGGACGGAATAGCGATACCCGACTTTCTACACGGACGGAGTAGCGGGTAACATAAAGTTTTAGATAAATTCTGCACATTTGGCGTTTAGCACAAGAAATAAGAATTCGACAAGAAAAAAGCATGCGAAGACATCAATCGCATCAGGTATCAGCGTCTAAAACCACATGCCAAATATTCTCGGTTCACAGACGTCTAACAAGATAATTATTTATGGTCCACGAATCTGATTACATCACTGATGACGTCACCATCGACCATTCCTTCGAGTCTGAGAATGCAAATGATAAATAGTTCCGTGCCCTTCAATAAATGAATTAAATAAGGTCGGTGTCTATGCGATTAATGTTATTTGCTTTATATTGGGGAATGGTTCATATTTCTGTCTTTTGTTGTTATTTGTTTGTTATGGTTATTGTCGATTAAATGCAACACGAAATCAATAATTTGGTTCAGAGTGATATTTAACGCCTTTAACGACTTGAAGTTTAGTTTATGGCGAGTGAAAGGAACAAAGTTTTAAGTAAATCACTCGAGCTTTGCGGTTTTTGGGTAACGTTTTTTGTTTTTACGTTATTGACTTATTTTGTAATTGAGCAAGGCCAATTTATTGGTTATATAACAACCTTACTAAGGCAGTTAATTTAGGTCTCTTCTCGAACCAAGTTTAAGATTATGTTCGTATGGGGTTTCAGCCGCGTCACTACAAACACAAAGTAAGTTTTACTGTATTTTATGATTGAAAAGTGATGTTCGGCTGAACTACTTGTGCGTACTACTTTTAATGATAGTCTTGTAGCATCTTGGTGGTGGTCTTGTGTAGATTATCTCCATAATACCGACGTGTGAGCGTTCATGTGGCCATTTTTTTTATTATGGATTTAGAATTTAGAATATTGAATTTGACATGGTTAAAAAAATAATTGACAATATTTTTTGCATGGTTAAAGTGCTATAGTTCTTAAAAAGTGTGTCTTAGTTAGCATAAGATCTTATGAGCGTAAGAGAGAAGAACAAATCTGAAAGTCCCTTTAAAAGCTACCTATTTGCACTGTACAGGGACATGGCCCGTCCCACACTAACTATTAACGTTGTAAATAATTAAAATGGCTTGGATCCATTAATCAAGTTAGAACCACATCATTACATAGTAAATGCGATCAAAATTGTCTGCGAACGTGATAAATTGTAATTGCTTTTTATTGTGTTCCTGTCGGTGTTTGTTTAATAAAGCATTATCCGGTTGACTCTTGTTTGATATATAGCCTAAGCTAATTTAATTGTTTAGTGATTCTTACATTGTCCCGCTTTTAAGATAAATAAATAAGAAGCCCCGATATACCTATGGCAACCTCTTCTTTCAAAGCTGACATCTCCTTAATAACTAAACCGATTTTTGAAAATTCTAGGTAAGAGCCATTCCGATCACCAGCTTTATTACCTTCTAGTGTTTGTTCCAGTAAGTCTTCCAGGAAAACGTCCAATATCCGGCCACCTACTTGTATTATATTTGCACATCTATCCTGTGGCGTCACTCCCGCGGGAAGTTCTTTCATACGTTACGAATATTATAAAGCGATGCTTAAGTAAATCGCGCTGATGTCAAAAAATACCATACAAGTTTAGCTCCGGGTTGCTCTACCCCTGGGGGCCTAATATGGCTGCGTTTATCGCGTGACAAAATGTAGACAGCCTCTGTCACTTTCTTACACGTATATAAGTAGGAGAGTGACGGATGCTTCACATTTTACCACACGATAAACGCAACCATACTAGGCCCACTGGCCCCCATATTAAGTGTGATTTCCACAATTATTGAATGTGTTGTAGTTATAATGGAAAACTAGGTTTGAAAGTATCCGTTTTTTTTGTTATTTGCAACAAGATAAGAAGATTAATAATTTTGCTGTCACATACGAAAGGGCCTTGTCATAGTAATCCAATGAAGAAAATAGTAAGAGATTTCTTAGGGTTTGACTTATTGCGTCAATTAGACATAGTCAGTGTATTTTGGGAGTCAAATTGTTCGAATTCAAGTTAGGCATTATAACTCTTAATTACTTAAAAATAGTTAGCTTTATAAAACTGCGTAAATGAAACACTTGAACTCGCAGCACATGAAACGAGTTGAGTTCGCACTTTAATTTTAAACATTAAGTAAGAAATTGCACCATATTATGTGTATCTAAAACCTTTGTAAATAATGAAATACGTGTATTAATGAAATTTCAAACGAATTTGGAAGTTAACATTTAAATGAATAAATTCCGTAAAAATTAAAACACGTAAATAAACGGCAATTTCATAGGTAAGGACCCAATATTCGATATTGGACATATGATCATAAGGATGATAAATAATAATAATTTACATTAATTGACTTGTTAGTTACCATTGGTTACGCCTATTACGGTAACGCCTCGTGTCCTAACTTCGCCGTTTGTACAGTCGACGCCGTAAATATGTTTACACTTTAGTACCTTGTCTATTTAGCGTCATGTTTAAACTGCCATTTGAAATTGTCATAGCGAGTAAAGTGACGAGGTACTAAAGTGTAAACATATTTATGGCGTCGACTGTATCTATCACAAAAGTTAATTACGAGCCCGTTGAATTGAGTCTTAAAACTTTGAACGTTTAAACATGATAATAATAACTACCTTATTCCTTTATCCTCTTTTTAATTCTATTAATCTTGTACGGCGGAAATACAATTAAATATACAGGTTAAACAAGGTAAATAATAATAATAGTGCCCTAATGCAGACACTATACCGCCGTTTGTATTTATACACATTTAAATTGGTTCCACATAGCCCTGAAGAAGGGTCTAGTTCTACTCGTCACCCGTAAGTTCTAGTTGATCTATATCTATATCTATGTACGGTATACCTTATTTCAATTATTTTTTTATTACAACGCTCTTAACTATAACCCTTTTAATGGTAATTCATAAACGCACTATAAACCTATTTTATTTTATTTTATTTTATTTTATTTATTTGGGGCATCAACAGCAATACATTTTATTAAAACAAGTTCAACATGATACAAAACAGTAAGCCAATAAAAGATGTCCACAAAAATACAGGTAGGTGAAACAAGCAACAATTTTAACAACTTGCATAATATGAGGTGAGAAAAATTCAAAAACAACAAAACTTAGCCATATGTGGTGTGTGTGTGTGTGTGTGTGTGTGTGTGTGTGTGTGTGTGAGTGTGTGTGTGTGTGTATGTGTGTGATATGCATGTGTGAGTGTGAGTGCGTGTGTGTCTATACACCTATTGATTCCCCATAAGGAGAGTGACACGTTTCTTAAGCACAAACTTACTACAGTCAAATATGTCTACGTTGTGAAATCGTTTATTATAATCTCTAAGAATACGAATAAGCGGCGAATTTTGCGCATATTTTGTTTGCGTTAAAGAGAGGCTAAAAGTGGTTCGTTCAGAATGCCGAGTTCGGTGTGCAGGAACGTAAAACTTTATTTCTGAGAGTAATGATGGGCTGTCAATCCGTCCAGACAAGATGTCGTGTAAGACTGATACGTCCATTAAGCGACGGCGATCTTCTAGGCTTAACACATGATGTCGGCGACACGTTAACTCGTACGTTGCGTCCCATTTTTTGACACGAAAATTCAAATATCTTAAGAACTTCTTTTGAATTTTTTCAATTCTGTCCCTGTATGTGACGTACTGAGGAGACCAAATGCAGCTGCCATACTCAAGCAGGCTTCGCACATATGCAAAGTAAACGCTCTTTATACAGCTTGCATCAGTAAACTCCTTACAAACCCGCAAAACGAAACCCAAATTCTTACAAGACCGATTAACAATATCGTCAACATGCTGTTCGAAAGTCAATTTTGCATCAAGCATTACTCCCAGATCACGGACTGAACTGACGTGTTGAATAGGCTGACCGCTAATGGTATACTGATATCTAATCGGGCTAGGACTACGAGTGAAAGAGATCTGAGCGCATTTGGCTACATTAACGTTTATGCGGTTGAGTAAATAATATTCAGACAATCGGCCCAAATCCTCCTGCAACTCGCTACAGTCACTAAGATTACTAATGTCTAAATAATTTTTTTTGTCATCTGCATACATAAGAAATTTAGATTTCTGAAATATCGGGTATATGTCATACAGGTAAGCATTATATAATAATGGGCCCAAGTGAGAGCCCTGCGGCACTCCGGAAGGGATATCTACGAAGTCTGACCTGCAACCTCCCAGCACGACCGCCTGGCACCTATTAGCGACGTACGAAGAAACCCATCTGAAAATGTCACCACGGATTCCAAGCCAGTGTAATTTTCGTAAAAGAATGACGTGATCGACACGATCGAAAGCCTTTTCAAAGTCTGTGTAGATCACGTCAACCTGCTTTTTTTTGTCCATTTTGCGAAGTACATAATCAGTAAACTCAACAAGGTTAGAGATAGTGGAGCGATTTCTTAAAAAACCATGTTGTTGCGGCGGTATTCCTCTGCTTAAAACATTATAAATATTGGTAAGGACTACTTTTTCGAAAACTTTGCTAAATTGATTTAAAATGGAGATTGGGCGGTAATTAATTATTTTTACTTTAGGTCCCTTTTTATAAATCGGCACAATCAAGGCTTCTTTCCATAACTTGGGGAAAGTACCCTCGGCCAAGGATCTATTATAAATAATTGAAAGTGGTTTAGCTAAACTCAATGCACAACGCTTAATAAAGTAAGGTGGAATACCGTCGCTACCAGCGCTTCCATCGGGATTAAGTTGGGACATAATTTTAAAAATTTGTTCAGAAGAGATGTGGACAGAACTAACTGTCTCCCCATTATCGCAAAACGGTGGAGCCAAGAAATGGTCTGGATAGCTACTGGCTGTTTCGATGAACACTGACCTGAAAAACTCGCTGAATCCCTCACATATAGCCTGGTTGCTATCCAAAGTGCGACCTTGGTGCTCAAATGACCTAGGATAAGAAGAACCTCCACGACGACTTTTAATAAACGACCACAGATGTTTTGGATTGCGTTTTACGTTTGTCTGAACGGTGCAAAGATACGCAGCCCAGCATACCTCTTGAGCAGTTTTTTGGCGCTTCCTTAATAACGAATATTCGTCATAATCTAATGGGTTTCCATATTTTTTCCACTTATGATGTAATCTACTTTTTTCTTTTATTACTCGGATAAGGCCCGCGTTATACCATACTGGATATTTACGTTTCTGATTATGAGTACCTAATGGTATAAGCTCCTTTATTACCGCGTTGATAAGTGAGTAGAATTTAGAGAGCGCTTCATCCAAGGATGGTACTGAGGTGACGTGCATATCCCAATCAATTTCATCAAAACGTTCATTAATAACTTTATAATCGCCCTTGCGAAATCTAGGTTTAGGTTTACAGTGTTCTACTAAGGGCATAGAAAAAATATCGCTAATGATAATTTCAAGAGAGGGATGGTACGTATCCTCCTTGACTAAGGGAGATAGTGATCGTACCACCTCAATAGCAAAATTACCAAAAATAAGGTCCAAAATATTGTGGTTTGAGTTTTTGGTTAGGTTATACTGATTTAAGTTTGCAGCACTTAAGCTCTCAATAAACTTAAGAGCCGCCATTTGAACTTCAACAGCACCTCTGCGCTCAAAGGTAGGACTAAAGTCTTCGAACCATTTGATGAGGGGAAGGTTAAAATCGCCTGCGAGAAAGAAATTGGCGTCAATTGAATCAGTATATACTGCCTCGAATATGGAAGTCATATTTGAGATGTGGTTCGACAGAGAGGGACCTATTTTATTTAGTATGAGCTGACCATTTCTGTCAAATGGAAATTTCACAATGACAGATAAGGACAAAGCTTATTTGAAGCACGCATTAACTATTGTGCGCTTATAAATAATAGAGTAAGATTATTTAGTCATAGTAGTTTCACACGGTAGCAAGTAAACGGCATGTTACATGTCAAATAAATTCAGTGTCAATCTACTCGTATAAGGATAGAGGTGCAGCGCATGCGCGTTTTATTGAGCCATGTATGATAATGTTAAAGCGTTTATATTCAACGTTCCTTCTTAGTTTCATGCTGTTTATATCCTACTGCTTAAAACCAATCGTATCACTTTGACTTTTGCATTTGAACCGAGAGCCTTGGAATGTCAGGCAAAAAATAACAGAGTCCCGATAATGATTCTACGAGTATACACAAAATGTACCAAAACCAATATAAAAATTTGCCCAAAATACGTTCATAGGCATGTACTTAAGCGGTTAAATAAAATAATTATCATCGTTTACCTCAGAGCTCGTAAGTATGTATATTATAACCTATCTTAGATTGTAATTTTTTGATCAAACAACTCGTACAATAAACAACATACATAAATTGTGCTTGAAGTTACAATACTTAAAATCAAACCGTCAGGCTCTAGACAAGATGCATTCGGCGTTCGTTATCGTTATCCAATATGTATAGGATTGACGTAAGCTGTCAGACGGTCGCGTCGAGCGCCTACGTCATTTCCATACATTTTCATAAATTTTCTGTTTTCGAAAATTCTTTACGTTAACGTTAGACAACCTGTCTAGTCTCACTGCATTTATCAGGGTTCACAATCAGTCCAACTTATCAGAATGGTACAGTTTACAATCTTGCGGAATAGAATTTAAACTTATGGTGTTTACAATAATCATCGTCATCATCATCATCATCATCAGCCTATATTAGTCCACTGCTGGACATAGGCCTCTCCCATTGCACGCCAACGAGCACGATTCGTGACCACTCTCATCCAGCTCTTGCCAGCCACCTTGCGAAGATCGTCACTCCACCTAGTCTGAGGGCGTCCTACACTACGTTTGCTGATTCGCGGTCTCCACTCAAGAATACGATAACTCCAGCGATTTACAATAATAAAGTGACATTATTCATTTCAGGGTGCTTCATACAAGTTGCTACTCTAGCCTTACTCAAAAAAAAAATGCTATAAATGGCGTCGAAATCCGTATTCAAAACTTGTCCAATTGGACAAAGAGCGAGCATCCTGTGGGCTTATTATGGTTACAAAACTGTGTAAGTGCGAGAGTGACGGATGCTTTATCCACATTAATAAGCCCTCTGGGTAGTGATTCTGTAAACAACGCCGGTCGTGCGGACTGTCGAGTGAAACCAAGCGGCGAGATTAAGTAGTCCCGTCAGTGCGAACAAAACACATTGTAGCGCGTGCATTTTCAATTTAGCAGCACGATGGGTCGAACGTATAAGGTTGCTTAATTGAAAATGCACGCGCTACAATGTGTTTTGCTCGCACTGACGGGACTACTTAATCTCGCCGCTTGCTTTCACTCGACAGTCCGCACGACCGGCGTTGTTTACAGAATCACTACCCTGGTGAGTGTAATAGTACGAAAATCTAGATCGACCATTAAATACTAATTTTATTACACTTGATTCTTCAAAGAGAAAACTGGTTAAGAGTTTGAAATAAATATGAAATCAAAGTTCGACATAAAAGCGATCGTTCATCAGCCTACATAGCTTTCCTTTTTTGGGAGGCTCGTGTTAAAATGTTTAATGTGAAACAATTTATGCCGACAAATTATTTTACACGTGCCAGAATTAATCACAAGTTGGAAAGTAAAGGAGTGCAGTAAAGTGTTGTTTGCTGATACAAACTTAGTATGCCAGATACAAATCCTTCTAATATTATAAACGCGAAAGTTTGTGTGTATGTTTGTTACTCCTTCACGCTGCAACGGCTGGACGGATTTGAATAAAATAAAAATAAATAGATTGGCTAATTTTCATCCTGAAAATTTAAAAGTTCCCGAGGGAATAATGATAGTCGAAAGCGGATAGAAGCTGGTAATAACATAAACACTCAATAATAGACCTCATCAATATTTAAAATCTACTTACCTTTGGGTCGAAATATAATTTTCACTATCAACAATTGAGATATGTACATCGTAATATTTTTACAATGTGTGGTCATTAAAAAACCTAGAGGCTCTATTCTACTCTAATATAATCTCTAATATTATAAAACTGAAGAGTTTGTTAATTTGTTTGTTTGTTTGAACGCGCTAATCTCAGGAACTACTGGTCCGATTTGAAAAAATATTTCAGTGTTAGATAACCCATTTATTGAAGGCTATATATCATACATAAAACGAAGCAAAGCGAGGGCGGGACGCTAGTACTAATATATTATACGCTTTTATTTGGCAGTAATGGCGGCTGAGTTATATAGCCGCGTCTATTATATATTTTATTACTAACCCGATTTGACGAAGTTCTATTTTGCGTTGACGCAGTCAAATTACGGCACGACTTCAAACATGTCCAAACCAAAACATGTCCAACAATAGTCAGACTAATACAGAAAGTTTTAAACACGTCCACCGATTATTCATTTTTAATTTAAACAAATGGCTTACATCATCAAAAGTGACAGTAGAAAAAACATGTAAAATTGGCTTCCAAAACTGTCGATATAAATTGGCTTAAATTAAATATAAGTGACGTCACTTCACTGCCAGACTTGCAGGTGCCAATCGGATACTCATTTACATTCTCGAAACTGTCCACTTGCCTTTTAACATTCAACCTTACACCAGCTACTTACAGTTGGAATTCATATAAAAAAAATATCGATATATATCGTTTTGGAAGGTTTAGCTTTATGATGAAACGGATTCAAGTATCGAGTTTAATGATTTTTGATACGTATAGCTAATCACTTAAAAGAGTCTGTATTTAAATGTAGTGGTTTACCAACACAACAATAATTCAGAACGAAACCGACGCATATACAATACACTACATGCTTGTGTGCGTAAGTCTATTATGACTATCGGTGTGGTTGTCATTTGTTTGTACTATAGATGAGCTTCATATTTTGCCGGGCTGTACATTTTCCACATGTCGTTAATTGTATCACGTCGGCAAATATATAACACGGCTAATTTAAGTAGGTATTACGTTAAGCTACCGAACATTCAAATTCCTTGATGGTACATGTTTACATACACACGTATGAAAAACGCAAGGCCTAAGCGATTTAGCGATTTTGTACGGTAATTGAAGTAGTCGTATTAATAGCGTTACAATGGTTATGGAACTTATGGACAATGATTCACGGCGTATTGAAGCTTCTGTAAAAACTAACAATAGCATCTCTTAATGGATTATACGCCTACGTTGACTGATTGGTAATAAATTGTAAGGAACAGATAATTTCATAGATTAATATGTGTCGAAGTGTATTGGTTGATTTAAAAACGGTCATGCGCAACTAGTGTTTTGTATTTCCGCATAGTAGGTGTTTTATTCGATTTGAACGTTATGTTTTTACCAAATGAACAATAAATGTTATATTTCAATTTGAAAATTCTACTAAATGTATAAAAATACGTTGAAAAAAAACGTTTGCGTTTACTTTTTAACTTTCTTTATTGATTTTTATTTGTAGTAAGTATAGTTAAGGCTTGTTACTATACAAAATGCTGCAACGTAAACATTTAGCATAAAAACTAATTGTTTCATTTTATCAAGTATACGATCAAATAACTTAACGCTAATTTATCGTAACGATCATATTCGTGTTACTAGGTTAGGTTAGGTTAGAACTGTGACTACATTAGCAGTGATAAAAGTCGTTAGCTCCTTTTTTAACCTATGAACATCATGATAAGGAATTATGCATTTCGTTGTTATGCATAATAATAATATCGGTTAATTATAGCGATCAAAATTATTTTGTTATACGTAATAAAAATTTGTAAATTGGTTGTTATGCTAATCATTACATTCATTATCACCCCTTTTTTGCGAAAACGAAATTTGTTAAATGATACAAGTACCTAATCCAAATAATTGTTTAGGAAAACATTAGTGAATCCAAAGAAACCTATGTCATAGGTAAATGGTTTTCTATAGTAACAGTACTTAGCGTTCCTGTATTTCCCATTAGTCCTATAATTGTGACAGATATAACTAATGTTAACGATAAATCACTTCTCAATGAAATATACCAGTTCCTTATCGCAAAAGTGGTTGGAAATCACCGGTTCTGTATGCTATTCTCTAAGTTTGTATTCAATTCGAATCTGCATCAAACCATATTATTTAGACCAGTAGACTCATGGCAATAGTTCAAAACCGGAGGTCAAAATATGCTTGACGCCAGGTATAGAATAACAATTGTATTTTGATCTCTTGTTTGACTTACTGGCTTAAAACCTAGAGGTCAAAGTATAATGGTTAGCAGTGGTAAGGAATAACACTATCGTAATTTTTGCTTAATTGAGTAGGTACGCAAGCGCCAATCGAATTTACATACAAATCAAAGTATTATCATATCTTAATTATTATTAGGGCACTTGGACGTTTATTTCGCCGGGTCTTAATCGGTTTCGTAAAATCGGGAGCAATTGTCACTTACGTTCACCAGTTAGTGTCACCAAATACGGTAACATTGGAAACTTCTTGGAATGTCGTTGTTTCCTAAATGAATTAAGAGAAATAAAGTTCTCCCGGATTAAGTCATCAGGCAAAAAATAAAAGGATTAAGGTGGTTTCACTTGGAAGCTAACTTTAAAGAAGATATTTCAAAGACGGGTTCTACAAAATTTTCAATGTTATATTACAGGTACTTACATATATACACATATGTTCTAATGTGTCCGAGTGTCTAATGTAACGGTGGAGAATGCTGTACCTTACCATGAGTCACAATTACCGTACTCGCTAGCGAGTCGAATGCTCTGCCCCTCGCAGACCTCGCATTTTTCGTATAGAGTGTGAGGGACAGAGCATTCGAGTACGGTAATTGTAACTCATGGTAAGGGTACTGTGCTTTCCACCCGGCGCGGCACGTGAGGAGAGGCGAGTGTTCACGAATACGCAATTTTACCTGCGCCGGCGCAGTTTCCTCGGCCCGATGCTAATTGGCAGCTCCTTGTCTGCGAGCTATGGATTGTATGCAGGAGCTGCATAGAGTTGGTGAATGGCATTTTATTCATTTTATTTGATACTAGCAAATCGCCCTCGCCTCGATTCGGTTTATGTGAGTTTTATGTAATCAGTACATTCGAGGAAATTGATTCCTAGACCATTTTGGACTATGTCAAAGTGACGCAATCAATCAAAACGTAAGTGACTTCTAATGATTTTATTTACAGTGTCACTTTGACATAGTCCGAAATGGTCTACGAATCAATTTCCTTAACTGTACATACCTAACCCAGATTTCATTAAACATATTTTTTTTCTATTTATTGATAAAAACTGTATTAAAATCCATTGCGTAGTTTGACAGATGTAAGCACATACAGGGGCTCTATTCAACACAGTAAAAACAATATTGATTTTGACCTCACTATTATCGTATTAACTTATGGATAGCTCTTATTTACTTAACAGTAATGACGGGCTCGTTAAAAACAACATCATAAGAGGTCAAATACGATTAGGATTTTACCACCTAGAATAGAGGCGCACGCGCAGAGCGACAGACAGCGGGAAGCGACTTTGTTTTATACTACTTACCTATGTAACAACACAACTATGCAACCTGTCACTAATACACTGCTGGTAAACATCTTCGCCTAAGTGTGCAAAATGTGGTTACAGAATTATCAAAAAGTTTTCATAGTTTTTGGAAATTCTGGTAGCTCTGCCTACCCCACTCTGGGAATAAAGGCGTGAGTTTATGTATGTGTATGTATGTACCTATGTAAATACTGCAATCACTGCTGAGGCAGATTAAAGTGTAAGATGGTGGTTGCGATCCAGACAAAACCTGCACATGATCCTACCACCACTAAAATAGTAGTGGTTTACATGAAAGTTGTGGCAATTCGCCCAAAACAAAAACCTCTATTTTCAAATTAAAAATTACTGTATAGAAAGCGATTTACTACATACAATTAATCAATTTGAAATCCACGTGGCATGTAGGTGTGAAGCTTCACAGACTACTTCCCGCCAGTGGGCGGTGAAAATGATTTTTCAACCTGAGCTTCCGAAGAAAATAATACTTAAATTCTGGCATTTCAGTTTCACTTATAATATTTAAGTAGTAATATTTCTTAGAAAATTGTTGTGTAAGCGCTGTTACCGTGCGTGATATCATTAATTTCAAAAGAATACATCACGTGTTAAGAATATAAAAATAAGAATAATTTAATTTAAACCAATAACATGGATTGAAAATATACATATGCAGTATATATACGATGGATACAAATAAATTGCTTTATACAGTGTATTTTCTTCTTTTGCTTTTATAATTTCAATGGATATTTTTTAGCTTGCAAATTGCTTAAATTTATATAACTTTGTGAAATATAATATAAAATATAAAATAACTTTGTGTGTGTATTATGCTTTCACGGCTAAACCGCTGAACCGACCTCAATGGGTATAGAGATATCTTGAACCTCGGCGGACCTAGGCGCGAGTAGTAATAAACGACTTCTACGTGGACGGAGTCGCGGCCAACAGCTACTTACTTATGCAAATGATAACTATTATACATACATACATTCATAAGCTCACGCCTTTATTCCCAGAATTACTAACAACTCTAAAAATTTGTTAATAATTCTGTAACCACATTTTGCTAGGCTAAGATGTTTACTAGTGTATTAGTGACAGGTTGCAAGCCCATCGCCTAACAGTACTTCACAGCCTTTATTCCCTTAGTCATCTCTTACGACATCCACGGGAGGACATGGAGTGGCACTACTCTAACCCGGCAACCACGCGGGATAACTATTATAAATGCCACGAATAGGTAAACATATTGATATTACACTAACGGCTCCCTATTTTTTCCAATCTTTGTTCTGCCAGTATGACTACGTACTGCATGCGTGTTGTGTTTCTGTTTCATTCCTTCTGTTTCTTGCGTTTTATAGTAGTTTGTACTGGTTTTACGTGAAGATTTATTTCTTTCATTTCTTTTAACCACTTGTTTTTGAATATACCTAGTTCCCACTTATCTAATAAAGGAAACCTTCGAATAATGTCGGGTGAAAGACCAATCATTCTCATTAATTTCTGAAAATAATAGGAGAGAAGTTCTCAACAAATATAAAAGTCTCCATGAAGGAATCCAGTTCGTCAAGTTGTTCTAATTTGACTGTCATTCAGATGAGGGTGTTTAGTCATCCTATTATCAGGAGTTCAGAACGTGTAAGGAGTCTGCTTCAAACTGGCTGGCCTTACGGTCAAACAGATGTTAATTGAAATGAAATAAGTAACATCAGCTCTATACAAATACATGCATTACCGGCCAGCCAGCAAGAAATGTAAGTCCAAACGTAACCGACAACTGAGCGACCTGAACTGCGTACCGACATGTAATTTGTCGAGCAATTTAAATAATATGCATGATTATATATCTATTAAAGGTACAAGACGTGTTGATATTGAGCTAATGAGGTGACTCGTAATGCTACCTGTACCGCCTTTGTTTTTTGCTGAGAGAAATCTTTATGAGGTGAATTAACCCGATTTCTTTGTTGATATCTTAAACGTGTTTGGTGAAAATCCGCTGAATGATGATGGGTATTTTAAAGCTTGGTACGAAATTATTTCATATCTTGGATACCACTTGAAAAGGATATTTGAGTTGATATGAACAAAACAGACATAAATTATATTGGCATTGTATTTACAAATTTCTAGCGTATTGACTGCCGCTTGTTCCAAGACGTTGTATCTTGCTAATTTGAATCATAGCCATTTTATAAGCCGTTTATTCTTACGTTTATCTTTATTTACTGCCTTTAAATTAATTTATTTTTAGGTTTAAACCTACTTTAGACTATTTCAGTAAAGCCTATCTTTCACGGAAAACGACGTACAGTCAAAGTCATGAATATATACGTTCCCAAGACGCCAAAAATACACGCCCGTTTGCCACTAACAATAACGTCTATATATATTATTATATATAATGTACGCGATGCATGTAATAAAATAAGTGAAAATTTTCAATGTTACTCAATTTTTCTTGAATTTTAATTTAATTCTTTAGAACTTCAAAATACGCAAGGTGCCAAGGGTTTGGTTCAACAAATAACGTGTTTTACGTAGCAGTTAGCAGACAATAATGTCCCTGACTCTATGAGACTTGCTTTCCCTGATTTTATCAATTCTGTACCCAAGATAACCTTTAACACATTGAGCAACGAAGTAAATAGTTATTGATAGTTTTAACTAAGCGGCCGAAAACTGTTGACAAATAAAGTATGAATTGTGATTACAGGAGTCATATTATAAGGTATTTACCAGCTTTGGAAAATTTCAACTTCACTTGGTTTAAAACCCGTGTTAAAGATATTCTACGCTATAGATATCGGGAGAGTTTATATTTGGAGCTATCATTAAACATTTCATAATGGCGTTTTTTAATTCTTCTGGACCCTATGATAATAATACTTTTAACTAACTAAATAACTGCATACTTGATTGCTTTATCACTTTAACGTCATGTTTGAACTAGTGCACTAATCTGTCAAAGGTGTTAAAGCGACAAGGTACAAAGTTGCGCAACTTTTTATCCCAATCCAACCCCAAAATGTTGTTTTATTCTACTAAAATTAATCCTCATCATATTCTTATTTCTAATCAATATACTCTCTCATATCTTAATATACGAGTAGGTAGTTTATGTCAATACTTGGTTGAAACATATGATTTTTATTTCAACATCCCGGAAATCATTTCGTATTCACACGACAAAAATTACACTTATTGCAAAAAAATAAGTAAAGCGAAAATGTTTCCCACATCTGGCATTACAAGCGAAATTCCGTCGAAGCCGACGTGTTTATGTAGCTCGTAATTGACTTGTCGTGTCAAATTACCGTTTATTAGTTGTTGCGATATCGGCTGTGCGTTATTATTTTGTCCGCCACTGTATTTAGCCGCTAGTTTGTCACTTTATAATGATGTGACGGTTATGTCTTTCTTAGTTTATATTAAACATAAATAATGGATTTCGTATTTACTATATTAAGTTAGTTATTTTGGATAATCGCACTAGACCAAAGACAAATTTAAAAAATCGGAGTTGAAATAAATACTTCTTAAAATGCAATCGAAATCAACAGGTACGAGTAACCAAATACATCCAAAATTCCAACGATTTTCAAGATTTCTGTTCGGTTTAAGATAAACTCACTCCTTCGAAATCGGAAGAATGTCATGATGTATTTTTTCATCTTAAACGCACAGTTTTTACATCCATACTTATTACTAAACTTGTACTAACTACTGCAATACTAAACTTTTACAGCCTAACAGGATCCTGCTTAAGAGGACGCCGGCGCCGACCGCTCAGTGGCGCCCTCATTTCTATTATTATGTTTTCTAATAAATTAAAGTATTGTCTTGAAATGGAAGGATGGTTTATGTTGTACAAATGAATACGCAATTTATAGGATACTAGCGACCCGCCCTCGCTTCGCTTCGGTTTATGTGAGTTTTCTGTAACACCCGTACATGAAACAGGATTTATTATACATATAAACCTTCCTCTTGAAACACTCTATCTATTAATAAAAACCGCATCAAAATCCGTTGCGTAGTTTTAAAGATCTAAGCATACATAGGGACAGACAGCGGAAAGCGACTTTGTTTTATACTATGTAGTGATAAAACATAACATAATAATATTGGGTCCTTACATATGAAATTGGCGTTTTGTTGAACTGGCCACTTAGGTTCAAAATATCTGGCGAGTGGCTAACAGTTCTAAATTCAAATTATTTCAAAGTTTAAGTCGTTTTGCTATCGCGTCATTTGTTTTTTCTTTGACGTCATTCTGTTCACAATATTTACGAATACGAGTTCCACCGTAGTACCAGTGCTGCAGAAGCGAATTGAAGAATTACATTTATGTGTATGAGGTAGTTACTGTAAAAGAAAATACGGTACTTTTTTAGTTCCAACGTTTCTGGAAATTGTACCTACAAAACAAGCCCCGTGGACGGCCAAGTTAATAAAGAAGGATCAAAAGTGATAGTGGAAGCGGATCCATCGCAAACTACGTCAGAGTTAACAGGCTTCGAGGTGAGTGATAAAACAGTTTTAATTCACCAGAAACAACTGGAAAATTCTCGAAAACTGCCTAATAATTGAATATGAGTTCTGCTAACTCGATTTGTACAACAAAAAACAATCTTTCGGTTTCAAGACAATACTTTAGTCTTAACGTTTAAAAAGTATAACAAAACACTAATAGTGATGAGAGCACTACTGGACGCTCGATGCAGTCTTAGGTAAGTCGGTATTTTCGAACCGCCACGACTTGAGGACCTTCAAAAGACAAGCATACGCTTCTCTCAAAGACCGACACCGCATCTGCCATTCCTCTCTTGCAGTTTCAGATGCTCAAGAGCTGTGGTCACTTTCCATCTGAGCCTCTAGTACATTTTTACATACACAAAAATGTCTCGATCGCGTATGAATAACATGGTCACTTACGCGTTCGAGACAGTTTGCAGCGTGAACAGCACCTTACACACGAGGCACTGGTGACCAGAGGGCTCGTTTGTTACTAGCATAAAAAAAACATGGCCGACTTTTCACAGCCGCCCGTGTATTGACGAAGCGTGACGCGGCAAAAAAGTGTAATTTTAGTGCGACTAAACACGGCTACTTTGTCGCTCTGTCGCCATTGTTGCCCTATCCGGATTAGTAGGATGGGCGCCGCGACTAATAGGACATAACCTCCTAGATCCGGGTGTAATAATCTAAATATTTGTTAGAGTTTGCGTGACGGAACCAAGCCGGGGTTATATGTGACGCCGATTTAAATGTTACTAAATCGAAGTTTTGGATTTGTTAGATGAATTTCCCCCATTCGTTATTTCTTAATAGCAGAAATTACCTTTCGTATTTTTCGGCCCAAGTTTTCACAGTCGTGTTTTTCCCTGTAGCAATTTGCCCCGTTCCGGAAATTAATTTAATAATATCGACAGAGATCTTCATTCTGGGTGCTGCATATATCCTAAAGCTACCTCCGTATTTTTACCTCATCCTGATCGGTAAAATAATATGCCAATAAAAAATAATGCTCAATAAACTTATTTACAGTCAAGGAATTCAATTCCTAGTCCACTTTGAACTATCTCAAAGTGACGTAATCAATCAAAACGTAAGAGACATCTTGTGATTTTATTTACCTACAGTGTCAGTTTGACATAGTCCAAAGTGAACTAGGAATTAAATTCCGTGACTGAACCTGTAAACACTTCATTGTCAAATCAAAGTAGTACAAAAAATAACTTATCCATTTAAGGGATCTCTTCCGGTTAAATAAATAAAAATAGCAAACAATAGACAAATACTAAAGTACAAAATATAGACGAGAGTAATCAATAGTAACCATTAACTTTTAAAGCAACACGAAAAACAGAAATCAGCACAATCATTATGTAATTGTATCTAAATAAATACGTATTATATTACATACCTAGATGAATAAAAAAAACCTTTACACTTTTACATAACCATAATTACATAAATAAAAACCATCCAAGTTCCGATGGCTACTTTCAACACAATCCCATTCAATCGCACCGATTGGTCGCGCCGGAGTCGAAACTTGCGCACACGCACAAAAAACGCCTCGCAATATAGTCCAGTCATCCCGCGGGATTTCCTACAATTTGCGAGATACTATCTGCCCACCACGTTTAGTTACGGACTAATCTGATTCATTATTTGCATTAGGAGATTTACTTTGCTGTTTTTTAGCAGAGAAGGATGTCCGGCAAGTTGCTTAAGACTTTTACGTGTTAGGTTAGGTCATACGGGGTACAAAAAAGCCAAGCCGAAACTCTGTTTGGTATGTTAGAGAATTCGTTAGCGTTTAAACAAAAAAAAGTCGTATCTGCACGAACGAAGATACACGACAAGCCATATAAATTGTGTTCTACCGTACCTATACCCTTACAGTTAACGTACTCGCTAGCGAGTCGAAGCTCTGTCCCCCTCGCAGACCTCGCAGTATTCTTATAGAGTGCGAGGGACAGAGCATTCGACTCGCTAGCGGGCACGATAATTGTAACTCATGGTGAGGATACTGAGCCTTGAGTGTAAGTTGCTGTTCATGCAGCAAAACCATCTTCAACGCGTTTACGTCCATGTTATTTTTACGAGAAATGCAAACGCGTTTGAGTCAATTTTAAATTAGCTACTTACACTAAGGGCTCTCCCTCGCCATGAGTATCCTTAAAGAAAACCCAGGGGGCCTAATATGGCTGCATTTATTGCGTGACAAAATGTGGATAAAGCATCCGTCACTTTTTGACACGTTGTTTAGTACGAGAGTGACGGATGCTTTATCGATATGTTGCCACGCGATAAACGCAACCATACTAGGCTCGCAGGTCTCTCAGGGTACTTGATTTAAGGTGCCCCAGTTTTAGGTATAATTTCTATAAGTTTATCACGTGATATTTGTTGGATAAGGCATCCGTCACCTTTTGACAAGTAAATAAGTACACGTGTCAAAAAGTGACGGATGCTTTATCCACAGTTGACACGCGATATAGACGCAGCCATGCTAGGCCCGCTGGGCGCGGAGATAAGCAAAAGGTAATTTTTTTACTTCAAATAACATCCGAGGAAATAGCAGTAAAAAATTCTACTTAACATAGAAAACTTTTTATTGTTAGGTTTATGATATTGAAAACGAACCTTCTGCCTGTTTCAATTACATGAATCGGTTTATCAATCATGAGGCTAATGAATTATCTACTTTCAATTAAATTGAAATGAATCACCAAATGTTATCTTAATAGTACATACATACATACATACATTAAATCACGCCTGTTTCCCAGAGGGGTAGGCAGAGACCACTTCTTTCCACTTGCTACGATCTTGACAAATTTCTTTCGCTTCTTCCACATTCATACATCGAGTCATGCACGCACGTCGGTTTCGGGTACTTAAGATTCGGCCCTTTTCCAGTATTTCACCGATTTGACTCGAAAAAGTACGCCTAGGGCGGCCCCTTCCGACCCGTCCACTCACTATCGATGTGTATATCTCTTTCGTCAATCTTCTTTCATCCATCCTTTCCAAATGACCGAACCATCGAAGCATGCCCTTTTCAATCTTAATAGTAAAGTAGTATAATTTTAAAACCACAATTGTATAGTTGAATAATTTAAGGAAAAACCTACGAAAAATAATAAAATTATCATCACGTCCAGTATCAATAATTCTCTAATTGGAAAAGTTATTAATAAAGCGTTATTTAAATAACATAAAATATACTTGGTTCACTTTGCCCGGTTAATCATTCGTAACTAATGAACAAAAAAAAATATGTTTTTAAATCAAAACTATTCAAGATTTTGTAAGGACTCATTTTCCCACAATTTAAATAAAGTTAGGTACGGTCGGCTAAGAAAGTGGTCTTTCAGTTTTGACAAAAGTTTCTGTGAGATCTAATTATCGCTAAGGTTGACACTTGTCACTGTCAATATTATTGCAAGGGAAAATCAAACTTGTTGTATCATGACGTGCGAATTAACTTCAACCGTAGGGTAGTAGACCTCATTTGGCCGATAATACAATGTTTTTTTCTGTTAGCTCACAATACTACTCAGCCTTTCTTGTAAAAAAAATATTCACCAAATTAATAATTGCAGAATACAACAGGTTCATTAAAAAACCATAATATGAGCTTCTTAACCCATATTCAAGTCAGATTTCGACGACGCGGTAGTCTGGTACCTGGTACCCAGCCCACGAAGCATGAGGTGAGGGTTTCCGAAATTAAATCTTTGTATGATGAGCTTGAATATTTGCTTGAGTTCCGGGTGTCAAAAGTCAAAAGCCATTATAATATAAGTAAGTTTCTTCATCGTAATTCGTAGAAAACATTTAGTAACCAGCCAAAGCTAAATAAGCTCTTAAATCCTGCAACATAGCAACAGTTCTACCGATTCTCGATCGAGTATTCTTAAGATTAAAGCGCCCCTTGGATCAGAACACGGTAAGAAACGCTAAAAGTATGACGAATATCATTTATTTACATATCAATAATAAATAATGACATAGACCCAAATTGGTTGCCCAAATGGATCAGTTATAACCGCTTGACCAACCACAACCCATTGATAGGGTATTAAAATAAACCAAACGAGTAGCCATGATTCACGCAAAGATTGGTTTACTCATAACGTTAATTTAGAATAAATGTTTATAGTAACTGATGAAGGAACATATATATTGAGGATGATATGAGTCAAATAGTCACTTAACTACTTGACTTAAGGCAGGAAATTGTAGACATTAAAGATGTGACTTAACGTCTTTGGTTTTTAGTATCGCTAATGTTACAATTATAATTGAGTGATTAAAATGTAAAATGGTTGAATGACTTTGTCAAGTGGCGCCTACTTGTTATTTGTGCGTAATAATAAATTAAAAAGAGAGGTCTTACAATCCACATTTGTCAGATTTATCCTGAATTCGGCTTTGTCCTCGTCAAATATAGTTTCCACCAGACACCAAAGTTACAGATTCCACGACCAAAAAGTCTTCCAAGTTCATTCATATTATTTTTACATAATGTGTATATATTTCACTGCTTAAATACAAAAGCGCCACAAAACATAAACAGATATAGTTTGATTTAAAACTTAAAGTACATAGCATTCCGAATTTAAATGCAATACAAACACATTTCGATTTGTGGCCCTTCAGTATTTAAGCAACGATTTGTATCTCATATCGTTTTCAATGTCTTTAAATTCCAGCACGACAAAAATTGTTATCAATAATTCAATAGTTTATTGCACAAAATTATTGCTTTGTATGAAGGGGTGATAATGTCCATCTTATTCATTTAGAAAAACCAGGAAAATGTCGCGGTTTGATATAATGATAACTACCTATTTAGGATCCTAACAATTGGCAGCCATTTTTAATTTCACGGACAAGAAAATACCACTCATTCTCGCTCACAGCTAAGCCGATATAGTAGATGAACTCTACGCTACACTAACCTGTTGATCCTTGAATGTGCAAAGAACGCGCTACAACTCGTGTCTGCAACAAGTGGTGTACTAGAAATAGAAAACGCACCTAATTAAGCCATCCATTCATTATGTTTACTCTTACTTCTAATAGAGGCAACGAATGGGCCACAAAACTTTTATTTTATTACAAATTGTCTGCGTTAAAGCGGCGGCGCGTTTACTACCACTAAAACTGACCATAGTTAGCTTTAGCACTAGACTATGGGATAGCGCTACTCCACTAAAGTTCTGTGCCCGATAGATTAAGCAATGTTGCTAACAGAGTGGTATTTTCATTTATAAATCTTTTCTATACTCCCGTAGCTCTAAAAAACCCGTTTTGATAGATATAAACTCAGTACAAAATAAGTGTTGGAGGCATGTTCAAGGTAGTGGTCGTCTTCTGCGTTGAGAGCTTTCAAATCAGGCTTTTGAGAACGATGCCAACTTGTTCATCTTAATTATTATTACATACATAGTATAAAACATTCCACGTTTGTCTGTTCGTATATCCGCTAACTCTTAAACCACGCAACAGACTTAGATACGGGTTTCACCATTAGTTAGATAATTTTTCACGAAAGATTTTTCTATAATTTGACTTGATTTTTGGTGTATGTACGAGTGTTACAGAAAATAGACATAAACCGATGCAAAGCAAGGTCGGATCGCTAGTTTAATGTGAATGTCAAAGTGTTATTGTTTGTTGTTCCGTTTTCAGGATTAAACAATCCCTATATTACTTACAAACTTTTAATTTCTAAAAATTAAACAGTTTCAAAAGGAAATGAAACAAATAACTTAAGCATGAACGAAGTCTAGAAAAAAGGTTGTGGCATATTATCTGAAGTTTAAAAGTAAAGCGTATAACTCAAACTTAGCTTTAAAGTTTTATTTCATGACTAACTATGCACTTAATTTCAGTCAACATGAAACCTTTTAAAATAACGTCATATCTCTTACACTCTCGTACCCATTAGCTCACTAAAGATTGGTTTTGTCAGAGAGATGTGTCACATTGTTCTTAAAGTGTAATACTCGTAAATGGCTTAAGAACATTAATGGATTCCTGAAAAAATTGACACTGAAAATAATGTCAATTGTGATTTATACTTATGCTCCATAACCTATTTGTACAAGGACTAGTAGCGTAGTTAGTTGCAATATTTGTGATTCATTTGGATATATCATAATATATCAGAAATACCAATTGCCCGAGATCAATGACATTTCCAGGGGATACGGCCCGTGGTAGAGATAAAAACCTGACAAGTCAGCGAAGTTAGGCACAAGCGATGTTTTGATAGAAGACTTTATTTTTTGATACCACTTATAAATCAAACCTAACCGAACCAACGTATAGCAATTATTATTATGCATTTAATCCAAAGTAGTTCAGGCATAATGTAGATTTAGGAGAAATAATAATTCAGATAAATAAACGAATATTCATAAAAAAATATTGGAGTTATAAGATGTTCTCGTCTGACACATCTGTTTTAACCTATCATTAGCTATTCTATGGCCACCGGTATAGCCGGTGTCGCATGTCTTTGTTTGATTTTACTATTGCAACGATGGAATTTAAGCTTTGACTTAGGGTTGTCAAACACGACTTTTAATTTATTTGCAGTGGACAAACAAAAGGTTGTGTTTTAGTTTGTAAAACAATACCTATAGTCGATTAATTATTGTGTATTAAGCTAGTGTACCTAAGGTTTACACATGAACACTTATTGACAGGTCATTATAGGAGCATAACAACTTGGTTCTTTTAAATTTTAGTGTTATTTATTACTATTTACACCTTTACCTATCATGACATACATAGCCATGATACAAACTGTACAAATGTTTTTCTTTTCTATCGCTCCAAATGTATGGGATGACAGTTTATCCTAACGCACGAGAATGTCATCCCATACATCTTGAACGATAGAAAAGAAAACGTTAGCGTTTGCATCTTGGCTAGGGCCCCAAAGCTAAGTTGTGGATTTTGACCATAGGGCAAGTCGATATATTCAGAATCGCTCAACGAACTAACAAAAATACTATTATGGGAGTTTTCCTGAAGGATTGAATTTGGAATGATGCAATACTGCAGATGACCAAAAATATAGCTCAGCTGATTAGCAAGTTAATGCGGCAGTGAATTTGTCACATTACCCGAAGAACCAACAACAGTGGTTAAATTGTGTTCAAATGTGTTCTTCGGCAAAAACCATGAATCGGTAATATCATAGGACGGTTGTACGTTATTTTACAGACTGAAGTTGTTTAGAATTTCATTTCATAGAATTTTTTTCTCGTATTATCATTTCATAGAATAATCAATATGTAGAATAATTACTTTGAAGACTTTTAAATCATCGTTTTTTATTTTAAATAAAATTCAATGTTTCTTTTTTCATATCATAGAATAGCAAATTAAATATTCTTTGTTCTCATATTATTTATTTAAAATATAACTTAATAACAATAAAATCAACTTATAGAGTAGGGTGCAGTTTGTGAAGGTGTGTGAAATGAAACGTTTGAAAAAAAGCATACGATTTTAATTTGCAGTCAAATGGTATCGCATAGCTTATTCAAGGGATATAAAAAAAATAACCTCGAAGGCTAAGGCGGGAGCTTGCTTCGCTTCGCTCCCGCCATAGCCTTCTAACCTAACCTATTCAAGTCGGTTCTGCCCAGAGAGGTCTTGCTCGCTCGCTTCGCTCGCTCGCTCACTCATATTTATATCATAATATAGTATTTATCTTATAACCCAACCTTCTAAAAAATGCACTGACCAAACAATATTCGTTGAAAAATAATTATATTGTTTGATAAGTATGTGTAATGAAAAAATAAAATTACAAAATTCATTGAATTGATTTTCTGTCGAATTTGTTTCTTTCAAGTAAATAGTTAAAAAAAAAATATATACGAAGCAAAAATACAAGGACCAAATAGTATATGAAACATTTTCTGTGAAACAAAATTCTGTAATTTTTCAGTCTGTAAAACAAGGGGACACCATCATAGGACACCTTCTAGCGACGTGATCTCCGCACGGCTGATGGAAATTTGATGAGGAAGGCCGAGAATTGTTCTTAGTGACTTAAGTATCACCTATGATGATGACTCCGTAAAGAGGCCATATGGGAAAAAGCGGCGTGTGAGATGTGGTCCTACCGCAGAATGTTACGCATCCGGTGGACGGACCACATCAACAAAACTGAAGTTCTTCGGAGGATGGGGAAAAATGTGGAGTTGGTTGGTACGATAAAACTAAGAAAAGTTGCTTACCTGGGCCACATACTGAGAAACCACCAATACGAGCGTCTTCAAACGATTATGATGGGAAAGAAAGCCGGAAAGCAAAGAGTTGGAAGGCGCAGGATGTCATGGCTCCGTAACATCAGCTCACTGGCATCAAAACAGTAGAACAATTGGTCAGACTTGCTCTGGACAAGACCACATTTAAGGAGCTGACTCCTAACCTTCAGTAAATGAAGAGGCACTATAAGAAGAACAGATGGGATAAAATCAACTGGTGAAATAAGTATAGAATAGAGGCATTCCATCCAAGTCCTCAGGGTTAGAAACGCATTTGCGGTCTTATGGTTGCAGTCATAACATTGTAGTCTTGAGAATGCAAATGTATATTAATATTGATTTCATAAATTATTTTTACGTATACTTACTACTCGATGACGATAGAAAAGTCAACGTAAATTTCAAATTTAAGTATGCATACTAGAGGGCGCTGATCAATATCAATCGCCATACACATTTTCTCGATAACGACGATACGTTAACGCTCCTCAATGGATTGAAAAAATTGTACTCGGTGTGTTGTTTGCCAGCTAATTACTCGTACCTCGTTGACAAATTATAGTGAGTAATTTAAGAAAATGAGACCCTATAACCAATATAGCTTATTTCTCAAGTTAAACTTCAACATGATGTCATGAATAGTTTAGAACCGTTAATTGACTATTCAGTCTTAAAATAGCAATGAACTAGCCAAGCGATCTCGCTTGCTATAAATCCAGGCGGCGTGAGAATGAATCCTAGTTTAAACTGCGGTATGAATAAACATAGCGTGTTGTAGCTTACCGCGTTGTGTGATATGCATGTACATCAGCTGTAGCATTGTTGTAGTTTTGAATTTTCTTTGGAATTGGCCGATTTTTATATTGATATTTTTTAATAACAATTTTGAGGAATAGGTTTATCTTCAAGCATCAAATATTAAAATAATGAATAGGTTGACTGACGTTTATTAAGTACCAAATCTTGAAATTATACTCTTTTACTAGAACATGCTAAATGCAAATATTAGTTTTTGACCTTACAGTATTTTAGTTTTTTTTTCTTAGCTTTGTAGTTCAACATGTTAGAAATTCAAGTTTTGAAAAAAAACATACTAAGTAACTAAAATTATGTTTCTGAAACTGTGTTTTTTTGTTCAATAAAAATAATATTGGCGTAAGAATATCATAATCCGTTTAGAGAAATCGGCTACGTTTTACCTTAACAATGTTAACATAAATATTTTTTTAAACACATTTTTCGCTGGTTACTTTAATTACTACCAATAATGGAACACTAAATTACTATTTGAACCTAATCCCAAGTAGCAGAAGGTGTGTATAGAATGTGTCCTTTAATAGGCAAAACCATTCAATTGAATGAAAATTAATGCGTAAACGCCATTACCTTAAACGTATAACTTTACAGATGCGTTCTGTCTCTACCATCCTCACAGTAATTGCTCTACCGTTGCCATGGCAACTAAAATAGAAACTGGAATTTAAGCCCTAAGCTTAAATAAATAAGGTGCAGGTAAAATAACTTTAGTATCTCTAAGGGACGTATATATGCGCATGCGCAGCTTTCGCGTTGCGCCTGACCTTTCCGACGAGGTGCGTCTAAGTACGGACACAAGTAATATGAAGCGCGGATCAAGCAATAATAGACTCTTGGTCAACGGCATAAGCGCTTTGACACGAGCTTATAATGATTATGTTCTACTATAACTATGTTGTTTCGCGGCATTTTCAGATGTCAACGCGAAACATTAAACAGGATAATTGAAATTCTAAAATTCGATTATGTCATGATGACAGGTTAGTCACACGCAAGGTTTTTTATAAACGTTTGCACCGCGTCCAAATAACGTTTTACCAAAACAAACAGCGTCTCTATTCTACTGGGCAAAATCATATTGCCTTTGACGTGTTTAAGCTTTGTTTTTAACCCGACCGCCATTTCTGCCAAGTAAATAAGAGCTATCGTAACGTTGACTCGACAGAAGCAATAAGGCTCCCGTGTAGAATCATGGCGCATACATACATAATCTCTCACTCCTTTCCACTCTCAACATTTGTTGATAATTCTGTAACCACATTTTGCGGGTGGTAGGACCTTGTGCAGGGTCCGGATCGCTACCACCATCTTATCCATTAACCTACCGCCAAACAGCAGTGTTCGCATTGTTGTGTTCCGGTTTGGGGATAAGACAGCCGGTGAAATGACTAGCATAGAGGCATTCCATCTTAGTCCTCAGGGTTGGCAACGCATTTGTAGTCTTAGGATTGCATTGCAGTCTTGTGAATGCGAATGTCTATGGGTCACAGTTTCCGCTTACCATCGGGTGGCCTGTGTGCTCGTTTGTCTTCTCTATGCCATAAAAAAAAGGCTAAGATTTTTACCTGTATTTGGATAGGTTGCAAGCCCATCGCCTAACAGTACTGCAAGCCTTTAATCATGGCCCAGTTTTTCAAAATCCACTGATAAGATTTAATTATATTTGCAAAACAAAACTAGTTAATTATTTTGGTAATGTTTCTCATGTCTAACCTATAAAATTGCAAATGCACCTTTTTTTTGGTACGAAACAATATTGAATAGTGACAAATTATTATTTCTAGATTTTTTATACCCTAAAAAATTAAAATATCCATGGTTGTAAGTGTAATAAATGGTTGGAAATAAGTTAAAGCAACGTAAACGCATATTTACGGAAGACGCGATTATGTGCTCTGCGCGTGTTTGTTCCTTGTACATGGTTTGTTTTAGAGCAATGTCCGCTTGGACTATTGTTGGGATAATAATTATTAGTCTCTTGAAAATACATTGTTGCTATGCAATTTTTTTTAATATTGAAAAAAAATATATTTTTTCAAAACTTACAAAACAAACATGTTCATAACAATCTAAATATATAAAAGGAGAAACTGACTGACTGACTGACTGACATATCAACGCACAGCCTAAACGGCTAAACGTAGGCACTTGAAATTTGGAAGGGACAATTTTTGCCCAACGAAGTGGACAAGGGAACAGCTAGTATAATATATATATAATGAAACACCAACTCCAAAGTTAACTGGAAGAGTTCCCATATGGCTATGTACATTATTTGTGCAAACATGTCTCGTACCTGTGTGCAATAAAGAGTTTACATGCATACATACATGAATAAATCGTTTTTAATCATTTTGTTAAGGTCTGCTCAAATACAAAAAAGTTACTTGTAATTTACCGAATTTCATAAAAATGGTACCCATCAAAAACACCTAAGTTAACATCGAATAAGCATACAAACAAATACAAATGCCATGTCAGTAGACTTTAGAGCTGCGGGCCTAGTAGGTTGCGTTTATCGCGTGACAAAATGTGGATAAAGCATCCACCCACTCTCGTACTTACTTGTACAGTGTGTTACCAGCACCCTGGCTTTTTTTAAAGTAGGTTAAAACAACGTATATCTGTAACGTAACTATGACATAAGTTTAATTAATAAACAACTTTTCAGGCTTTGTTAACTTTCTAACAAAATGTTAATTGCCAGCAATGTAAAGCACAGCAATTTGACAAGTGTAAATGACAGTCGACGGCTACTTAGATTATTATGATCTGCCACGACATGCCTTGTACCAAGCAACAGCGACACTGATAACGATGAACACGCAGCACATGCACTACATTAAAACTGGACAGTATTTAAGAAAATTTATTGGGAAGTTATTTTTAATATTTTTTTATTGCTAATACTTGCAAACAATTGCTAAAGCAACGTATTATCGGCAGTTTTAATAAATGCCCGCATACCGGTAACACACTGTATACGTGTCAAAAAGTGACGGATGTTTTATCCACATTTTGTCACGCTATAAACGTATTAGGCCCCTTGTCTTTTCTCGATCGACAAGATCAAGAAACAATGATCAAGGTGTCCACCGACGTCGTGTTGACAGATGTCAGTAACGGAGTAGCAAGCGATACCGATATTGGCAAGTGCGAACAGGGGGGTTATTATGACATAGTTATGCAATTCTGTTTACGCTGAGAGAATAGGACAGAGCTATATAACTGCCATAGCTCTGTCCCTTACACTCACCGTAAAATGAACTGCATAGTTATGTCATAATAACCCCCCTGGAATCGATTTACGACACTACCTATATGTAGATCTTCGTCCGATCGATCATGCTAACTGTTTCATTATATTCAGGGCGATCCGTTATCGGAAAGTCCTTTACATTATGTTTTTGTGGTAATGATGTATCAGAAGTGTGACAAGCGGTGCACGGATCAGCGACAAGAAAAAACTTAAAAAAAAACGGTTGCGGTCGGACCTCTTTTGGCGCAGTGTTTTTATTGACAGTGACATCTTGTAATTGGTTTATTAATATTTCGTTTAGTGATTAGATAGTTCCGTACGGTATCGAGGCCCACACATGTTATTAAAATCTAGAATGTGAATGACATATTATTCCGATTTGTTTTTACTGTAATAGGTACTCATGATTCATATCGTATCGTAATCCAGTAAGAAAGAAGACTTTATTTGAAGTTAGAACAGGGGCTAATTTAGATACTTCATTAAAATACTAGGACAACTTTATTTTATTTTATTTTATTTTATGATTTGGCTTAATATCCTAACTATCTTTCAAATTGATTGGCTACCCGACATTATATCCTACCGATCCTCACAGTTTAGAAAAAAATATAAAATTAAAAAATAAACGTAAGTAGGTAATATTTTTTTTATTAATTAAAAATATTAAAATTCCTATCCCAAATTGCAAATTCTTGCGTAACCTAGCTATGGACAGATTGACCAGAGTGATTATAGAAAATTAAAGATATTAGGTTATTTATATGATCTGTAATAATTTGAGGTTTAATATATATTAAACCTCGAGGATAAAATATCACGCTAACTTACCTTAATATCTAGCTAACTTATAAAATAAAGCCCTCCATTGCACCCACTCGGAGCATCATGCCGGACACACAAAAAAACGATAACATGTAATCTTTTGTAGATATCGAATCAGTTTAAAAACTCGCAGGTTGATATCATGAGGAACTGCTTAGAGTTGCTGCTGCTTTCTATAGATACTTAAAAAAAACTATGTGTAACCTTATCTAATTCAAATAAATACTGTTAAAAAAAGGAACCCCTGATTAAAAAATGCTTGTTAACATGGCGCTTACATGGATGACAAAGCTGTTTAAAAGTTCACTTAAAACATTAAGAAGTTTTAAGTTCTTTCTCTAGAGTAGCCACTTGTTATAAGTTGTGACCGCCCACGCCCGCACGCGCAAATAAGCAAAATGTTACTGACTTCGACTGTGCACAGTGTCCAGTGTGTGTGTATGTTCAGGGACTTACTTTGACTTTAAATAATTAGGGATGAATTGAAAAGCATATACAAATATATTATTTTGTAACGGATCTGCTGCCTTCCCTTTCCTTCTATCTATCCTCTGGCCAGCGGGTAATTATGGTCGTGTTTCTCGATGTGGATAAACGTGAATAAAACATCTCGCTGCTTAAATGCAAAAGCACCACAAAACCAAAACAGATATAGTTTGATTTAAAACTTAAAGTATATAGCATTCCGAATTTAAATGCAACACAAACACATTTTGATTTGTGGCCCTTTAGTATTTAAGCAACGATCTGTCACTTTATGACCATAGAACATAATGGAATAACAATCACATTGGCAAATTTTTATCCAAGAAAATTTGATAGTTCCCGAATGAATAAGTAGAAGGATGGAGTCGCACGCCCATGTTTTGTTTTTAGTATATAGTTATTACGACAAATATAAAATTAATGTAAATTACCATAATGTTTATTATTTTGGCTAAGCGAAAAACAGACGTTATGATTATACATATATTATTCAACTGAGTGATGTCTAATGCCTAAAGGTACAATTCCAAAGTAAGCATACTGTAATGACTACACTTTTATTGTAGGCGATTCTGTATTTTATCTTATTGTTACACAACTCTTTGAGCTAATGCGTGTACATAACTGCACTTATTTGTTGTCTTTGATATTTAGGTTAGGTTTTTTTATTTCTACGTTTATTAATATATAAATGCTAGGAACAAAACATCAAGTCATAGAAACGCTTAAGTTGGATGGAATAAGGTCACTTAAAACAATTTATTTTATTTCGGACCGGAAAATTCCAGAACAGCAGAACCCTACTCGCGAGCGACATTTGATATTTGCCGTAATGTCTGGAGTTAGATCCTAAATATGACCTTAACTTGAGGCTATGCTCGTACGAAGGCAATTAAGTAGTTAGTCACGCAATTCTATTCGGCTATACCAACTACAACTAGCCGACCGAATTTCGCAAGATATTATTTGCTTTTGTTTTTATTAGATCATTATTTTATTTATCTACATCCATATCATAACTTCCCTATAATATGTTCCATATCAAGAAACCTGTATTGGTTGTATTTTAATGTCAACATTAAAGTATTGCATGTCATTAATGTGATGCGACGTGGTTGCATCTTACATTAAGATACAGGGCAACCACAGATACAGGTTTCACACATATTGTAGAAAACTTATGTTAAGCATGTAGATTAAGTTATGTATGCGACTGTACACATAATTAGACATCATGCACCAGTCACATAATAGTACATTGTGTATTAAGGGTGGTAAAGAAAGAATTACAAACGAGAGTCTGTTAGAAGCCCGAAGCCAAAGGCTGAGGGCTTTAATGACTCGAGCTTTGTATTTCCTTTACCACCCGTGTAACATACAATGTTTTTCATCACAATTGCGAGGAAATGAAATAAAATCAGACAAAAGATCATATTTTTAACTTATTAGCGGCAGACAACATCATTGTCTGTGACTTACCACAGATAATGTCAAACGTGTTCGGAGTCCGATTCTAGTGACATATGAGATCAATAGTTTATTATGCGAGATTTTTAGGAAATAGTATTCAACTGACATTTCATCTCGAATGAAACTTCATATCGAATGGCACAAGAATTGGGGTCCTGACGTATTGTGATAGTTTGAGTCCACGTATAATATTTAAAAAAAAAGCTATTACGCACGTTAGAAGCGTAATGGTAAAAAGAGGCCCGCGGGTATTATTTTGGATTTACGGTCGAGTTTTCTAGCATGTTAGGACACTATTTACGAGCAAGTGTGATGAAAACTACTATTAATTACGTAAGTAGAGTAAGTACACACACATAAATAATCAGTTTAATTATAAGCTTCGAAGTGTCGAGCCATGCAAGTCAAATACCGTCTATGGTGTAATTGTTTATTGAAAATACTCTTTAAATTTTTAATTACTATTCTTAATAATAGTTATTTATGCAACTGATACCTGATCAAGACAAAATAATCCTATGATTGTGGGCACGTTTTGGTCCTTACTTCATCAATCATATTATAAGAGCCTGTCATTATGTGATAGTATTATTATAAAGTATAACAACGCTTACAATGCCTGAACTAACATTTTCTCAACTTTAATTGTTGTAATTCATTATATTTGTCACCTTTACTGAGTACGAGATTTAACGATCGTTGAATAAAAATTTTACGAATATGTAATTACATTATTAAATAACTCGTTTGATGTAAAAACCACTTTGCACGTGGCCGTTTATACCGTGGATCCGTAAGCAGATACAGTTTCGCGAATTTCATGGGTGTGGATGGCGCCTAGACGTGTTTGCATGGCTCTGACGTCAAGGACCTACGCACGCTTATCATACACAATGTGCCTTTCATTGCGCCCTACTTTATCATACAGTTCAAACGATAGCTTTATGACATTCTATCCCTACCGTTACTAAATTTTAAACTCGAAAGTGGGTTTGTTTGTTTTCAAGGCGCATCGCTTTACTTGATTGATGGTGAATATTGATACAGAGATGACTCCATAGCGTGAGGGTATGGAGTACTTTTTATTCAGGAAACTTTATTACAATATAACAGAGATTTAGCCATAAATAACGTATTCGCGGACGGAGGCACAAACATTAACTAAGTTAGGCTAGTGATACAATTTTAACTCTTTTATTATTTGATTTTGTGATGTATTTTATCCTAAACAGCTTGTCACTAGCCTAGCTTTATACAATTTGGAAGTCGGAATTAATAATGTTGTAAACTGTTGCATTTAATACTGTTTACCCGTATTTAATGCTGTTTATCTTTACACGGTATAAAACAAATCGCATCCCGATTCCCGCCATCAGTCCGTTTTTATGTACCTATCATAAATTACGTATGTTACCCAAAAGTCACATAAACCGAATCGAAGCGAAGGCGGGTCACTAGTTTTTTAATAAAATCGAAATGAGAAACAAAGTGAGTGTAAAGTTTTTTTAGTAATGCTTGTTAAATAATGTACGCATCAATATCAAAAAATGATTTTGTTACTTTGCTCGGGTACCTACTTGGAAAGGAAATAAAATAAGTAGGTACAAGGCTTTATTATTAGTAATATGATATTCACTTAACTATTCACGACGAACCACTTAAGGTGATAAAACAGATACCTTGTTCAACCATCATTCCTGAGTCACTTATGGTTACGGATAAGTAGAAGTAATAGCAACCTGGGGATTCCCACAGATATTGACTTAGATTATAAGAGATCCGTTCTAACGGTACTTAACCTTAGTACATATCTGTGTCATAATGTAATCCATTACAATACTGTTATGTAAGTCGTAACGCAACAAAAGAACTTTTGGCAAAGATTTATAAAACAAAGAAAGGATAATGTTGGTTCTCAGCACATGGAAAAAAATAAAGAAAAATTAGAAAAAAAACGCAATTAAGTAATTCGCTTTGACAATAAAACCTACGGTGGGCGTTTTATGTCTATGATTTCTTCCATACATTAAAATCTAACAACTGAATAAAAACATTAAACGCGATGATAAACAATTGATATAACAACGGTAATTTATTTATTATACCTTTGATATCATTTCTATAATTTTATCTGATAATAACGTCGATTACTTAAATAAAATATATGATTGTGTTTTCATTGTAATGCCTTATTTAATTGAAATACTCCGTGTATAAAGGTATATAGCTGCCGCACTCGGAGATGTTAATTAAATCTAATGCTTGATTAAAGTGGCTGCTGTCACTTTCTATGCTATGTAAAAGAATAAGACAACACGTCACTAAACAAGCATTCAATTTAATTGACGTCTCTTAGTGTGGCAGTAAAGTGTATATTTACATTTTAACAAATGACTAAACAAACCAAATTCTCAAAATAGACTACTATTTATACCAAATAAGGTGTGACTTTTAAAGATTCCCGATGAGATACGACACAACAAAATGACTACAACATATTTGTATAACCGCTGTCGACCGCAAGACGGCAAATACCATTTACCCGTAACGTTTAGAGAAATATTCATAGTAACGAGAATTCAGTTTCCTTTGATATAATAGCTGGACTAGCCAGGGCTTCTTAGAAGACTTTATTAAGTGTTTGGTTTTTAATTACGAGTATATCAAAGAACATGTAGGTTGTATCTGGAACATATTAAAGGTTATTACGTTTTATACGTTAAGGATTCTCTCTTTAGCTAACTTTACACTAGAGGACGGTGCTACTTTTTCTTTCCGTTGAAGGTCAACTTTTGAAAATATCCTTTGTGGGGAGGGGGGAATACCCAAGCAATATGTCCTCGAATATGTGATCAGAGATTAAGTTTGTTAGGCACGGAAGAATTTTATATGTCTAGAGGTAAAGCGTAATTTTATCGAATTTCGCTTCATCTATTGTATCATTTATTCGAACTCAATTTTTTGCTGAAATCATGATATTTCAGGATAACTTCAATATTAATTACGTAGGTGTGGTTAGGTCAGACTAGAGACTACCAAAAAAAATCATGCAATGCGAAAGGCTTTCCTTAAAATGAAAATTCTGCGAAATGATACGATCGTGTGTGTATATCGTGTGTGTAGATACCTAGATGAAAGTCAGGGAGTCCGGTACAGTCTTAATCAATCAGTTTTATTCTGTCACATACATAAAGTGTGTTTAAAAATAAAACTTCTAATTTATCGTTTACATACTTAAAAACATATTTATTTATCAATTTTTTCGCAGTACCGGTTATCAATCAAATATTTGGTGTAGAGCGCGTCGCACGCCACCAACTCTGTATTTATATTTAACAAAAACATAATTAACAAAAAAACCCACTTCACATACGACCTTAACAGTAACACCATACGGTTTAATCTACTTCGCCATTAAAGTTCAAATATACTGTTTTAACTCGCAAGGCAGGTGTGTCTCGGTACGTCAGCGCCCGCGCAGTGACGCAAGCGAGGTGCGATAGACGGCTGCATTTTTTTTCTAGGAAGGCTGGGCGGAGGCTCGGCTTGTATCCGTGATACGGTTTATTTTTAAATGTAACGCTTGAATCTGTGGATCCGTGACTTCCTTGGTTTGTTTGTAATGATTATTGACGTAGTTAGGAACAATTATTGTTTATTTGATTGATCCTACCTGTCTCTTTATTACACTTTCACGGCCAAACCGCTAAACCGATTTCGATGAAATTTGGCATAACAATAGCTTGAGTTCCAGGGAAGGACAAAGAGGACATTTTATCCCGGGGACTTGGTCAGTTCCTGAGGAAAAAGCAAAAAACAACTACAACACAGATGGAGTAGCGGGCAACAGCTATAATTTGTAATTGCATAAATATAAAAAAATGAGAGAATATCCTACAATTACCGCACAGTCCATGAGGCAGAATACAGTTTAAAAAATTATAAGATACTTTCAGTCCCGTTTAGCACACTTCTATGAGAATTGTTATACATGAGGAATAACGATGTACGAGTTCATTGCGGACTGAGGCGCAAGAGCAAGACCAAGAAAAATGTCTCCTGTTTTTATTGAAAAATATTTAATAATAGACCATCTACAAAAAAGGAATTAATTTGCTGGTATTTCGTATTTTAATGTTTAAAAATGTCTCCTTAATTTTTTTACTCATAAAAGGCTCGTCTTCCCGCCATGTAAGATCCCTCTAAACTAGGTAAAGTATTTCGAAAGTTCTCTAAATAAAATTGAGGTAATAAATATCAAACTCCAATATGTCCTTGAAATTTGTTATACGAATTAAAAGTTAACTGTACACTAACTTATTATTAATAAAATTATAAACACTTATTCAATACTTTTCCCCCGGTTTATGTGATAGATTACTCAATGACAAACTAAGGTAAATAGTACCAAATAACACTCTCATCCATTCCATTCCCCTCATAAATTAGTGAAAATACGAAGTACGTAAATGCCTAAATGTCATTTGGAAATACCAGAAGCTATAGTTATTACGAGTTTGTTTGTTTGTTACTTTCACTTTAAAAAA
The DNA here is from genome assembly GCA_963966035.1 of Acleris laterana. NCBI lineage: Eukaryota > Metazoa > Arthropoda > Insecta > Lepidoptera > Tortricidae > Acleris > Acleris laterana. The sequence goes on from OZ014449.1 coordinate 5,166,601, forward strand.
TATGACATAATTCAAAGTATTGAATGTACGTGACCTCTGTCATATGCGTCTTAAAGAACGTGTGACGGTAAAGGGGAATAACTATGCAGTTACATATTTTGTTATTTCTACAGGAAACTTATATGAGTAAGAACGTGAGAATCATACCTTAACAAATAAACCTTATATCTAAATACGTAATGCGTAACTAAATAATATAAGATCCGAAATTATCATTAATTAAAATAAATAATAAATTAACAATGAGACATAAAAATTGTTGTGTGTGAGCCCTATTTAATACTAGCGGTTCCCGAGCCCACTTCGTCGGGCAATAGTTCCCGTGGGAATTTCGGGAATTCCTTTCTTAGTGCACCTCTACGGTACCTAAGCTACGTCCCTTACAAATTTCAAGTGCCTACATTTAGCCGTTTAGGCTGTGCGTTCATATGTCAGTCAGTCAGTCAGTTTCTCCTTTTATATATTTAAAGATTATTAATTTTGACATGTTTTAACTCGCCGCCATTACTGTCAAGTGAGTACGAGCTATCATACCGATGACAATATGATAGCATGTTAAAAGCAATATGGTTTTCCTGAGTACCTACAATAAAGCCCCTTCAGGACAATAAAATGTCAAACCCATACACTTTGCGTGCAAGTGCGTCAAAAATACTATCTAAAACAGGTAGTAAATAAGTTCCACGCTTAGCGGAAAGTTAAAGCTCACCTTTACTTTGTCTAATGCATAAAGCACCAACGCGACTCAAAGGGAAAAGGTCACAACTACTAAAGGAATTCTAATGCATACGCTACCTTATTACTTACAGTATTCAAGCTCTAGAAAAACGGGTCACCGTTCACACAAAATAGTGCGTACATGCTAACATTTTTCTTAAGTGTAGATAAACAGTCCAATTTTCTTTAGCCATTATAAGGCAGTTACGCTCTTTTATCTTGAGCATGCGCTTGCGCAACGATGAAGATAGTGGCGTGGGCGCAGCGTCGGCGGCTAGCCGAGTTATGGAAAACAGTATTGTTACGTCATCAAGGATTCTGTGACAGGAAAATATAGGTATAGGATAACTTGAGAGCTGAAGGTCTAGATTGTAGTGGTCAAAAGTATGTGAACAAAAACAACACACACATGTTACAGTGTGTTTGTGTGGTTAAATGCCAGTTGCGGTTTCCTTCTAAAGTGGAATGTTTGAAAGCCAGTGCCTTGGCTGAAATATTTTGGTTAAAATAATCATTGCCCAAATTTTCATTTCCGGAAAAGCTATTTGTATTGATTTTATGCCTATACCAAATAAAGCTTGATAACCTTTGATAAGTTAGGTTAGGTTAGACTTGTGCCTATAAAGAAATTATAACAACTCCAGTGGGAAATTTGGAAAATGATACATTCAGTCAAAAATACTTTGGCCAATCGACAGACACCCAGATTTTGTTCGTTGTAAGGAACTTAATAGTGGTGAGGAAATATCGATATTTTAGTATCGACTCGACCTACATATTCTGTCAAGTCTAAGTTATACTGTTCAATACTATGTATATGACCATCAGAAATTTTGTATTCTATAAAGCTATGATAAATATTAAATTATTGAAATAATTAAAGTAAAAACCGATATATTTGAAATCTCAAGGCGGAATAATGCACGTATTTTATCATAGTTTCTGAAAAATATGCAAGTACTCATAAGGAAATAAATTAAATGAAATTCAAAAAGTCTTGTTAACAATGCAATTCCAGAAAAGTAACAAATTTTACGATTCACTTTTTTTATAAGTTAGTTATCCCGCCCGGTGGCCAACATGTGTGTTTGTTGGTGGCTCACTATACTCTTGTATATATACTACCTCATCAATTTTGTTAAAGCTGACACAAAGACTTTTAGACATAGAAAGCGTATTAATAAAAGCAAAAGTAAGTAACTGCTTATTTAACTCTAGGTACAAGGCACATAAAAGCTGAAATGACATATCTAAGAATTATCTTACTAGGTCGCTAAGAAACGCTATTCAATTCAATGGCGGGATGATTAAATGGCTTGTTGCTACCGTACTTCTGAATTTACGCCTGAACGCTTTATTGCTATAAGCTCCGCTGTATACACGAAGCGGTTGAGACGCGGCGTTTTTACCGCTCGTTTGATTGCTAAATTACTTCTTATCTTATTTGGGTGTTTGTTCCGAATCATTTTCGTGGTCACATTTTTGTAGAAGTGGCTGCAGATTTCGATTTCGATTCTGGTTAGGTATCTTAGTTTACCGGACATCTAACATATATCCAAAAAACAGCATCAAAATATACGCCTAATTCTTCAAAAATATGTTTACAAAAGTGAGGCGGTTGAAACGCTCGAATACCCTTATACGGAATTTGGAAGTTGGTGCAAATTTCACAGTTTATACGCGAGTTGTTTTATACCTAATTTATAGAATTAGCTCTAATAATTAGGTAGGCACTCTTTAAAAAGAAAGATACCGGCCAGGGATCGTAGAGAATGCAACAACTTCTTGTTACGACTTTGTGTGGTATGGTATCTATGTAAACAAAATCAAGGTACTATCAGCCCAATGGAACCCTGACCCACCATAGAACGGTGTCACAGTGACATTATAAAACAATTTGTTTGACACTTATTATGACTTGAATCATAACGTCTCTGTGACACAGTTCTATGGTGGGTCAAGGTTCCAATGGTCTGATAGTACAATAGTGATGAGCGTTTGAAACGTCGCGTTCTGCCCATCAGGCTGCGCAAAGGCGCGGCGGGCGGCGTGGGTCGCGCAGTAGCGCCGCGCGTCCATCAGCCGCTGAGTAATTGTAGACGGCGTTGTCAGCGACACTCGCACTCACGACTGTTAAGCTCTGGTTTCCTAGGATAGCGGTGCCTTCTTACGGCCGAACCCTATATTCAAACCGTGGACAGGTAGGCTTACTTTGGGTTAAAATTTGACACAAGTTGTATGGGAAAATTTCAAATTTTAACCTGAAGTAAGAGTTATCTATTTGCGGTTTGAATATAGGGTTCGGTGTCAATCACCGCCCTCTAGGAAACCGCGCAATTTTTTTTATAAAAATAACCTTTTTTTGTGTAATCTAATGCACAGTCACGAGATTTAATTTGGTACCCACCTTAGGTCCAAAATCAATCTGATAACAACAATAAGATCGAGTTTCCTAAGAGTTAAAAATTACTTGACATCTTTAATGACATTGACAACTTCAAGAATATTTTTCTTGAAATGGGTCCCAAAATAACGCTCTGTTTTGTGTTGGTATTTTTTTATCATTATTATTACTAGCGACCCGCCTTCGCTTCGCTTCGGTTTATGTGAGTATGATATATAGCCTTCCTCGATAAATGGGCTATCTAACACTGAAAGAATTTTCCAAAGCGGACCAGTAGTTCCTGACATTAGCGTGTTCAAGCAAACAAACAAACTCTTCTGCTTTATAATATTACTAGCGACCCGCCCTCGCTTCGCTTCGGTTTATTTGAGTTTTCTATAACACACGTACATAAAACAAAATTTATTATACCTAAAAACCTTCCTCTTGAATCACTCTATCTACTAAAAAAACCGCATCAAAATCCGTTGCGTAGTTTTAAAGATCTAAGCATACATAGGGACAGACAGCGGGAAGCGACTTTGTTTTATACTATGTAGTGAGTATACATTTAACCATCCGGAAGGCCTATGTCCAGCATCACATGTCTTTTGCCGGAAACACTGAAGCGTTTAAAACGCCGCGTTTGGCCCGCTGGGCTGCGCAGGCGGCGTGGGTCGCGCAGTAGCGCCGCGCGTCCATCAGCCGCTGAGTAATTGCAGACGGCGACAGTCGCAGCACTCGCAACCATCGCGGGCGGGGATCGGCGAGAGACGATACTACAGTCTGTGAGCACTTAGGTTAGGGCTATATTAATGAACTCTTTTTTTTTTATGGCATCGAGTAGACAAACGAGCACACAGACCACCTGATGGTAAGTGGAAACTGTGACCCATAGACATTCGCAATCACAAGACTGCAATGCAAACCTAAGACTGCAAATGCGTTGCCAACCCTGAGGCTAAGATGGAATGCCTCTATGCTAGTCATTTCACCGGCTGTCTTATCCCCAAACCGGAACACAACAATGCGAACACTGCTGTTTGGCGGTAGGTTAATGGATAAGATGGTGGTAGCGATCCGGATGGACCTTGCACAAGGTCCTACCACCCGCTGGCTGAGAGGTCCGTCACGAGATACGTTAAAGTAAACGTCAAACCATAGAACACTGTCATTTTTGACACATCTCGAGACGAGCATTTAGAGTTGAGATTCGTTTATTAATACGTCCCTTAGAATATGCTTCGGTTTTGTACATCTCTCTCACTCGCTCTTGTTACGATCGCATGAGAGTGAGTGAAAGATAAGTACAAACCCGAAGCCTCTTCTAACAGCTATCGCACTGTATGACTTAATGCTTGACTGGTAGATAATGTCTTAAGGCACTTTGTGTATTGTGTATTAAAAAAAATAAAAAACTCCTGAATCTTTTATGAAATGGTTCCAATTGTAGAACCGAAGTTAAATGTAGTGAACCTGGACTTTGGATGGTAGTATATATTATATTTTTATATATTTAGATACAAGGAGATGTATCCACTTTAACACCTTAAGGTTTAAAATTGGATTACTATACTGTGCTCCTTTTGACATAATCAAAGATGCGGATAATAAGAGTTAATAAAGTCAAACAACGTTTTATTGCAAACAATATATTTACTACCATTCAAGTTCGACTGTACCTTGAGATGGAAATTTTACCTTCTATCGAATATTGATAACGTAACGTTTTTTTTTATGGAAAAAGATGTCAATAAACTTTAGTCTGTTTTTTGTTTCTTGTTTTAATTATTATTTTACTAAGGAGAAACACAAATAGTAAAGGCGATTCGAAAACGTAATGTTTGATAAAAAATATAGTATAGATGAATTAGCGAGAGCGTGGAATTGCAATACTTAAGTATTTCTCTCTCTCTTTCTCAATACCACTACATATGCAATTCCACTCTCTCGCTAATTCAGCTTTACTAGAGTCATTCAAATGAAGATGTAATCGACATATCAATACGATCTAGACTACATTGTAAACTAGCTCTGTCACACCTCTGTAACATCAACACACTACCAACCCCTCTATATACACATTTTAGTATCGAGTTATAGTCCATTCATCGTCGTGAACAAATCGAAAGCACGAACCGTACGCTTCCCCTTCATTCAATAACTGCGAATTGACTATGTAGGAATATTCACTTTGTTACCGCGCATTGTACATTGTCAAGGGACATTCAGAATAAATAGGATTCGAGAAACTATATGAAACCGCTTTGACTTAGTTATGCTTTTGTTTTTATGGTATTAAAATTTCATGCATAAAAGGGAATAAGAAAAGCTCAATTTAGCACGTTAGCATTTTCAGTCGTGTTTACAATCTAGATAAAACCTGCAATTCTGTCTACTTAGAACGTTGTTTATCGTTCCCTCGCAATTTTTTTTTTTTGCATTTTTATTGCACGGAGAAGGCAAGTGTGCACACAGGCCACCTCATGGTAAGTAGGATCTGAGATGTGATGTCGAGACTGCAGTCCCAAGACCGCAAATGTGTTGCAATTCCTAATTAGTATTACTAATTTCATCGGTTGGGTTCCCCAGCAACACAATAGTGTGGACACTGCTGCTCGGCGGTAGGTTAAAGGGTAAAATGGTGGTAGAGATCCGGACTGACCTTGCACAAGGTCTTTCCACCACTAAAACAGTGACCAAGTGACATTGTCATTATTTGACACTATAAAAAAAATACAAAATTTATTTAAGTAATACTTGCCAAAATATTATACCATGCTTGCTACCGCTAGGTGTAGGAAGTATAACTAGTAAGTGAGTGGATTTATTACTACTCACTTACACCCATGCAGCTACAGCCACCTAATATAAGAAGGCAGTATGTGCTTACGGACTTTATACTCTAATACTGCCTTATTCTTTTGAACGGCAGTGCAGCCAAAAACGTCGCTGCAGTAAACAACGGGCAAAGCATGACGTAAGGTCCGTAGACGCTGAAATATCCTACAGTTTATGATTCATTGGTACCTATAGGTTACTAACCTATCACTGTTACACGGGAAACAGTTATTCTCCTGGCATAAAATATACATAGGTAGGTATAGGTACCTACTATCATTATTTAAAACCTTATTATAATATCGCATTAGTTGGGAGTTTATACAAAATCGCTAAAGTAAGTTGGTATGTTAATCTATAATTAAGTGCCTAAAAAGTTAAACAATATCACTTTTGACTTGTTAAGGTAATGGTTATAACTCGGTCGCCATTCCTATTTCCTGCCAAGTAAATAAATAGCTATCAAAACGTTGACAAAATACGTTTTTGTTAGTGTCCGACCGAAATTTCGGTTTCGGTTTCGGTTTCGGCCAGTTTCGGCCAAAAAATCAAGTTTCGGCCCGAGTTTCGGTTTCGGCCAAAAACGGCCGAACCCTTCGGCCGCGCCGAAACTTACAACACCTTACAACACCTTACCTTGTGTTACAAATAATGTATTTTTTTCACTTTATAGGGTAGTTAAATTTTCAAACAGAACCTCTGTAACTGTGCTGAAATTTCATTGTGATAAATCTTTGAAAGTAGAAACCTGGAATTATAGGTCGGCGAGATATTAATTTTAGAAAAAAACGGGCTTACTAACATTTTTTCGACTTTTTAAGGACTTTTTTTTTTATATAAAAGGTTCGGTTTCGGTTTCGGCCGAAACTACAATGAAACCGAACCTTCGGTTTCGGTTTCGGTTTCGGCAAAATAACATGTTTCGGTCGGTCACTAGTTTTTGTGCTCATGTCTACTCGTTACCACATTCTACTTTTCTTATTTTCCTCAATCACCCAAAGGTTATTTGGAAGAGATGCCTTAAAGGGATAAGTTGGCCTTTGTATTCTGTAAATATAACTATTGAATTTCTGTGTTTTGTACAACAAAGTGTTTACATACAGGCAGAAGTAGCTACGCAACCGAAGAGGTCAAATTGATCTGCACTCGACTATATTGTCAATACATCGTGCATTATTCTGCTAACTACTTTTGAAAACTCATAATTATAATCCTAACAATTCTTATAAATCACGTCTTCGACAACGTAAAATCCTCAATTTTGTATTTTAATACACGACAGTTACAAACAGTTGTTGTGTAGTTGTTGTTTAGATATTTTTTTTTAATTGTAACTCTCTGTGGTATGCAATAAAAAGTACTGTATTGTAGTGTATGTTAGACGCATAATATGACATGTGTACCTAGTATTGCATGCGGATTCATATTGATCAGCACTGGATCTAGTAACTACAAATAGATATTATGATCAATAAACTCGTGCTGCTCACCTCAGATATGTTCTCTTACAAACGGCGGCTTTCTGTCTGTCTGAAATTTAATTCACCGATCCTAACAAAACCACGGATAGATTTGGTCTTTACTCCAATTTACACACAAAAATTTGTCAAGTACCAAAACTATCCGTTGTATTGGTAACGTACATCAGTCGGTCAAAAAGAAAGTTAGTATTTTTTCTCAAAAATGATATGTAATCTTAGGTTGTAGTGTCCAGTAAAGTCGAGAGATTTCGAATTTGGAATCAATAACTGTCCAGTAAGTAAGTATTGAAATTCCATAACATAATCATATTATTAGAATTTGGAACTATCTGTACAGTGCAGTGCAGACCTGTGTGACAGTGTTCAAAAAGGCTAAAGAGGTAAGCAAAAAAAGGTTATAGGTAACTGAGCTGATTTCCGACGCCGGGAAATCACGACATTTAAATAATCATTGAATAGTTAAATGATTAAATATCTAATAATTCTTAACAATAAACATATAAATACGGTCAAATTTCTAATGGCAAGTAGTAGGTGGTAGGTGGCCAGTTACGTCTTGTTTTATTATTCATAATAAATAGTAAGTGTCGCCGTGGTTTACGCCTAGGATGAGTTATAAATCCGCCGAAGAGTGATTGGTTACGTAGCAACTTTATGGCTTACACATTTAATATAGATTAAATTACAATTTATACAAAATGGGGACATATTACAATAAAACATAAGGGTATTTTATAAATAACTATTATTGTCGGCCGTTCCTAATCGCAAAGAACCAAGGCTTTTTCTTAGTTAAACTTACTTGGACCTCTACACGGAAAAAATATATTGAGCATGTTATGTTATTGTCATCATTACGATAGCTCTTATTGTCTTATCAGTAATGGCGGCCAAGTTGAAAACAATCGTGAAAGAAATATGGTTTTACCTAGTAGAATAGAGAGCCAGTTCCCTCCAATCAATTAAGCAATTAAATAAGTAAGTATTAGGTACATTCAAGTTAGTAAAGTAATAGAGATCGAATTCAGTTCCTGAGATCATGAATGGATACATTGGTCACGGTATTGGGTCAACGTGTGGAGGACTACTTGGCTACGCTATTTGCTTGTTCGTAGTTGGCGACCAACGCTGGCTGGCCAAAGATCTAATGTTGGTTTTTCGTGGACACATCAAAATTAAATGGTCTTTCATGAAAACGCCAATGCAGAATGATCAATACTCCAATGTGTAAACGTGATTCCATATTTTGGCCCATTACCTTGGCCCAATGCATTGGCCCAATGTGTACAGCGGCCATAACGAGCAACGACCGCTCTCTTATACTAATATTGTATGAACAAATACAGTGTTAACGCACAGGAATCACCTAAACTTCAAGCATAATTTAACAAAACATAACATTAGATTACATTTCGCAACAAACTCCAATCCGCAAAGGTAACCGTATTGACAATTGTAGTAGCGGGTCTGAATCATTGGCTGTCAATCCCTGAACATGACGACGCATTGTCAATCTTTCACGTCGTGACTTCATTATTGAGGTATGTGTTGATGACGTATGCGATGACCGAGGCAATATTGTCATTGGTTATTTATTGAAATGAAGTTACAGGAAGCTGTCGATTTCCTTGGTCTGATTTGTAGTTATTTTTTGCAGGCCCTCCACGTTTTTTTTTTAAGAATGATTTTCTTCTTTTTGTCTCGCTGTTTTTTCAACTGTTTATAGTTTATATAACTGAAAGCTTGGTTTTGTTTCAAAGATTTCAACAGCGCGTTGTGAATTAAATTTCGTTTTCTCTAATATCACAAATCTCTGTGAATGCTGTTATCATATTTCATGTCTTACCGCATTAACATCATTAATTAATGTTAATAATGGTAATGAGACAGTAGGGAATAGTAAAAAGGGGGAAATGGAGGTATTTGGAATTCATGTAGTCCAACTAATTTTACTTCGATATTTAGCGAGAAGATGCAACACAACACTTTTCAAAACAACACTTTACAAGCATATCCATTTAAAATAAACACCTGTATATTTTACAAACCATAAATCTGTTAAGTACGAAATACTAAGATTTCTCAAAAGTCATTGTAAATTGAAATTCAAAACAATTGAATTGCTTGCTCAGTTTCCGTCATTTTTATCTGCTTCTAAATTAAGAAATACATACATATTGCAGATATGTCGACATTCAGATGCATAATTCTGCATGCGTATTGCAATGCAACTTAATGTCTCCATTTTCTATCCGGATCGCTTTCAAAATGATAAACAGGCACGCCTCCTTACAACGTTGAATGAGAAGTAATCGGCAAAATAACTGCCAGTAACTACAGCTTTTAACTAAGAACCACCAGCGTAACAAGATACTGATAAATAAGGAGAACTTAAAGTGTATAGAGATCTTGGTGATTGGTCAGAAAGTAGTTAAACTTTATTAACATTAAGAACGATCTACTCTGATGGTTCACGCTGTGTAAACTTTCTGTCATGTTATGTCTCATCCAATTTGGTTATTACCTAAATTACTACTTAATGAGGAGTATTAATAAACGTTGATTTATGTATGACAAAAATCATTCTTTCAATAACTATAGAAATAACCAAGATTAAACCAACAAACATTTGTTCGTAGCTGTTTCTAGTAAAACAGAATTTAACATTGATTTTTTATGTATATGGCGGAACATTTACAAATGACGTCACAGTACATCGGCTCTCTATGTCTAATCGATGTCTAATGAGCGGTTTAAAATGCTTCAAATCAAATCATCCGTATTTCATGGCTATTACGCTCATTTCTATATTTTATTGAGAAATGCGATTAAAAAAAACTAAGCATATTTCCTATTATTATTGGAAGTGCAGGGTCCGTCAAAATCAGGGGCCTTGTGCAGGGTCCGTCAAAATCGCTCCCACCATCATACCCTTTAACGTGCCGCTAAACAGGAGTACCGTAAAATGGGGTGAGTAGGGATTAAGGAGTGACTAGAGACACAACCTAACTATACTTGTTCTTATTTGTTACAAGTTTTATGCCTTATTTATATAAATACAATAAATAATACATACATAAATAAATACAATAATATATAAACCTATAGATATAACAACAGAGACTAAAACATATTTCATGATGGGTCTTATCTAGCCTAAAATTCTACGCAACATCTTGTTCCAACAAATGCTTACGAAGCATTCGCTTGAAAGAAAGCCTGCGTTTTATATGAAGTGGGAGCGCATTCCAGAGACGAGTAACCTGTTATTTTTAATCTTTCGTATTTTGCGTCTTACATAGAAACACACACAGAATTCGTTAGTTGCATTGCCTATTATAGTTAAACCTATATAAGTCCATGGCCATATCATTCAAGGCCGTATACCTAAATAGTTTATCGATGTGTCAATGACCGTAGGCGCAGATTTGTGACGTATATGCATTTATCAAAACTACTAAAACCGACTAAGTGCCGACAGCCTCCAATCCCAATATGCACACTGTATGAAGCAAATTAGAGTGGTAATTGGATTAACAAATTACAAGTACTTAGTCAGTGTTTGCAGAGGTGGTGGCGCTTAATATCCTATAGTCATGAATCATATAAGTAGCGATATTGCCCAACCTTGGCTACATGATGATGTCAAGTATGACTTACATAACTTTATCTTTTATATGAGTAATACCGTTACCACTGTCAGGTCTAAGTTAATAAGAAATCGTCACTGATTTCTAAGAACAGAAAAGTATTACGTCTATCAATAATTATTCGTTATGTGTATTTTCTAAAGCCAGAGTAAAGTTTCTCGAAAAACTGGCCCTGGTGACGTTTGACACTTAATCACTCCATAGACAATTCCAACACTTTCATTTTCATCAAAACGGAAGAGGTTTTTTCGAGTCGAATCGAACGTGTTACTGAAAACGCATTGTAAAATACGGGAATGGTTCAAACTAAGTATATTGTATTTTATGTAGATAATAATACAGACCACAGTATAGGTAGTTTTTGTAAACCCATGAATTCTCATTATTTTCGGATTTTCCTGTTTCATGCAAAAAGGCAAAGTAAATATTTAGCACAAGTAAAACGTGCTACTACAATTAACGTAGTAGCGTTATATATTCAAACGTTAAATTTTCCAAATAGCGATGAAAATCCTAGCTGAGCTAACACATTTTAACTTGGGTTTTTTAGGCACATTTTCGGTGAAAAAATATTTATACACTTTGCCGAACCATACTTAAAAGTCGCCGATTCATTCGACATATAGAAAAAAGAAATCACATGAAATCACATAGCTGAATATAAATCGTGCTAGAAGAAACATGGAAAATGAATCAGCCTCTTTCGACACTGGCAGTATGCACTTGCTGTATAGTTTAAAAAATAAAAAAATATAGTAGCGATGAAAAAAGGCGGGCATCCAACAAAGAGTCAAGAGAGGAAAAGCGTTGACCATATTTAACTGAAGGTTTAAATCAAATTAATTTCTCATTTAGACACTTTATAATATGTACTTATAGTAAAACACTGTCGTCACATGCAGGAGGAGGGCAAATTTGACGACGCGTTGGCCTAGTTGGAAGTGACCCTGTCTGCCTACGAAGCTAGCGGTCCCGAGTTTAAATCCCGATAACGGCAGATATTTTTGTGATAGGCGCGAATATTTGTTTCAGGGTAGGCAATTATATGGGTAAAACGCAAGCGTTCCTAATTATATGGCTACCACTGTAAGTATTTGTATCGTTGTCTAGTACCCATAGCACAAGCCTGAACGTTCATTTGGAGTATAAATATACAAGTCACGGTGTTTCAAATGCTACATAACTCATTTGTCCATTGAATCACTAGTGTCAGAACATATCGGATTTTCCACGGATTTTCAGACGTCATAGATAACTTATGTCAATAATTTTGGTGACGAAATCACGTCAGACCATTTTATGACGTCATTGAGGTAGTAAAATCATTTCAGTCATCGTGTTATCTGTTGAGTCACATGCCCAAACAAGGTCCTAACTGAAACTCGAAACGGATTTCGCCAATATATCGTTTTTAACCGAGAGTAAATTGCTTTTCGGCTTGTAACATGACTATTCAATTAATTTAGCGCAATTAAAAAGTTAATGTCCAATGAAATATCGGGTTACAAGTCTGTTGCAGTTGTTGCAAGCTAATGGCTTAGCTACCGGGGCTATTATTAATATACTATTATTATTTATATCAGGATAATTATATGATACCACATTCATAGTTCTACAGTTGTTCTAATTTATTCATGTAATTCGGCAATCTTCGTTTTAGTATGAAACACGAGTGAAAATATACTGTCAGTTGCGAGTGCAAGGGTGATATGATAGCGAACTCTATTAAGATACCTTTAGGGCTGATTTTTTCAATCCCCAGATAAATTGATGTGACAGTTCCATTTATTACTTTCTTTTTCTTGGACATAATATGAAAGGAAAGGATAGACTTAAATGATTTTATCTGGTGATTGATAAATCAGCTCTTAGTGTAATTGACTGTCTGCTGCACCAGCTGCACTGCACCAGACGGTACTGACAGGTCACCGGACTTAACACTCAAAAGTCATAAAAACTCCAAACAATAGCGATTCTTTGCAATAAAAAAGTTACTGAACCGATAGAATAGCTCGAGTTAAGAGAGGTAAGTTAACTCTCATTTCTTAAGGATAACGTTTGTTTATTAAATAATACTTTTATAGGCACTAAATGAAACGAAACAGGAAAGTTCACCATAAATAATGGTGGACTTTTCTATAACTTTACGTGCGTTAATGTACCTAAAATCGTGGGAAAACCGATGCGACACACATATCGATTTTGTCTAGGCCTCTATTCTACTACGTAAAACCATATTGCCTTTGACGTGTCATCGTATTGTTTTTAATTTAGCCATTACTATTAAGGCAATAAGAGAGGTGCGCCAAAGTTCATATAAAATTGAAAATTAGATTATTGGAACTCCGAAAATGTATCTCATATAATTTTACAACCTAATGATCACTCTTCATACTCTTCATTTTTTTTTTATAATAATTTTCGGAACTTATAATCATCTGAACTTATAACGCCAACATTCATGAAACCGTACACTTTTCAGAATTTCTTAAATATCTTACGTGTAGATAAAAGTACGTTAGGTAAGATTTGTAAATATCTAAAAAAAGTAGTTAACAGTTTTTTGAAAAAAATGCATTATGAGTTGCGATGATTATGACTTAAAAAAGTATGAACAAAAAAGTATGAGCAAAATTTTTCGGACTAATGATGAGTACGAGTATAGTCACAAATCGTTATTTGTATAAAAATTTAAAAGATCAATTTTATATGAGCCAATATGGATCTTAATAAGAGCTATCTTAACATTTAAAATACAATAACATACATACATACATACATAAACTCACGCCTTTATTCCCAGAGTGGGGTAGGCAGAGCTACATAATTACCAACAACTCTAAAAACTTGTTGATAATTCTGTATAACCACATTTTGCACACTTAGGCTAAGATGTTTACCAGTGTATTAGTGACAGGTTGCAAGCCCATCGCCTAGCAATACTATACGCCTTTATTCCCTTAGCCGTCTCTTACGACATCCACGGGAAGATATGGAGTGGCACTATTCTAACCCGGCAACCATACAATAACATGTCAACGTATAATAGGTACGAGAGTGACGGATGCTTTATCCACTTTATGTCACGCGACAAACGCAACCACACTACGCCTGCTGTTCTAAAAATTGTGCAATACCCAATGTTATACACGAACTTACGCAATCAGGACTCCAGTCATAAATGAAAAGATTTAGTATCCAATGCATACAAATATCCAATCACTTGATAAGTATCTACAGACTCTGTAGTACAGAGTACCTATCATTATATATTTTATTCAAATACACTGCTGAATACTAGGGCAAATCCAAGGACTATCATAAATGTAGTAAAAAACTTAATAGTTAAAAGCGAATTTCAAAACATCAAGATAAAACTCAAGCTCCTAAATAAACTATCAACAGTTTTGTTAATTTAAGTGTGTACGAGTATATAACTGTATAAATTTATGTAGATTTTTTAATGTAATTTTATAGCTACCTAATTATTTAGTTTAAAAAAAGTACACTTTGCACATCCGTATTTTATCTTCGTTGTATTTTTATTTTTTGTAGTGTTCGTAGTTTGAAAATAACAAAAGTAACTAAATTAAAATGTAAACTCCTTAAGGACAGATTGTATATGTACATTACGATTGGATTGATAAAATTCGTAATAGACCGTTGTAAGGCGCGAACAACTATCCATGTAATTTATAAATAAGTACCTAGATACGTAATTATTCATATAGAATCGCCAAAGAAAGAAGAGTTAAAAATAAAAATACGTATAATCCAGTCAAAATTCTGGCTTACGAGCGATAATTTATAAGTGAATAAAAATTACGAACTGTCCCAAAAATCCGTTCAAAATCCTTTCAGACCGCACGCGCGTTATACTCGTGACAAATGGGTGTATTATCAAAGTAATTTGTAGACGCGACGCGACGCGGTCGTCGACATCTTCTCGCTTTCATCCCCCGAATGTTGGTCAACGTAGGACCCGCGTGGGCGGCGCGAAAGTGCGCCGAATGACTGATGCGATCTGTGCGCGGATAATAATGATCCAAATTTGAAATGTCAAAGCGTTCGGAATGCTTAGAATAGACAAGTTGTATTATGTGGACTACAGAGTCAAGGTGAAGATTTGTACCTCAAAATCTTATTTCAAATAGGTACATTAAAAAAAAAACGAATATCATTTTATTTAACTTATTCACACACATTTATGCCTTCATTCCCAGAGTGAGGTAGGCAGAGCTGCAGAGTTATTAACAACATTTTTTTTTTTATAATTCTCTAACCATACCTATTTTGCACAATTAGGCTAAGATGTTGTACTAGTGACAGGTTGCAAGCCCATTGCCTAACAGTGCTACGAGCCTTTATTTAATATATTGGTTAATTATAATTTACCTCTCGTTTTCATTTGGTGACTTTAATTTTTTACTTCGTAGTAAGTAAATATTTCGCGAAGTTTGAACGCGTTAAGGTTATTTGTATGAAATACCGTAAGGTCAAAAACCTAATTAAAAAAAAACTTTACAAAAGTTAGATATAATACAAAAATCTCAATGGAGATGTCACGTCTGAAATGCATGGTTTTGGATTAAACACTCGGTCACATTATATAAAGGCTAGTTAAAAAACAAGAAAAAACAATGAAATACACTTTAGGTGTATAAATAATAACATTGAATCTGACTGAAAGTGCTTCATTACTCCAAAAACGCGGAGACCACTTAAACAATGAACGCTCAAATATGAAACAATCATAATTAGTAAAAGTCATCGTGCAGTAAACAAACTTCGAAGCGTTTATTATAATTTGTAATAAATCAATGGAGCGTAGGCTTTAAAAAGTAGGTGGATGCGCGTGACCTTAGTTTGAAAGTGAAATTAATCGTCTGTCTATCAAACAACGATAATCTAAAGATACCATAAAGATATTTTACAACTGCTCAGACGGTCTTTGAAACTTATACGAACAATAAAGGTGGCCCGTGACGTCACATGTGGAAAGCACTAATGGTGTATACCTAATAGGGGTAATGTTTTTCATGTGTATGTCCGTGTAATCGTAAGTATTTATGTCAGATTATTTTCAACCTGTGAATCACAAACGCGCAATAGCTAAAGTATGCTTAAAATATAACATTTTGTCATTGTGACATTTGTATTTGACAGAAGGTGACAAAAAATTACTTAATTAAAATGGGCTTATTGTGCGTTTGTTTGCTTATAGTGATTTTAAAGTGCGGTATACGTAAGACGTTTTTGAACTCAATATTGACTAATATAGGTATGATAGCTGGTAACTATACGTTTTGAATAAGTAACTACATACTTTTATATTATTAAAAGGCAAAATCTCGTCTTTGTTTGGGTGTTGGGGAAAACTTGATGAGGAATGACATTTGATTAAATTAAATTAGTAAATAATTTTATTATTATTAGTTCCATATGTTTTTTTGTGTAATGTAGTGTGATATGCTATAAATATTTTGACTTTGACTTTGACTTCATTATCCTTGACTAGTAATGATTAAATTATATTCAAAAGCCAGGGTAGGTCGTGGTTATTAGATTATAGATGTGCATGTGAAACCTTATAAACAGTATTTAAGGATACATTGATCAATGTATTCCTAAATATGGAATTACAAGTATAAATCCCGTGGTTCCCGGGTTAGAATAGTGCCACTCCATGTCTTCCCGTGGATGTCGTAAGAGACAACTAAGGGAATAAAGGCTGTGTAGTACTGTTAGGCGATGGGCTCGCAACCGGTCACTAATACACTGGTAAACATCTTAGCCTAATTGTGCAAAAAGTGGTTACAGAATTATCAACATTTTTTTTCAAGTTGTTGGTAATTCTGTAGCTCTACATACTCAATGGGAATGAAGGCATGAGTTTATGTAATACTCGTACTTTCTAAGAAAATTAAAATGTTTTATGTCGTATATAAATTATACCGGTTCCTGTCAATACCCCTCCTTAGCTATTATTTTAAAGGAAACGAACAAGAAGTGCGACGCGTAATTACGACCCTCGTAATGATAACAATTACTTGGCTTCGGTATGCAGAAATTATTTTGGCCTAGAAATAATCCGCAAGCTTGCTTGTCCCTTTCGAGTAAATGCGTGTGCGCTAATGAATTTAATAAGACGGTGGAAGAAGGTTGGAGACAAATTATAATTTATCACGAAACACGCTGCGAGTTGAAGAGGCGTTACAAAAGCTAAGCGGGAGACGTAGCTGTTTTTTTTTAACTCAGTTTAATTGAGGTAACCTCTTAATACTGTTAAGTTCGGGCATGTGGCGTATTAAAATATGTGTCTTACCACATTATGTCATGGGTGGTAAAGACAGAATTACAAACGAGAGTGTTAGATATTATTTTGGATTTACGTTCGATTTTTCTAGCATAGGTATCAGGACAATATTTACGAGCAAGTGTGATGAAAAATATTATGTATTTGCGTAATATAATAAAAATGTTAAAGATGTATTGCAATGAGTAAAATATTGCACAGGGTTAATAGATATGTTTGGTATATGTGGTATGGAATGGAAGAATGGTATATATGTAAGAGTAAGTTATCCGCTTTAATATTTGCAAATTAATTTTGAAACCGTTCCCGTTTATGGAATGGGCTGAAATTTGGACTACATATGTAAACCCGATGACAATGCAATGTAATGGTATCAAAGACCTCAGAGGGGCTATTGCTTAGCGCACTCGCAATCGCAATTGTTTTCATTTTGAATATCGAAGGCTTGTCTGCATACAAAATGAAAACAATTGTTCCGCTTTGAAGCCGATTGAGATTGCGAGTGCGTTAGGCAATAGCGACGCTGGAGGGTTATTATGAGATTACTAAGCAGTTTTTTTTTACGGTGAGAGAAAAGGACAGAGCTATATAACTGCTATAGCTCTGTCCCTTACGCTCACCGTAAAATGAACTGCTTAGCAATGTCATGATGGAGTCGGTAATAGTACAACCGGCAACGAAATTTTAACCAACATTAAATTATTGTTAGAAACATTTTAAAATATTTCACTTACTAGGAAATTAGTTCTAAATACGGACACGAGGCGCTGATTCCAATCGGCTTACAAATTTTCTCGATGATGTTACGTAATAACGTTACTTACTCGATAGAAAGACCATGTTTCTGCTCGAAGTACGGTTACCACATGTAACTCTTTCTCTCTGTCACTCTTTTTTTACAAAAAGAGTGTTTATGGTATGGCAATTAAGATTTTCAATAATATTCCGGACATGTTTAAGAGTTTTGACAATGATGCTTTTAAAAAAGCTATTAATAAGTGGATATTGAGAAAAATGTTTTACTCTGTAGAAGAATTTTTAAATAATAAAGGTAAATTATAAATTTCAATAATTACGAGATAAATGGTTATGTAGAACATTAGGTTAAGTAGGGAACTTGAATTATTGTACACCACAAATATGGTAGATTATAGTAGGAAACGATTAATATTAATGTATCACCTTATGTACCTGTAATCATACAATAAATGATATTTGATTTGATTGAACTCACTATTTTGACCCTATAAAAAAAACCCATACAAATCAAACAACAGCCAACGCAACCCAATCAGCCGATCACCTAATCCGAAGACCGACACATCGCGCATGAAATCGCTTTCACTCACCGACATCAGAATCCACTCAAATAAACGACACTTATCTCTGTACAATAAGCAATTTATCATAAGCAAAGTTGACGTTACACTTACCCACAAAGTCAAGGAGAGAGCAGCCTGTGGCCTTGATACTGATTCGCACATCGAAAATATCTATTGGTGTCATTTTTTTTTAGTCTGACCCGTGTATATGACACTGGCAAAGCGTAATTTAGTCATTGTGTATAATGTCTAGTCGGTGTTAACGCCGGGTTTACTTAGGCAATATATAACATATTTTATTTATCGTTTACCAATACGTACCTACCGGGTACCTTTTCCTACCTATTATTTTATCGAATCACCTTTCATCGAAAGCTATTTCTCACCGAATAAGTAAATTTTTTGAAGTAAAATTCGATAAAATGATAGGTTTTATATATGTAGTATGTAGGATTTTTTACCCGGAAGGACTAAATAAATAATGAATACAGCCATACCGTATCTTACTGCCTGGGAATGGTGCCCAGTGACCTACGAACTAAAAGCTCCACCTCCTGTGTATTGACTAAGGAAGCGCGGTACTAACGGTGTACGCATTACTCCTGGGTGTGTTGGAGGATTGTGTATGTTGGTCAGTCTAGGTTAGATAAAGTAAACAAAAAGGTTCTCGCTAACCGCGGTATCAAAACTTTACCGGTATTGAATGCCTGGAAGTATGAAACAAATCACATTTTACCATTTTAAACATACGATTTTGATATTCTATAAAATGCTCAGGTATTCTATACAATGCCGGATTATAAAGACTGCCGGTAACATATATGCAAATAAAGTACGGAGAGTACGTCGACCTTGCGCTAGAGTCGTGTCCGCCTACAGTGGGTGAATCAATGCGAATCCAGTAGTAGTATATCTGAGTAGTGACCTACTGATTTCCATATGGGCTGTAGGCGTTTGTGACGTTTCGCACTTGAAGGATACAGGTTGATAAATCATGATGACACTTTACCAGTATAATTATACGGAAGGGATTTTAATTGTGTTATTATAATAAGTGTCTTTTTTGATTGTTGGATTATTGGTACTGTCGTATATACAGGATGAGTTTATATAGTTTCTGAATACACCATGAGGTTCTCAAAAATATCTGAACTCGATTCTATTTGTTGGGCGTTAGAGCGAGTTCGACATCGAGCAGCTTGCATACTCTAATAAATTTTACGACACAACTATATACTTCTATGGAGTTCTGAAATGCATGTTTTCATTAAATAAATATACCTACTCATGCTGAATGCTAAGAAAGTATCAAGCTTAAAGGTTTTGATAACACTAAAACCACAAAGTATTTTGTGGTTGATAATTTCGCTGTTAGGTAAAAAAGAGAAAAAAAACAGGTTTACTTTTACCCTGAAGAAACAAATTATACATGACGTTTGGTTTGGTTAGTCGTCGGATATTGTATGGTTTACATTTACACCTTATAGTCCGGGGAAATAGAACCTTAAATTAGGCCAACCTTGCACGAATTTAAAACTTTTTTTTTCATTAACATAAAAATTAAAAAATATAAAACAAAATACGTTTATCTATTTAACTTGGTAGAAAAAATATTAACAGCCATATTTGTAAGGAGTTTTTGTGGAAATGTTAACGTTTTACCAGTAGGTTAGGAAATTATACATTAATCATCCGCGCAACAAAGCTTTTTTTTTAAATCTTATTATGTATGACAAAAAAATGCTACATGCAAACTTATATTACTTTGCACTTCATAAATATCCAAAAAAAATAACAATATCGGTTCGGGAAAAATGTAACAGAACTGATAAATGTTGAAATAATAAACCCATATCGTATTTTATCATAATTAAACAGATTAGGTGTTATTTAATAGTTTAATAAAGTAAAACAAAAGATTTTCATTTTGACGTGTTTAATTTTCTTGTAAATAATAAACAGTTTCTTTGCCTAGACCTGTATTTAAATATACTTTTAATAGTAATTTGCTTTATTCCAATTAATTATTTTATGTAAAAAAATACTGTTAGTAATTTTGCTTGAATTATATTCATTCCATGGACGAATTTGTTTAATTCTGCAAAAATATATAGGTTATACTAATTCTTTACATAGGTGTACCTAAAGTAGTTAGTAACTAAAGTTATACTGTTAACTATTTTGCCTTAAGTTTCTATTTTTTTTCACCTTGTTTCGGTCATGGAAAGTGTTTAATTTTTCATTATTATTTGGAGATCTAGCTTTCAAATCTAAAAGCCTCGTATTAACAAATTACAGGACAAAATTTGTTTAGACTTTGTCGTTAGAGTTGCTTGAGAGAGGAAAAACATTATTTTAATTCTGAGTTCAAGATAATTTTCATTTTAGATTTTTTTGTGAGACAACCTAAACACTAAACACTAAATTACAAAAAAAAAAAAAATAGTTAAAGAAAGAAGATACACGACTAAAATGTAAAAAAATGCTAGAACCATAGACGAATAATCTGAAGAAAACGTCGCTGAAACAGAGTGTAGATACGATGGTTTATAGCGATGAGGGTCTACTGCCACATAGTGCATAGCAGCTCGTCGCTCGCTCGCTCGCTCGTAGTACTTACACACCTCAATAATTATAGTTAAAAAAATGTAAAACTTAATTCTGTGGCCCTAGTGTCATCGGCATCGGATAGGTTCTCTATTGGATGGCATACAATTATTTGTAATAATATTGTTACGCATAATTACTTTGAGCCGAAATAGCGATGTACGTAATCATCTTTACGCATGTATTGTTACGCATAACGTTAAACAGCATAAATATATAAAACATAATCGTCATGAAGACTAACGGCAAATAGCATAAATACAAAAAGTTATAATAATAAATTGGGGGTTAGGCTTGTAAAGCTCACTTTCCCGGAATGTACACTTTCTCTAAATGTGCACTTCTTCAGAAGGATCACTTTCTCAGATAGTACGCTGTCTCAAAAAGTGTACTTCCCAATGGGTACACTTTCTCAAAAAGTGCATTTTCCCAGGTGGAACACATTCTCAGTAGATACATTTTCTCAGAAGGTGCACTTTCTTTATCTCTACTATAATAAATCTGTATTATAGAATCAGCCAGTATCATACCAGAGTTAAGTCCTCAGCCACTAATAATTATAAAACAAATTACTCAAATACTTTGAAAAAAGTTCATTACTTTCAAAGTACATTATTATTACTTACTTAAGGTGCTAGAGATCTGTCAAAAAACGTTAACATTGCCAACATGACTCATGATCTTCATCGGACAAAAACTGTGTGAACTTTGTGGTAATGGAAATAGGGCATCTTTCCAGAAAGTGGAAAAGTATACTTTTTGGGAAAGTGTGCGTATTCGAAAAGTGCTCTTTTTGAAATAGTGCACCTTTCGAGAAAGTGCCCCAGTTGGGCAAGTGTACCTTTTGGGAGTGTACATTTTGCAGAAAGTGTACTTTTTTAGAAAGTGCACATTTCGGGGAAGTGAGCTTTACAAGCCTAACCCTAAATTGGCATCATTACAAAATGCATAACTGATGCATTACGAGAAAAGGTTAGTTTTGTGTTTATAAATATTTTGGAACTAAGGCCAGGTCGACGGAGGTCAACCTTGCGAACCTCCTATTCTGCGTTGCTTGGCCGCTTCGCACCTGGACCTAATATAACCTAACCTAACTTAATGTGCCTAACGTGACCTAGTCTAACCTAACCTAATATTTTGTTGTTCATTTTGTACGTTTTAGAAAACTTTCATTATGGTTAGTGACACATATAACAAATAATAAATAGCCCAAACAATAATATATATTATGTGTATTAGTCTAATACAAATTTGTCCAACTGAAATTATTCTAATAGCGTAATAGGCCAAAAAAGTAGTAGGCCAAAGTATTACTATGCGACAGTACTATCATATAAATCAACTATGCGAAGCAAAATATTGTACCAAAGGGGATCCCTGTCGGATATAATTCCACATAGCTCGTAGTAAAAAGGAATAGGTACACCATGTATACGAGACTTGTACCGTTTTTCATGTGAACCTCGGACGACTTTATATTATATCCTTCTTCACTCGGGCCACGGAATTACTCAGCCTAGGTATCCACAGATCTTCAAACTTTGAAATACTTTATAATGATTTATGAATTAAACTTTAATGACCAACAGAAATCAATAATCATAGAGAGGAAAGGTTACTGTACAAAATGGGACATGGACTTAGAGGCAGTAAACATTTATTGGTCACTAAAATTAATACTAAAGCCGGTCATTTTGCGTAAGCCTAGCCCACGCACTTTAACAATTGACAACAATTAAATAAACACCCATAAACCTGTCAGAATCAGCTGTAAAACGTGCTAAGTACGTTTAACCAGTCACTTTGATGGCATCGTTGTAGGTATTGCGGGTAAAATCTACATAATTGATGATCAAACTAAAATATTCGTCCATAGTGATCTCCACTTTCACAGCTTTTAAAATAGTACGGTCCTAGGTTTTTTTATTTATTTATTAACATTAAAATATACTTTCTTTTATCAAGTAAGTAACGTAAAAGTAACGTCATCGAGAAAATGTGTGGCGATTGGAACAGCACCCAATGCCCCGTGTCTGTACCCTTATTCCCGTGTTAGTACTAAAATTCGATAGCGCCTTGACATTGACGTTGACTTTCGTATCGACATCGAGTAGTATAGTGACTCTAGACAAGATGCATACGACGAATGTTATCGAAAATGTATAGGATTGACGAACGGTGCCAGATGGTCTGGTCGAGCGCTTATCTCAATTCCATGTTATTTGATATTATATTTAATTTAATATTTTTT
This sequence comes from Acleris laterana, assembly GCA_963966035.1. Taxonomy (NCBI): domain Eukaryota; kingdom Metazoa; phylum Arthropoda; class Insecta; order Lepidoptera; family Tortricidae; genus Acleris; species Acleris laterana. The sequence goes on from OZ014449.1 coordinate 5,190,169, forward strand.
GCTTTATATAATGCTAGATTAAGTAGTACCATTGTAATATGTTTAAAAAATGACTGACTGTTGAGTTTCTTGCGGCGTTTCTTCTCAGCAGCGTCTCCTCTTTGGAAGCGCTGGTAGATTCTTGACCTGTAAAAGTGCCCCTTAGTGGGCCTACTTACTGAATAAATGTCTTTTATCTTTTATCATATTTTGAAGGTTTCGATAATCGTTTACGGTTGTTTTATGCATCTTGTCTAGGGCCACATCATGGGTAGTATTCGTAAAATAAATGAAAACGTGATTCAATTTTAGGGATTCAAGCTATGGATAGATTCCACAAGAGTATAGTACACGTTTTAATAGTAAAAGCAATTCAAAAACGTGACTCACGAACAGCACCTATAAGTGTACCCTATATAACAATTAACAATACAAGTAGTAGAGTCAAGGTACAAAAAGGTTTGTCACGAAGAGGTTTTGTCAAAAAGTGACGAACCTTTTCGTACCGTGACCAATTAACATAACCTCCGTTTAATTATTTTAAAACTCTGTTCAATATAAACCTACCTGTTTTGCTGGACAAACGATATCTACTTACTAGTAAAACATGAAAAACGTGCGGAAATAGCCAATTTACTAAACAAAAACAATTCAATTTGATTTTTGAAAACGCGTTTTCAAACCGAGCAAATTTGAAACCTACTTATTATGTCAAAAGATTTATTACAAGTGATACAACAGGCTATAAATTAACATGTCCTTATTTCCCGACGTTTATACATTGACCGTAAAACATGGAGAAACAAAAACTATAGTCACAGCAATGAACACGCTTGTTAACACGCGGCCTGCTTTGATCGTTTTTTGTTTCCAATTGTTAAATTGAGACAATGATCATTATTATAATGAATCATCATGACAATCGATCGGTTTTAAAACGGTATACAACGGTTAAAATATTAATACATAGCTTTAAAAAACAGAGTTTAGAGATCATTTTTAGTGTGATCAGCTGTAGTCGGAACAGGTAGTGCCTAGTAACCTAAACTTGATGCATTTCGATTTAATAACGTATTACTATCTTACTTAGCAAGAATGAACATGCGTCAAGTTTAGTTAAACAGGCACTACTTATTCAGATTGTATGTACTTATTCCATTCTGATTGGATCACACATATCTAAAATGTAATAATCGACAAGAATGAATCATGTCACAAGCGGAGGTAATTACCTTCATGCCTCCCCCCCTCCTCCTGTATCCATTTTAATCTATTCTCTTTATTTAAAACTCTATCATATTTTCTCCCATGCATCTTTTATTTCGGTATATACTTGTAGCAATCTTGCAAACACAATTATATGACAGTCAGAGCTTTCAGCAAAACTTACCCGAAAAACGTAAATTCTACCAATACTTCATTTTACGACGATAGGTACCATATCAATTTCCTTTTTCAGATTCCGTACTAAATGGTAAAAAAACTTTATGATGCTACTTCTGTGTACGTCTGCCTGTTGGTTTTTAATCAATTTGTGACCTTCTTTATTGAACAAAACTAAAATGTATGACACTCGTATTACGAATGAATCTGTTCGAAGTAAAAGACTACAATATTAAGACTTTGCAGCCTTAACCCTTAAATGCGTAGCGTGTCAAAAGTCAAACGCGTCTTTAAAGTTCCTTTCCAAATTTGAATTTAACAAAGCTACCTACAAATCTTTCTGCATATACTCGTATTCTAAGTTTGAAATTAACTTATAAAGTATGTTTGAAAATGAACTTTAAAATATAAGATGTAAATCTACATCATTATGCAATTAAGGGTTAAGGTTGCTTTGACAACCCTGAGAACTAATATGGAATGCCTCTATGTTAGTAATTTCACCGGCTGTCTTGTCCCACACCAAAATATAGCAATAAGGACACTGCTGCTTGGAGGTACGATAATAAGATGATGGTAGTGAACCGGAAAGACCCCACACAAGGTGCTACCACTACTAGCGTAGGTTACTAAAAAACAAGACAACTACAAAAAACCCGTCAGTTAGCAACAAAATAAGAGTTCAAAAACCTACGACTAGAATTTTACAGACCTTAAAAGGCATTCGCTACCCATTGTCCATTGCGAAATATATTTACATACGTTTATGATAAGTTGAATAAGTACAAACAATATGACTTGTAATGTAACGGGCACTCCCTCCTCCCACATTTCGAGATGGACATAGTTACTACTTAATACCTAACAGAATGAAGTATTTGATACATAATTACATATTTACTTTGGATTATACAAAAGAAAGTGCTCTCACAATGGTTATGATGACATGTGATTTATGTAGCTAAATACTATTCAAATTAAATAATTACAAGAAACCAATCTATACTAGGAGACCCTGTATGACAGATCACCAGGCCCCCGCCCTTATAATGCAGGGAAGTGGATTAGACACCATAATATGTATTGCATTAGCCTTCAGTTTAAATCTATTTTGAATTTCATTCTTATTCCATTATTCCATATTCCAAATGCTGAAATTTTTCATAAAATTTCTGTACCAATGAAACCATTTTTTTCTGCTGATCGATTAAATGAATTTGGTCTGTAATCCAGAAGACCATTAACCAGTTACACAAAATGTAGAAGTGGACCTAAATCTACGTTGGACAAACGTTGGCCTAACTCTTTTTCGGTGATCAGTATAATCATCTATAACAATTCATCATCATATACGCTGAAACACGTATTATACTGGGCTGAGGCCTCGGCCAAATGTCTCCACTATGATCAATCCTGTGCAGTCCAGCTGTTAACTGCGCCAATGTTGGTAGGCCTCTCAAAAGGTAGACCGACGACCTGGTAAGAGTCACGAAGATAATTACTAGCAATAAAATAAGCGTTTTTTATGATCTAGAGAAGGTAATCCAGCACACAGGCTACCTGAAGGTAAGTAGAATCTGAGACCCATAGACATTTGAATTCTCAAGACTACAATCTATAGACTGCAATCCTAAGACCGCAAATGCGATGCCAACTCTAAGAACTAAGTTGGAATACCTCTATGCTAATAATTTCACCGGTTGTCTTTTATCTCCATACAGGAAAACATCAATGTAAACACTGCTGCTTAGCGGTATTTTAAAGCATAAGATGGTAGCAATGATCCGGAATTTACCGCAAAACCCGTTGTTGACTATATGATTCTTCCAATTCATGATTAAAAGCACGGTCACGTCCGAAGCCCGTAAATTTTCACTTTGTGTAGTAGCATATCATACGCTTGAATTTTCCATTTATACTTTCTCTCAATCCTCACATTCCTATAATAAAAGACACAGCAAGCTAGGTGCTTACATAATACTGACACAGAAGGCAAAAAAGGCTAATTCCTCAAGACCAGCCGGCTAATGACAGCACTTTATACCACAACCAGTCCTGTATTTCCTGTTCCTGCCGCTACAAAATTACTCTCAGAGTTAAAATTCCATCACTATTGTGGAAGCAAATCGCTTCTCAGATTTTTCATTTGCTTTGTTTGAATATGTATGTTGCGTAATTAATGAAATGAGTAGTGGAGCTGGTTTGATGGAGGAAATGGGTGCCAAGTACGCGATATTGCGTACGTTTTGTATGTATATCAGTAAGCCGGGCTTTGAATGTACTGATAGAAGATTTCAATGGCCTGTTTAGTGCGTACAAATTTACGTACATTCGTTTTCATAGCTCTTGAGTGAATCTTGGAACTACTCTCTGCGCTATATCGGAAGCAATAGGTATGTTTTCAGAAGGCAGCTTGTAATGCACTGGTCGGATTATGAATTACTTAATGTATAAGTGCAACATCATTCTTGGAAGTTCACCTATAATGTCTCTGCAAAATCAGGATGATATTAAAAAGCAACCAAAGACACTTTCTTCGGTAGTTATATATACAAACGAATACAAGACTGGAAAGTTCGTCCGCATCTTATGCAGTTTTGCGGCGTAGAGGTGGCCTAGTCATGCCGTCTCGGTCTTTAGTAGGCCATTATAGGTTATTAAGAAGCTTTTACGGTAAAACGGTTCTGAAAAAAGACCCTTGTGCAACCAACGAACAAGTCATCCAAATAGATCTCTCTTTCGAACGTTAGAACCTTAAAAACCGGTACCAGTAGTGACACCGATACCGATACGTGATTGACGACGTGGATAACCTCGTTGGTAGTGACCCTCCCTACGAAACTGGCGGTCCTAGGGTTGATTCCCGATACAGGCAATTCGTAGGATGAGCGTGAGTATTTTTTCCTGAGTCATGGAGGTTTTATATGTATTTCCCTAGATACGAAGGTTTGTTGTTGTCTGGTGCCCATACCATAAGCCTAGACTCATTAATTTTGTGTAAGATTGTCCACTGATCCCTGTTTCCTTTGGTCACGCCATAACTCGAGAATAGTGCGACCTATTTGAACATCTATTTTTTTTGTTATGGTTTTTAATTATAAGGACAAGCTTTGTATATAAAAAATACACCCGGTTGGCGCTGGGCACGGACAGCTAGTGTATTCATACAATTTTAGAACCAAAATAAAATAAAAACACGATTCATCCATCTGACACAATTCACCGATGTGTACTCCTCAGTAAGTCGTATGAAAGTGTACCCACGGATTGTTCACACAATAGTCACGCTAGGGATATTCCTGCTTTTTGCCGGCGAGCCATTTCTGTGTATCACTGGGTAAGTGTGCGCGTGCGCTTGCAGCATAATTGTCAATGGCGATTACTTACGATAATCTTCTCATGTTCCCATCTTGAAGTGATGGCGTAAACTACAGATACGACCATTATAATTTTAAGTTAAATTTCAGTTTGTGTGATATTGTACTCAAATACTGTTGTATTGTATACAATGGAAACATTCTGATTAAAAATGTCAAGTGTCTTCTCAATTTATTCCATCACTAACGAGAGAAAGATAAATAAATGACAAGTAATAAAATAAACAAAATGAGTCGCGTTTTGAAACGAAGTAAGTAAAAAAATCGATTTTTCTTTAATTTCATTGCTAAATCTAAAAGCTCTCTATTCAAATTAAACGTATTAATGTTAGATGTTTTAAAGTTTTATTTAAAAAAAAATACCAATGATATTCTTTTGCAATTTTTTTAAGTTTGAGTTAGGTTTTTTGTCTTCGATAATTCAACATATTGTGTCTTATGTTAACCGCATCTACACAATACATCTACAACATCAGCAGCCAAGGACTACAAGCGGCGTGGGAGCGATGCACCGTATTCAGATGCATATTACCGCATAAAAAACCGTTTTATGGAAAACCTTTCCAGTTTTTCCGGTAACGTTGCATCGTGATTGAAATGACTCCAAAGGAACGAGATCGTGTAATTGTACAACTGCATAAAGATGCACTTTTATATTCAAATGAGCCTTTGTTAAATATGCGTTTTGCGTTTTAAACTATGGACTTTCCCGGTGTCGTGGGTATTTAATAATGAGATGACTTGCGCTTTGTTAAACTTTGTTATTTCTTTGTCACCGAATGTGACACGAGCAAATACACAAGCACTCAACTCGTGGAGTTATTTACTTTATGGATTTGCCGATTTAGAACAAATACCGGACAAAATAAAATAATTATATTTGTGTATCCCAAAATAAAATAAAATAAAATTTTCTAACTCAAACTAAGGTGCCCTATCCGTAGGTACTCGTATCTAAAGACAATCAAATAAATGAGTACAGCATCAGCTAATTCAGTTCCTTACATCATCCTTCTGCAGTACAGAAAAAGAATATTATAACACTGACACTAAATTTTGAAATCATATTATATTATTTAGAATACGCTACCAAAAACTCTAAGGTTCTATTGATAAAGTACTTTGTCTATATGCTGGTCAGTTTAAATATATATAAAGATTGACGTCTTGAACCTATTTCATACAATTATGGCACATATAGGCAAAACCATCCCAGTGGTCGCTCTATACATGGATATGACCAAGGCATTTATTTATTTAAACTTTTTTGCACAAAATACAATAAAGTACAAATGGCGGACTTAATGCCCAATGGCATTCTCTACCAGTCAACCAGTAGGCAAAACAGAAAAAAAAACTAAGGTCGGTGCGAAGAAAAAAAGCGTTGAAAAAAACTGTTTCAATAAAATATATACAACATACGGGTGAATAAAATATAAATATACGTAAATACAGATGACTAATAAGCATATAATCATACTTAAGTAAATATAATAATAAATTAATATATAATATATAAACAGATATAAGGCGATGTGTGTTAAATCGATTTACGACTGCGCTTGTTCCAGCAGATGCTTATGAAGCATCCGCTTGAAAGCTAACTTGCATTCGATTGTATTGATCATAATATCTTATTAGCAGAACTATATAAATATAGCGTCAGCGTAAATGTGTATAATTTTGCTAAAATCGTATTGATCAGTGCGTAAGAAAATTACTTAAATAAATCAGATAATTTTCAAAAGCAAACAATATATGATAAAAATTATAGAGTTGGTACTATCAGCCCAATGGGACCCTGACCCACCATAGAACGGTGTCACAGTGACATTATAAAACAATTTGTTTGACACTTCTTATGACTTGAATCATAACGCCTCTGTGACACAGTTCTATGGTGGGTCAAGGTTCCAATGGTCTGATAGTACCATAAGGTAGTGTCTTGGGTCCGTTCCTTTTTCTTATCTATATAGACGACCTGCCCCGGACCATCAATAATTTTTGCCGACGATAACACCGAAATATTTGAAAGAAAATACTTAAGTACTTATGAGGCAAATATCAGTACTTTACTAGGCTTAACAGGATATAATCTACCAGTAGGTAGGCAAAGAATTGACAAAATTAAGAATCTAAATGTAACTTATAAGGAAAACGATACGGACAAAACGGACGTAAGGAAATTTTAGGATTAAGCTTAGATAATAAATTTACTTGGAAAAAGTCTGTCATCATATGTAAAAAAAGAAGAAGTAGATATGCCTTATGCCAGCACAATAAAGTAGGTAATCAATGTATAGTCATAACGTCTTGCCATGCTAATGTTAAGTCTAAATTAAGATGAAATAATAAATACTCTGGGGTAATTCCAAAGACAAAGATTTACATTTTAAAGGTCAGGAAAATGCAGACGATCAATCTGTGGTTTAGGTTCATCAGAATCGTGCAAAGCTTTTTTATTAATTTAATAATCTGACATTCTCATTCATCAATATTTACGAACCTTAATAGTAGTCGAGTCGCGCAAGGAAAAATAAACCGTAGACCTTATAAAACCCCACTTCTAGCGAAAAGTGTACCTATTTAGAATGGCGTCTATAAGATCTCTACTTAAAGGGGCATAGTGGATCTCTAGGTAACGATGCAGCTGACCAGCTGGCCAGGAGAGGATCGGACCGCCCAGCGATCGGTCCCGCTCCAATGCTTCCATTAGCATTTAACCAGCTAAGGTCATGGTTACGTCACAGAACACTCGAACAACATGCCAATCAATGGGCAAATACCAGTACATGTAGACAATCAAGGGAAACTGTGCCACACCCGGACGCGCGTCTAACTAAGTCTCCTATCACTAGATAGACATGCCCTACGAATAATTGTAGGAAACATTACTGGTCACTGCTTGCTTAACAAACATTTGTATGTTCTAGGTATGACCGACAGCCCCCTATGCAGGGGATGCCTGTCGGCCGACGAAACAGCCCCCCACGTAATCCTGGAATGCGTAGGTGTAGCCGCTCAACGGACTGAAATCCTCAAGACACCGAGGTCACTCCGAGAAGCCTGTGAAGATACCAGGAGGATCCTGCGCTTCTGGTCGGAGTTAGGCTGGCTAGACTACTAGCCGGGACCCTTACGCACAATGGCCCGACATACACGGGCTAAGTGCGGAAAAAGGAGTCCATCACCATCATCATACCATCCATCAAGATCTCTACTTCATTTCAAATAATCTTTAGGCCTCTAAATTATTATGGCTGATACTGAACAAGAGTTTTTGAAGATTATTTTATCCTGTCTTTAAATTTATGATCACAACCATCATGTCGATATTTATCTCATTTTCGATCTTGTTGTTAGCTCAATACCTTTGCGGTTAGCCTTAGTTGTTTAGTCAGCGGCTTTAAACATGCTGAAGCGGTTTTTATAAGACATAATATACTTATTACATATTATTACGCATACCTGGGTCAGTACACACTCAGTAAGTAAATATGCTATAAAGAAAATTATAAGAACATTCTAGAAGCAAATGAAAGCAAAACATTGTAAAAAATATTACAAAAAAGAAGTTGCGCGTCTATTGCTCTTTAGTGAAGCCTAGTGGTTAATGAATAAGGAACTTTAAACATTTGCAATTTTAGTCATCGCTACCACCATCTTATCCTTTAACCTATCGCAAAGCATCGTATTCACGTTGTTGTGTTCCGTTGCGATAAGAAAACCAGAGAAATTACAAAAGCATAGAGGCATTATATCTTAGTCTTCAGAGTTGGTAACGCACTTGCAATCTTAGGATTGCTATCCAAAGATTGCAAGTGCGTCTTAAGTTCACAGTCTTGAGAATGAAAAATTTTATGGGTCTCTTAGTTACATAAAAAAAACACCTTTTTAAAGAAACTCTGCATCCTCTCTCGCAACGTATTTCATTATCTTTCATATTTTTTTAACGTATACCACATGAACATTTTTACAAATGAGAGTCGACCAGCACTTCTCAAGAGAAGACAACTGGTTTAGAAGAAGCCCCTTAAGAAATTCAAAATCACCTTACTAGTTTACTTAGTTTAAGTTTATTTCTACTTAATTGTTCTTCTGTATGTTGATTTTTCATTAATAATTAATACGTGTAACATAACTGTGACGACACGTTGGCCTAGTTGGTTGTGACCCTGCCTACGAAGCTTGCTGTCCTGGGTTCAAATCCCGGTAAGGGCTGATATTTGTGTGACGGGCGCGAATATTTGTTTCTGAGTCTTGGATGTTTTCTATGTATTTAAGTATATATTTCTCTATATAAGTATTTATATCATTGTCTAGTACCCATAGAACAAGCCTACAGCTTAGTTTGAGACTAGGTCGATTGCTTTGACATTGTCCCATGATTTAAAAAAAACCTGTCTAGTGTAAGAAAATTTTAATAAATCAATCAAACATTAATAAACATTCATTATAATATAGAACATCGTTAAATTTAACAATGCTTATTCTTTCACGCAACAGTAATATAATTTTAGTAGCACTGATAAATTCAAATACTTATATGAAAGGTAAATCACAGTGTGTAAAAAATGTAAATAAACGTAAGTTACTCTCTGGGAACATTCCTCATTACTTACAAAGTAATAATTTAACATTTTTCATACTCCGCCGAGGCGTCATCGCGCCAGAGGCAATATAACTTGTACTTATGCCCTTAACCGTCCACTAGTACGAGTACTAACGGAACAGTTAATATTTTTAGGTAACTTTTTGTATAATTTGATGGAAATATGCAGCTGTCAGTTTTACAGTTACTCGAATATTAGGTCATTTGCGATGAGTATAATTTTTATAATTATGAGGGTCTGACTTCGAAGCTCAATTTTGAATGATTCAAAAACCGTCAAGGAGGAAGTTTATTTTTTGTACAAAATTTATATCGAAAAATATTAGAGGGTTCCCCTATGGAATCGTCATTAGTCCTAATGCATGGTTTGTCCAAATTTTCGTCTATCCTAAAGCCATCTGCTTAAATTTTTAAACTTTTTAGTGTTGTTATAATACAACCATAACCTTCCCGAATCGCAGATATAAATGAAAAACTTGAAATTTGCCTGAGTCATCTGAAAACCAGTTTAGGACAAATGAAAATTCGGACAAACGATGTGTAAGGACAAACGTTGTTAGGGATTCTGAGGGATACCCTATTAGAGTCATTGTGATAATTAAATTAATTTCTTAGCGTATCTATCACGCCAGAGAGTCCTCCAAAAATCTTCTTAGTTTTAATGACAAAAATCGTGAAGTAATTTAGTTCTACTGTATTTACGCTTGTTTACCTTACATTATACTCGTAATAATAATAGAAATCACAAGAACGTAAAAGTAAATATGTTTAATAAAATTAAGATATATATATATATAGGTAAGTTTAGTGAGGCAGACATAGGTGTTTATAAAATCTTCAAATTTGTAATTCTTTCTCATTATTTCCCGAAGGATTTTTAAGACCTCATGCACTATCTCCAATATCCAAAATCTTAGTACTTACTCTGAATCCTCAAAAAACCGTCTAATTTTATATGATTATGTGTAGTAGCATCTCACGTAACAAATGACTAAGCCATATTGTAACAGTTCTCTAATACATAGTTTAAAGCTTCCAAAGAAGGAAGTGACCTCGGCGTAACTTCTCTAACGTCATAATGATCCGACAGTAAAGGCATTTCCTCCCGCTTAGGTATCCGGCCAAAACTGTTCTCAGAACCGTAGCCCTGTTAGTCATCACATTATTAAAATGATATAGTACCTTGATAATGCCTATCCTAAAGCCATATTAAATGTTATCAACGCCTTTAAAGTTCCATACAAAGATGAGATAACGCTGTAGCAATTCCATATCTTTACCACTTCCACTACGTAGCACTTTGCAGAATTAACCACTTCATAATGCGACCTCTGAACTTGCCAAAGTGGTTCGCGGTGAAGGATGATATAGTGTATAGGTTTCAGCAGGTTCTGTCCAGATTGCTACCATCGTCTTATCGTTTAACCTACCATCACACAGCAACATTCGCATTATTGTGTTGTAGTGCGGGATAAGACAACCAGTGAATTTACTTGCGTAGAGGCATTCCATCTTAGTCTTTAGGGTTGGCAACGCATTTGTAGTCTTAAGATTGCAGTCTTAAGAATTCTATTCTTGAGAATGGCATGGCTTGGTATGGCTCACAGATCCTACTTACCAGGTGGCCTGTGTGCTCGTTTGCCTTCCTCACGTCATAAAAAACTCAATTAAGTTACATTTTCGACTGGGAACTGGAGAAATACCTTAGCCATGACTATACGTGAGACTGTGATGTGGCCTTATGAAGCGGTAGACAGGTGAATTAACATTTTGAACTTCAGAGGCGCCGAAAATGTTGGCGAATCTTGATTTATTCTGGCATTAGTAAGGTGACTCATAGCGATTCGTAGTAGCGCGGTAGAAGCTTTTTATCAATGAACTATCAAATAAACTCTCCCAGGAAATTCTGAAAGAAGGTTTTATGGTATCCATAGACTTATGCACTTACTTATATAACTTAAGGGATAAGTTCGCTTTTGTATATAATTTATTTTCAGGTAAGTGTTGGGCAGTAAGAAGTTTACTGATTTATTTCGTATGGACTTCTCTCTAGGACAATAAATCTGGCCAACTCAATTGTATTAAACATGGTAAGCCATCATTTGCTAAACGTTTCACAAACATATCAATTTGCAAATCATTTATTTTCCGAAACTGTAAAATTAACCCAACCTAACCTACAGGGTTCTACAATATGGTCCTAAAATAGAATGTTTGTGAAATTAATCAGTTTGTGAAATGTTGTTTAGCACGTGATTGGATGACATACATAATATCAGCTGCTGTGATTCCATTACGTCACAGTGACGTGCTCAGTCCTGTACAGAGTTCGAACCCGCGAGGTTGTTAAATATTTAGTCATGGTTAATTTTACTTTTGTATGGTTATATATCATTTTGACACAACGTTATTATCTAACCAGTTTAATAAGCACCACCTTAACAATAAAATTCCAAACTGCGCTAAACAGGACACCCTGTATAAAATTTAAACTTTTATGTCCATGGTAAGCCACGGCGCTGCTTATGGCGGTCCCTATTTGAGTATCCTCTTTATTACTTACCTAGATCGGAACAGCCGCTGCACAAGATCTCAAACTCCCACGACATGTAAAACAGAGTGTCATACGGGCCAGGCCCGCGGATTTGCATAGAGAAGGCCTGGGTAATTGTTAAGCAGGGGTTTCACCGGCCCGTAAACTGTTCCGAGTAATTGTTCTAATCAGGATGCTCTGAAAGCATAATGAGGGCATTTAAATTACGACTGATCTTGGATTCCCTAAGAAAGTCACACTTTTTGTGCATCTTTTTTGCGCTTTTTACAACGACCGCAATCACACTGTAGCGAATTTTCAAATGTATGCGTCTGTAAGTACCTATTATAAAATTAAAAAATAATAAAAATCTTGCAAATTCAGATTTAATAAATACATAATCTACCATTTTTTTTAAGAGAACCTTTTAAAAACCATATACCTAGTTGGTTACCTTTAATCTGTATACCTCTAATTATCTATAGCATTATCTATTTTCTCCCAACCAACGTTTTATTTTGACGCAAGCACCTATGCATATACCTAGTTCACTTACCATATTCTTCAACGCAGACTAACGCTAACGGTGTGATACGAACTCTAATACGTAATTAGGTGTTTTGTTAGCATTTGTAGCGCGTTTGTTTTACGTTGCAATTACTGCGTGGGACAATGCGCCGGAGTCACGATCGATTGACATACTGCCGTTGCTAAGTAATTCAGTAGCTAAGGGACCGCAGACGGTGTTTTTCAAAACCTGTATACACGTATACTAACGCTAAAACATCGGTGTCGCATTGTACGGTCACGAGCGTTAATTTGGGACCCATTTCAAGAAAAATATGCTTGAAGTCGTCAATGTCATTAGAGATGTCAAGTCATTTGTAACTTTTAGGAACCTGAACTTTATTGTTGTAGAATGTCAGATTGACTTTGGACCAAGGTGGGTACCAAATTAAATCTCGTGACTGTACTTACTAAAATTTGGTGACAAAGTGACCTATTAGTAATTCGTTGAGATAAAAAAATCTTTATCTACGTAGTGTTGTGGATACCTAGTTGGCAGTGACCCTGCCTACGAAGTTAGCGGTCCTGGGTTCAAATCCCGGTAAGGGCTAAGATATTGGTGTGATGAGCGCGAATATTTGTTCCTAAATCATGGATGTTTTCTATGTATTTAAGTACATATTTATCTACATTAGTATTTGTATCGTTGTCTAGTACCAATAGTACAAGCCGAGAGCTTAGTTTGGGACTAGGTCAATTGGTGAGACTTTGTCCTCTAATTTACCTATAGGTATCTTATATCTGTATAGCCTATATCTCTGTTTTCATTTAGTTAAAGTCCTCAATTCCTCATGACATTAAAAAAAAACTCGATTTAGGGCGAATGAAAGCTGGTCTAGCTTCACTTTTAAAATATGTCCGTAGACAACATTCGTAGCAAGCGTAGCACTCAAGATGCAATGATATAAAAAAGTAGTGTATTTTTTTAAATTCATTTTAATATTTATATTTTTATGGCGAATAAAATTAAGCTTTTTTCTTGAACATGACAACAATAAAAGCTTCACTTTGTCTTATATAGGTACTTACTTTTTTCTCATATTAAATGAAACCGTAAGTTGGTCCTTTAGTAATTTAACAACAGGTTGAAAATTAGGGAAAATAAATTACATACATTTTGAGGATCAGAGCGGGCCCATCGTTTTTAAAACATTTATAATTATCGTAAAATTCACATAACCGTGCAACTCAAATTAAAAACACTACTTTTTCGGAATAAGCAGGGCGTTTTCACTAAAACGTGAACCCCTATTAGGAAGAAAATTAGCCATACATTACTTATAGCTTATTTTCATCACAAAACAGATAAAGTTAAAGTTCCTTAATTCAGTCCTTAAATGGGGATTAGTGAAAACGCCCAGCAACAGGTAACCCTAACAAACCCCTTCCTTTCAATTTAACAAGAAGGAATAACCCTACTGAATAAAGTATATCGTCATACACGTACGTGTGTAATAATGACCTCCATTCAACAGACGATTTAAGGAAACAATTAAAGAAATACCTGAGTAAAATATCTCTAGTTGTAAATCATGAGTCAAGACATTTTGTTTACACAAAGCAGTTATTGAGCCATATTGACATTCATAGTTCCTGTAAAAAGGTTAACTAACGCGAAAGAAAAATCCTACGGCATACTTTTTAATGGCCTCGTACTTAATAAAAAAAAGGTCAAGTGCGAGTTGGAGTCACGCACTGAGGAATCAGTGTATATTCATTTTGTTATGACCTTTTTTTATGCAATAAGGTCTTTTTTGACTAGCCTTTATTTTGATACAGATTCTTAAAGTTTATGATAATTTTTCCAAAATTGTAAAACTTAGGTAATTGGATTTGGACCTTTTCAGATTTTTTGCTCCATTATCTTTGGATATTTTTTGTAAATTTTTGGCTACAAGTAAATTAAAAAAATGCGTCACGAAAAATTGTAACAAAAAATAGTTTTGAAATTTGCAGATTGAGTCCTTTCATATGACACCCCGTTTGCTATAAATAAAATTTCACCCGACCCGTTTTTAAATTTACTTAATATTTAAAAACAGGTTTTTACTAAAAACTAATGCGGGTAAGTTAGTTAAACTACTATGACAAATTTCAAGTTGAAAGTTTTTATAGTTTCAGAAAAAACTGGTGGGTTCCTTTTTTCCATTTTGGTACAGAACCCTAACATTATAAGCAAAAAATATGAAGAGTTGAATTAATTTATTCACTGTTTTGTTTTTCACAGTACATGTACAGACTCGTAGTAGATAATTATAGTTTCTACTTGTTTAAACTACTATGACAGCCAGAGATAAAACGGTTAGTGTTTTAATTTAGTGTTTTTAATTTTAATTATTCTAAATGGAACTTATGATGCCAATGATTAATAGATACACATGCGATAACAACATCCTTTATACACTGTAAAATTTGTTCTTAAAAAAATGTTTTGACGGTCATCGATAACCCTAAAATGCCATAGTAATGTCGTCTTTACGTGCATTTGAACAAGTACGCTAACTAGGTCGGCCAGCCAGCATGTAATAGGCGAGATGATTATGCCGAGCAACCAATAGAGCGCGAGCGGGATCCGCCGCCTCCGGGAGGCGGCCCCGCTAAATGCGCGAATTTAAAATTGGAATGTCCGTAGAACTGATATTTTAAATTTCAAACCAAGAACATTTTTAGAAGAGATTTTTTTTCATTACAGGTGGTGTTTTATTTTAGATGGGTGCTTTATTGATTTTAGACAATGTTTTTTTGTTAGATGTTAACCTTTTTTTTGTAGCTCCCTTCAAGGACATGGTAGTAAGCGCACACGGTGACCATTTTACAAAGCTAGGTAATTACATATTTTTTTTTTTTTTTTAGTGTTAGTATCTTTTAAATTATAAAGTACATTACAAAATATACATCAACATGTCGAAATGATAATTCATAGTAAATTGAAGGATTTTTTAAAGAAGCGATCATTGCATTTAAGCTATCATTCCAATATATTTTTGTATGTTCATTACGAACCTTTGCCTTTGATGTGACAATCTAGGATAAGGACTATCAAATTTAATCCGGGAGTGAATTAAATTTGATAGCTAAGCAGTTTTGCCGTGATTTAAAAACAAAAATCCAAATTAAATATCAAATTTATAGTATTAGTAGGGAGTCAAGTTCAAATAATAACGCACGCCGCACATTTTTACATGAACTTTACAGTGGACAATACGTTTTACAATGTATCAGCGTCCCAGTTATATTTATTACATGACTCTGCCTACACAAGAACACAATCTGATGTTCTATGAGTAAGAAATAGTCGGAATTCAAACTTAGAATATAATTTTCATTTACTGCGTGTTTGGCTTATTTTGTAGGTAGGTATTATAAAGCGTAATAATGCCGCTTCTATAAGAGCTAAACCCTACTAAAATCTGACAAACAACCAGGAAAAGCCTTGGCGCAAAACCTTGATCCAATTACAAATTGTTCCCGTCCCACCTAAAGAGCCGGTTACATAAACTACCTACATAATATAATACCGCAACACACAACGCTGTAAATTTTCACATACATTCAGGATCCGGTACGGCACATGTATTTATTTGGACAAGCGGTTACGCTATAGCATCTGGCTCTCTTACGTCCTAATCGCGCGCGACGTCTTATCCGTGACGTAATGACCCTCCAGTCCAAACAATCCGTTTTTTGCACCCTTTATCACTGCCCGCCGGCCGCCACATAAAAGCCGTGGAAAACGTTCAGGACACACATTGAACGTAAAGCGGCCAACTGAACAAGCGACTGAACGCGACCGCTCGATTTTCAAATATCGAACGCGTTCTACGTTACGTTTGAATTGTGATGTGCCAGTGATATTGAGTGACTGTGAATGAACCAAAGATATTTTTAGTTTTTTATCTGTGATATTTGATTTACTAATAATAAAAATGGATACCTTATACTGCAACCAATGTTCCTCAGAAAAACAGGGATCGTATAAAAACGGTAAGTTTCTTTTTTAACTATTACTTATTTCAAAGTATTGACGCAATTGGTGACAGTAATGAAACATATAGTTCTATGAAACGAGATATCAATAACGCAGGAAATAGCGGGATTGAAATAAACAATGGCATAATGTTGCTAAGAATTCTCATTGTCTAGTGCAAGTAAGATCATACGTATGTATTTATAAGTAGGTAATGAATAGTTTTATAGGGTAAACATACAATAATGTCGTTAATATGTACGTAATAACTTTTACACTTTCACTTAATTTTTACCAAGTTTCGAAATATAAACCTAAAAAAAAAGTTAACACTCCTCTAACTTGTACTTAGCAAATATTTGAAAATATTTTAATTGTAGAGCCTACTTGAGCTTTTCACCACAGCCTTAGTTTGAAATCCCATTAAATGAAGATAGATGGCGCTTTGATATCGTCATACTAATAAATCAACTTATCGTGTATAGCCCACCAATTACTGCAACTCTATCATAGGATGTTCATTATAAAGAAATGCAACATTGTCCTAAAACATTAATATTTTATTGTGATCACCTTATATACGTCTCTCTCCTCTGATAGGGTTGGGACAGACTCGTAATTCATGTGCGGGTTGAATACTTAACAGGCCCATAACACACATAACAGGTATTTCGTTCTCATTCACCTAAAACTTAGGACTTACTTGGTATACTTACCTAATAGTAAGGTATTTTAGGAAACTAACTTTATCCGTTTTGTATTTTAATGACCATAGGTAAATATTTCGGAAAGTTTGATGTCTGTACTTGTCACTAAAAATCTATCTTCATATTCTTTGTGACCGTTATGTTCTTTATATCAATTTTAAATACCCATCTGCGTGTTGTTTTTAAAAATCATTTTCTAATGTTAATCTTTCTAATCTTGAGAAAGAAACAAAGTAATTAGTTAATTTGACAGAAGCTTTATTGGAGCAAAGGATTAAGTTCATTTATTGTTGGTAGGATTAGGACTAAAATATGGAAGTAAACATCTTATGAAATGATACATTATCTAATTAGGGAAGCTGATGCACTAATCTTCAACTTTAATTAATTAAGTAGGGATATTTTATGCCACCATTAAATTATATATGCTCAACTTACTGCTTACTTATTTTAGTTAATTTATAACATAAACACTTTAAAAAACATGATCAGTCTGCCACACTCTCACTTGCCTAATGTTTGTTTACTCTGTGGGTTCAGGCGAATGCTTTCTCGCGCCAGTCAGCTGTGATTTATATGCGGCGGCAAACAATGCCATTCGGCTATTGCTGCTAGCCGCAAGCAACCCCGGGGGAACCCACTAGCTTACGGTAAACTTAAATTAACAAACAAGAATAGCCAACAGAACATTTGCTAACATTCAGCTGATTCATAAAAATCTATGACTTTTAACGAAACCAAGGCCGTCGATGTACAAATGCGGATCTAGTAAAGCACTTTCTACAACCATGAGTAACGGCGCGCCAGGCATTAGCAGGCTTCCCTTCATTTTCGCAGTGAGTCCACGAATTTTCGGGAAATCCGTGACTCACCAGTAATACGAGCGCCGGAAAAGCCGCCATTCAAACTAATTGCCGTCTGAAAAACTAGCAATTGATGAAAGCTGTATCATTATGTCAGCAGACATGAGCAAAAACGCACGCGCTGGGAAACCGCGGCAAAAAACAATTGTAATCTCCCGCTTCGTATTGCAATTACTGCATCTGTCTGTCGTGGCTTCATTTCTCTCGCTACTGGCAGGTAATTGCATGCTAACGACAAAAAAACGTTTCAATCGAGATCGAATTAAGAAAAAGCATCACCCTGCCGCCCACAGAGTAAAAAACAAAGGAACAATCTATGGTGCGTTATTAATCATGAACTTTAATAATCCTGTATTGACACTATCAATAAGCGGTCACGTACAATGGCAACGGCTTGTTAAGCACGGGACAAAAAACGTGTCAAAGTAAATAGTGCGTCCGCGGCCATACGCAGTAAAAGTTACGACCAGACTCGTTCTCAGACGACCAGTATACAAAGTGAAACGAATGAGTACAGATTTGTCTCTGTAGACGCTAGTATAAAATAGTAGTTTATTTTGTGGGCCTACGTATGACCGTGAATCTCTACTTTAATCTGTGTCACAGACTCGTCGCGTCTTTCCCAGAGTTGTTTCTTGTAGTTTGCTTTCTTATTTTAGTCCTTGTTTTTTCGCATCGTGTTTGCCGTTCTTGTATTCAAGGGACAGTTGAGACAAGTATTTGCTTGGAGTAGAAAAAGGGAGTCATCGTAGCTTTATACTTATTACATGTGACTTACACTAGTTTTAACCGATTTTAAAAAACAGGAGGAGTTACATTTATTTATTAGGATCTCGATTCGTTGGTTTTTTTTTAGTCTATGTACGAATAGCATCATCATAAACTTATCACAAATTTAGATAAACATTTTGTTTATCTTGAACATATTTTTTGTACTCGTATATCAAAACAGATAACCATAGATTGTAAATCAATTGCCTAATTATAAACTAAGTAGTGAATTATCACGGTATCGCGAACTAGAGACGTCCCGCGCAAGTCGACGCGTGTTCGCTCGATAAAAACTCTTTAGGATAGACTCATCGATGATTCACCGCGCGCCGAATATTGCTCGCTTGCACAAGATTAAGAAAGTGAATGGAATAGAGACTTTTTTTCAGTAAACTGAAACGGTAGTGAACTAAACGAAAATTATCAACCCTAAAAGGATCCTATGAGTCCTGAATTTTGAAAAATAACTAATGATATCAATAATTACTTCTATTTTTTTCGTAGGTACCTACAGTTTTTTTTTGTTTTCGTACTTTTTTATGTCATAACTACAATTAGAAAAATACTACACAAGCTAAAGTTGCTTTAAAGACCTTACAACAACAACAACAACTCTTTAAGTAGGTTTCTTTATTCAGTTATCAGTTAAACCTGACATATCAAAGAAATGCTTGAATCAGAATTTATTAAACTAATTTCAAATATTTATCGAAAGAACGTCGTCTCCATGATTCAGCGCACTGTTGTCCTGCCGGCGGGTAAGGGTTTTCGCGCAATGTTTGACCGGCTATTTCATGTACGGTGCCGCATTTCGGTACCCATTCATCGAGTGGAGGTCTCGCGCGCCGGTCTCGCACTCGCGGCTCGCACCACACCGGTGACACACGAATCGAGACGAATACTCAACTGCGAATATTTAGTCAAACACTAGTGCGTTCCAATTTTAAATTAAAAAATCGAATTTGAATTCGAAAAATCGAAGTGTTTTTACGAAAGTGTGCGAAGTGACAGTTTTCAGCCAGTGTTATCGATGTTTAAAATTATTATCAGTTTTCCGACCGTGAGAAAATTGTGAATAATTTGCCCGCGTGAATATGGACTTGCCCAAAGGAGCTACATCAATGCGTTGTTCATGGATGTCTTTTTAACTGGTGTGTGTTTTCATAAATAAAACTCTTTAAAAATCTAAAAGTTCAACCCTTATAAATATGCGTATTCACAAATGTGCCCATTTTAAATAAAACTTTAACCTTCTTATAAAAACTAATACTCTAACTTGGTAAAAACTATAAAAAAACTTTGAAACAACATAGTAAAGTTTATAATGTGCCATAACCTACACAATATCAATTATGTCAGGCCTACAATCACGCACATAAACAAACAACAAATCACGCCGTTCGGTTCATTAATATGCTAACAACTATGGCAATAAACTTAGAAATGCTGACAGGTGAAGGTACATGGGGTAACAATGTCACTGAATATGGCATTGTTATGTTCTGAATCGATTGATGTACGTTTTTGGAAGTGGACAATCGTGGACAGAACTGGAGTGCCTAGCCAGCAAATCGTGTGGGAATTATCAACACGGGCCGTCGGCGAACTTTCAAAAGGATATTTCTTTGGAATCGTCCACGATGTCATTCGACACGCGTTTGTTTTCTGAATTACTTTTCGGTAGTTGAATCTATACTTATTTTGTACAGAGATACATTTTGGACATATATATCCAACCCAAGTCAAATCGGGTCGCTAGTTAGTTTTGCAGACAATTTATTTACTGGTTAAAATAGGTATAGCGTATGACATAATTTGTGTTTTAACATGACGTTATTACATAGAAGCCACTTATATGTTCGTTTTCCTCGCCGGTTTTCTAAGAATGAATGAAAACAAATATTAGCGAATAGTATTAGAATTAACTGATACATATAAGCAACCATACATCGTCAAGGACCAGGAAAATATGAGCACTATATTTGTAAAAAGGATAGGTAGAAGGAGTCATTTAACAAGATAAGGATCAATAAAACAATATAGTACAATCTAAACTGTTATGTCTATTATAGCAAACGAAAAAATACCAGTTTAATTTCAATAGAGAAAAGTTGAATAATAAAGCAATGATTAAACTATTCGGATGGACATATGACATAATTGGAACCCATTAAGATACCAAATCCTGTTGGTAATTTACCGAGTCCATTGCGGAAATTTAACTCAACGACTATGACGACAATAAAAGGGGAAAATCCAAAGTTGTATTGTGATTTCAATTTTCGCAGTAATGCACTAGCATTGTTTGATCTTGTCTGCTCATCCCACGATACTAAATGTGCTACTAATCGTACACAATAGCCACAGAATAAATCAGTTCGCAGCAAACCAAAGCGCAAACTAACAGATAGCAAACAAATTGAACTGGTGAATAATTCTGATCACTGCTATAGCCACAGAGTAAAAAGGCTTTAATAAATAACACACGTAAACTAGCAGACTTCGAATTAACTGTAATAGTAAAGTTTTTATGTGAAAATAGAGTGATGTGTTTAGTTAGGTTGTCAACGACACCGCTTGACCCAATGATTCACTGACCATTAAACTCTGGTTTATCCTTATCTGACATAATATATTACGCGCGAACAATAGATAAACATACCTATTTATCTGGTTATTGAGACATGTTTAGGTTCTGAAAATCCATGACGTAAAATATACTTAAGTAAAATTTGCAAAACATTAAAACGTAATTTTAAAAGCACTTGCAATGACGAACTTTTATAAAATAACTCGGCGTAGGAAAATAATACTATAGGATACTATTAAGCAATCAAGCTTTAAAATTAATATATAGAGACCAGTTTACATTTAGGAACATGATGACAAAGTATATAAGCTTGATTTTTAATTGCTGCCCAGTTTCTAAAAGATAATTTTTTAGCACTTACCGTCGATGGAACTTTTAACTTTTTAAAAGTCTGGAAACTCGGAGAGAATTGCGAGGCTCGGGCCGTAAAACTTATTTTACGGCCGGCGCGAAACATCAAAACCTTCAAACGTAAAATCGAATAAGGGACAAAGCGTATTTTTGCGCAACGCCTTAAATAGGCGTGACGTTTTAAAAATCTTACCACCATCGTGGACAATATTCATTTTACTTTCATGGATAATCACATATTTATTTAAATTTTAAGAGTCAGTGTTCTTTTCAAAGTAATTTTAAGTCCATTGTCTACACCAGAGCTAAGTATCAATGCGCAAAGAAATCTGACTTAAGTTTAAAAAAAATGGCAAAGTTGTCTCGTTTGGCTAGCCGTAAAAGACCAAATTAAAAGACTATATAACTAAACTAAGAACGTTAAAGAATTAAAAGGGTTTGCAATTATAAAAGGCTTCGTTTACCCAGGTTAATGGATAAGAAAGTGGCCGCAGATGAAGATACATAAGCCTACGTACGCCGGGCCGTAATCGCGGGGCTTATTATTTTTTATGTGACTCCTCGAGTTGCTCAAGGAATGCAAGACGCTGTGTGAACCAGACGTCGGAAGCCAGTTGCGTTTAAGAATGCACTGTCCTTTTTTACAGCAACAATGCACATAAAACAATCGAATATATTTAAAAATAGAATAACAATAGAAATAAGCAAACAATATAAGCAATTAGAATCGGTGCGTAAAATTTACTTTTTGTTCGCTCCAACGTTTAAAGAACTTACAAAGATAAAAAGTAGGTATTAAAATGTGGTGTTTCAAAGAAAATATGTTTAATTATTGCGAAATCTATTGTAGGTAATTGGTAAAAACGTGTATAAAAGTCCCTCGTGCAAATGATAACCCATTTCTCTACACGTAATACATTATTTAGTGACACGATTCCCTCTTATCTCACAATGGCGTGTAATGATAAAAATAATCTTATAATAATTAATTTATTCACTAAATTAATCATCGATCGGTCCAGTTTCTTATCAAAAACCAAATTTCATGATTTATTACTTTTGTTGCAGGTTTTCCCAAAAAGCTTTTGGTAGCTATAACATTAGTACTAATAATCGCCATGTGTCTCACTCCGACTGAAGCGCGGTCGATGGACCACAGACAAAGACACCAGAACAAGAGGCAGCAAGGCATCTCTCCGCAAAGACTTACCAAAGAGCTCACGAAAAGGCCAAAAAACATGGACCTCCACACGACGCTAACCAAGAAAATAATTAAAAAACTGAAAAACACTAGAAGATTCTTCACCGACGCCCGGAGAGAAGTCAGCGACTCGAAAGAGAATAGATATGGAAATCCAAAATGGCTGCCGAAAGTGAATTTCATGGAGATCCACAACCACGTTTATAATGATCTGCCAAGCGGCACGCCGATGTCGGCAGAAAAAGTAAGTTTTAAATTTTTTGATGCATTTTATACATAATTGTTTCTTTTTGTACAAACACCGACGGCGTTTGATCCGCCCAAATATTTGACTTTAATAAAGTAAAAAAATACTAGATGAGATTTTTAAAAGATAGTTGTTGTTCATGAAATGTATATGAAGTGTTATGACACTTAGTCTACCAGTCAAAAGTCGGGTTAACTAGATCTTACGTTACTTTAATATTATATTCATTACACAATAGCTCTCCCTTATCAAACTAGTATTTTTATTGCACATAGATAAACACATACTATTCATAAAACTGGTCATATTTATCATTATAACTAACTTGAAGTGGAGTATCTATAGATGTTACAGCCACTGAAAGTGTTAAACGGCAGACATTTCTTTCACGTAACATTTTCGCAACTTTTGCATATGACTAAAGCAAGTTATGACACGTCTAACAGCCGGATATTATTAAATAGGTCACTGATGATTCGTGTGGGTTAAATAGACGAATTAATGATTCACGTCTCGAGATCAAAACCTTTTAGCAACAATGTACATGTTTCTAAACCGCAAACACTTGTTTTGTGGTGTTATAAAATAAAATGTTAATTAGTGATCATTAGCGAATGTTATTATTAGGTTTTGTAGCTCTTCCACTAATCAAAACTGAAGTAGGATATAATGGCACCAGTATTAGACACTTTTAGCTGATAAGCACCAATAATAAGGTTATAAATTGACTGTATCAAGTATGTATGTAATTGGGTGGATACTCTATCAATATCAACGAAATGTCATAATTAGTTTGTATGTTTTATAGTACCTTACCTGTTGGCAAACTTTAATAAATAAATAAATAAATAAATTATAATTCAAGTCCATCACTAGTCTTGCCCAATACTGGTTCCTCCTCCATCATATCAGTAAAACAATAAAGCCCAGTTTTCTAAAATTCTTCGGTTATATTTTTTGCCGCTGCGCCAGAGTCGCGCCGCGCCGAAGGAAGGTGGGCCGACCCATCTCTCTTATTTTCCGTTCAATGTTTTAAAATTATTTTTTAATTTTTGCTCTCTTTAAGGCGAAGATTCCCGCGCACATTAGCCCCGCTCGCGGCTCGGGAGACTTAAATGAGCCTCCGCCGGCCAAATTACACGTGCCGGCCCCGGTGCCGCGTTTATTTACTTCACATTGTACTTAAGGGCAATAACTACGAATGCAGACCCCTCATTTTCAATACCGCCTTTGCGCGAAAATCGACACAATTTTTCATCCCGAGAGCTCCGATATAGCTCAATTTAGCCCTCTATTAACGACCTAATTCATAAAATTAAATCGATAAAGTTCAATTTCGAAATTTAAACACGTCGATTATCAATTTCAAAATTTAATTGGAACGAATTATCGCTTCAAATTTAATATACCGCCTTCAAAACGGCCAGTTAATAATGAGCTTCGGTAAATGGAGGGCACGCCTCGTCGCGCATCAAATACGAGAGGTCATACTATACTGGTGCTACATAAATCCGAGCTTTACGGTGCGTGTGAGCAGGGACCGGGCAAACAAAGAAGCCAGTTAAATATTTCGAGGAAATTTGCATAGATGGACAGAGTCCACGGCACGCGATCCCGATAACCACAGTCTACGCCGCGTATGATAATTGGTTTTAGACCATCGATTGTTCTTGCCGCCTCATATAAAATATACGAGAACTTGTAACGGGTTAAAGCTCTTTTATTGTTTGCCGAGCACACATCTGGACCGCGACTTTCTATTACGTATTAGTATTGGACACCCACTAATTAGTACACAAAACTAATGCGACACGAGACAATAAGCATGTGTGTATTCGAAGCGTTTGGTGTCCGTACATATTAGGAGACTTTTACTACCAGCGCGCCGTCTCCGCGCTATCTCCTCAGGTGACCACGCGGAGTCGCATGGTGTGTACACCGATGTATGTTAAATATTTCTGACGTACGGCTCGACATTTCATCGATGTATGGCCACTTAAGAAATTCAAATATTTAACTTTGGGCAAAGGAAAGCGTTAGAATTCAAGTGATCTCAGCTCCGCTCGGTTTAGTTGACGGACCATTTAAAAATTAAATGGCTCTTAAATGAGTCGTTTAAACACTTCACAGGATAATGTGGAGTAGTCTTTTAAGATGTACATTATTTAAATACGTAAATTTGTATTAATGCAGTTTATTAACCGTGTTATTTTTTGTAACATTATTTGGTAGATTCTTCAACAATATAAACCGGGTAAACGTGCATGTTGTTGTCCTTTTTTACAAACTCCAACATGATTGTTAGGTGTCAAGTCCATCTTCAATCAGAAATAATTTCCAACTCAACAATATTCAACCATGACGACGGAATAGACATTTCTCACCGGCAGACTCCGTTCTCTCGCCGCCTTAGACTAAGCTTGTTCAGTATTTACGATTTAACAAAACAACACGAAATGTTAAAAACACATTATTTGTT
The DNA here is from genome assembly GCA_963966035.1 of Acleris laterana. Lineage (NCBI taxonomy): Eukaryota > Metazoa > Arthropoda > Insecta > Lepidoptera > Tortricidae > Acleris > Acleris laterana. Next base: position 5,215,796 of record OZ014449.1, read on the forward strand.
CGACTGAGACGAATGTGGACTTACGATTCCGGGCGAGGCGCGTTTGTCCCCACACGTTCTGCGCCGTCTTTAGCGCAAATATACGGCTTATTGTCGGTTTTCAGCTTTAATACCTGCCCATATTTACCCACTAGCGCGCTTTTATTGCGCTCGACAATTTCTTCTTCGGAATGCCATTTGTCTGGGAAATGAGGAACTGCGTTCGAGATGTTATCGGGTATTGATAAGATATTACCATACTTTGTCGCTAGCTCGTCGTCAGCTCTTTTAGTAGATTTTATAAAGCTTCACCTGTCAGCTCTTGTCATCAAATATTGAATAAAATTAAACCTGTGTTCAATTAAGGTACAATTTTGCAAAGTAGGTAGGCCTATTTATGCAAATATAAGTTGGAGCACAATGCAATATTATGATCTTATGCTAAAACAGGAAGGTTATCATAGAATTTCTGCTGTAAGACCCACCTTTGAACGTGATCAATTAATATCGAAAAATAGTGGTCAACAAATTTTATTAGATCGGGAAAAAAAACTTTAAAAACTAAATTTAAATAAAATGTCGTTATAAATTTAACTTTTAAATATAACTGAGCGTTATCTAAACGGAATGTTAAATTGTATTCGACATGACATATAAATAGTTCCCGTAGCGCCAGAATTCCGCTAACCGAGTCCCACGCCGTTTTATGAATCACCCCATTCACAGAGAGGAAGTTTACAAATTTACAAGTGACACTGTTTATACGGGGACTAAATATTCGATTACGTCCGAGTGCTAATTGTCCGGTGTTATATTATATTCTCCGAAGACACAGGTATCACACTGAGTTTGCATATGCACACGTGTGTGTATGCGTGTGCTAATGTCAACTGACATAAACTTCACACGTGTGTGCGTCTATTTTGTTTAGAATTATTGTAGTGTTACCTGTACCACTACAGCCAAAAACCGCAAGCGTCAAGTGTGTCACTTATACGAGGATGAGTTCATTCATTCAGTGCGTATTCATAGGTATGAACCTGCGGTTTCATTAATGATGGACGTAACACAATGTGAAATACAGTTCAGTTCTAATCTAAATTTTATTAAAACGTCGTTTTCCTTTTATTATAAACTGATGAACTTTAAATGAGTTAGTGTATTAGTAGCGCTTGATATGCATGTAATTAAAAAGTTATCTATTTACAAGCTAAGTTGATTAAACGTATCGTCTTTATTTGTTCTTGTTTTATGTTCGCATGAAGTCGGTTTTTAAGACAATAATACCCGATCTATTACAGCTCGAGGCAAACCGGCTGAGCTAGTACTTATGTACCTCCGCGATCCATCACAGTGAACTCTAGCGCACTATTCCTCGCATTGTCCTAGGACGAAATCATAATGTAACTCACTTTACAGACCGTTAAAACTCACTTTCGCGATTGCAAAACGGTTCTCTAAATGCACTTAAATGCAATTTCTATTCGAAGTGCAACTTTTGCACGCGTGACAACATTGCTGCATACTTTGTTAAAGAAGAAAGATTTAGAAATAGTCACTATGTGACAATAACGAAGAATTATAGTTGTTGATCGAAGTTTATGTTTTTTGACAATATTGAAATATTCCAAACGCATTAACAGCTGTTTATTTATCATTCCAATCGCAAATCAACCCATCGCAACATTATTGGCTTTGCAACTGGATACGACGCTGGCAATTACGCTTCGTAGATTGTGTCATACTCAAGCTATGTGCTTTTTCCTTAGCGAAAGAACTTAAGATACGAACGATCTTTAGGCGTTTAAGCCTCTTTGGATTTAATATCTATGCAGTTACGTATGTACCTGGGTTTTCAACGGTTAGCTATTCAATGGTTGTAGCAACATAAATTTAACGATATCGTATTTCTATTTGAAACTTGAATTTAGAGGAGTGCTGACTATTTAATCAGATGATTAATTGCAAAAGTTATATCATGACAATGATTTAACTTTAAGTCTTAATGTTAAGATACGTGTCTAAAGTACTAGACCTAAATAACTCAACTGATATATTCACTTTTGTACATGGTTTCATTTCTACGCTTAACTATTTAGTTAATTCACTGGTAAAGACGTAAGAATGAGAAATCACCCAACTTTGACATCTACGAGGGCTGCTACTTAGGTAACCGGAATCCAGGATTCCAACATTTTTAAACGCTATATCTGACCTCCATGGTAAAATTTTAACTTTTTTTAATACTGGCCGCTATATATTTTTTTTCTTATGTACGCTAGTCTTTTGTTTTTGGCGGGTTTAAATTTTAATCTCGCTGCAAGAATGGAACTCACTCGTGAAAATATTCGTGCTATGATTTATTACGATTTTCGGCGTGGTTTAACGCAACAACAGTGCATAGATCAACTAACTTCGACTTTTGGTGATGAAGCTCCATCCAAAACTACTGTGTATCACTGGTTTAGTGAGTTCAATCGTGGACGTAGTATGCTCAGGGACGAAGTTAAGGATGGTCGCCCGAAATCGGTCGTTGTACCACAAAATATTGAAGCTGTGCGAAAACTTATAATGCATGACCGTCATGTTACGTATCGCGAGATAGAGGCGACTATAGGCATATGTATGACGAGCATTAATAAGATATTACATGAACACTTAGCTGTGAAAAAAATTTGTTCGCGTTGGATCCCGCACAACTTAACTAAGGATCAAAAAGAGGCTCGCGTCGAATGGTGCAAGGAAATGTTGAAAAAATATAACCGTGGTGACTCAAAAGCTGTTTATAATATCTACACAGGTGACGAATCCTGGATCTATGCGTATGATCCCGAAACTAAACAACAATCAACGGTGTGGGTGTTTCAAAATGAGCCGAACCCTACGAAAGTAACTCGTGCAAAAAGCACCTTGAAGCAAATGGTGGCCTGCTTTTTTGGTATTAATGGCCATGTGGCTACAGTGCCCCTAGAGAATCGTAAAACGGTTAATTCGGAGTGGTACACGACCATTTGTTTGCCGGAAGTATTTGAAAAAATACGGAAAAACAACCAGCGACGGAGAATCATTCTGCACCATGATAACGCCAGCTGTCATACATCACGTGAAACGACTCGATTTTTGGAAGGTCAAAATATAGAATTAACGGGTCATCCACCTTACAGCCCTGATTTGGCACCCAATGATTTCTATTTATTTCCAAATGTAAAGAATAAATTACGTGGTCAACGATTTTCGACCCGTGAAGATGCCGTCGACGCGTTCAGACAGCACGTTTTGGAGATACCTCAGTCAGAGTGGAAAAAGTGCTTTATAAATTGGTTTCAACGTATGCAAAAGTGCATCGATTATCACGGAGAATACTTCGAAAAACAATAAAACCATATTTAGCCATGTACGTTTGTTTATTTTTTCTATTCCGGTTACATAAGTAGCAGCCCTCGTATTGTAGCAGCTGAATAAGTACTAAAATTGGTGGCAAAATGAAATGATGATTTGGACAGCAATTGCAATAAATATAAAGAAAAACGCCTTAATGACTAAGCAATCGGTCATAGGTTGAGTAAAGCTATATTAATGTTGGCTGAGCAGTCCAGCCGATCACAAAAACGGATTATACAACCTCGACACAAATTAACTTCGCAGTAAAATATCACAGTTTATATGTGTTTAACAGCCAACAATAAGATTCAAGTACTTTGATTATTAATAATCCATCCGAAAACTAAATTCTAACCAAAATAAATCTTTATTTTGATTTTTAGACGTCTCTTGTGTTATTAGGTTTTTCTGGAAGAGATTGTCTATTGTTTACCATGTTACATAAAATTGTTATTGTTTGTTTCAAATTATATCTCTCTGTGTTGTGGAATAAAGAGTATACAATGTAGCATAACTAACGTTCTTTCTCTTTTGTTTCAGTTTTCGTACGTAATACCGAAGCTGTACAAGACCCTGCTTGAATACAAAGTGATCTGGGAGCGACTCCAGATCGTGAACATCCACCACCTCGACGTGGACTTCCTGATGAACTACACGAAGAAGCGAGACAGCCTCATCAGCACAACTCTCGCTGAGCTTCAGAAGTTTATCACCGAAGTTGAAGATGACATGGAAAAGGCCAATGTGCCGAAACCACATTTTAATAAAGAGCGGATGAATATAGAACATCTGCATATAGACAATGTGGACACTAATAGGTGTCTACGGCAAGACACAATTGCGATTAGGGCTTATGCTAATGCGCTGAAGAAGTGGTACTGGGCGCTCCGGTGCCCCGACGAGTCGAACGCCAAGCTGACCAGACAGTGCAAAAATGCTGAACGGAATCTTTTTACGAAACGAAACTTGAGAGCTGCAAGAAATAACAACACACCTGCAAGACAAAAAAGACATCGCCAGTTTAGATTAGCAAAAGCTTAGACTTTTGGTGCATAGTTTTTACTGACGTGAGTCGAGAATGAGTATTATAGGTAGTAATGAACTTTGACTATTTATTTGACTAAAACTAGTGCCCGTATTATTTATTGCTAGTGTCTAGTGTGTATGCTCTCTTTTAGTGCGTTATGATCGTCGTATTCTTTTTGTAACTGCCCAGTCGGTTTTGTAAATGTTGTAAAATCAGTATTAAGATGTGTCTCTGAAAATTTCTTATCTTACGACGATTGTTGTATGGAAGTGGTCGACGAAACAGTTTCGTCGGTAAAGTATTGGGTACTATCTCTGTGATATTTAGTAATCCGTTGTAAGTTATCATTAATTTATTTTAGGATAAGCAGTTGCATAAGTTCCTCTTCATCGCCATCTACGTCTATAAATTTTAGAGTCGTCTCATGTTTCCTTGCTATTTATTGCATTTCATGTTCATTCTCGTTTTAGCTCATTATCATTAAAATCAAAACTGTCCTTCCTATTCCATGTTGCGTAGCAACGATTTATATATTGTTATCGATCGTTAGAGTAAACATCGATAGTATTGAATTCGGTAATCTTTATAAGAACCAGTGTTTTGATTTTACTATAACAATCTTATCGTTGTAAACGGCAGATTGACTTGTTTACGCACTAAAATCATTGTTAACCCTGAGAAACGATATAGATGTATTGAATTGTTTCCTTTAATTCCAGAATTAAGTTATATATATTAAGTAATATCTGAAACCGTAATTCCTCAATGTGCTTACTCGTATTTTCGTTTTATCCTTTGTAGATTTATCAATAAAGGCAAACGCTGCTTCATCCAAGAAAGACCAAGCTTAAATAAGAAACTCTCCATATTTATACATATTATTATAATTTAAATAATAGTTATGTCTATGTAAATGTGCCGTTAGTTACGAGTTAGGTAAATGAACTGAGTATTACGAATATTGTGTAAATAATATTTACGTTTCATGCGAATAATGTTACCGCATAAAAAATAAAGCTGAATATAAATCTATTTGATAAATTCCTGCCTTTTCTTTCTGTTTACCTGCTCAAAATATATAACCTCTCTGGATTTAACTAGGTAGTTTTTTCTATATTTAGCAAGAAATCTATGATGAAATCGTCTATATAAAGGAAAAACTCTCTAAGTACATATAACTTACTAATAACTAAGTGTTTTTTCTCTATATAGATACAAAGTGACAAAGCATGTGTTAAGTACTCCTTTCTGAAAGAACTAGGAAAAACTTTGTGTAAAGAGACTCAAAGCATTACAATTGCGATACATCACAGAGTACATTTGTATAGACAAGGGATCATTGCACCTTATACTAATGAAAGAAGATTAGATTTTCAATTAAAACGCTATTCACTGGACATAGTTCTAACTAAACCAAACTACCAAATCGTTGATTGTAAATAACGCAGTTGAAAACTTACAATTGAAAATGCAATAAGTGAATGTTTTCGCTTCAAGACGGCGCGCCCCGCCGCTTATAGGTTAATTTATTGAATCAGTCAGGGAATTAAAAATAATTGTACATAGGGAAACACAATTAAAAAACGAATATTAACCATGTCATTGTACAGTTAAAGTCTGAAATTTACAGGGTGGAAAAAACGAACGCCACATGGACAACCACTACCTACCTTAAATATTAAAAAGAGCTCTACTCTACGCAAAGGAGAAACACAAAAAATAACTGAAAACAAAAAATACTGCACCGTTGGATTTTTTTATAATTCTCTTGTTTAACCGGGAATCGAACTGGTCATTTGACCAGTACACACACACAGTACAGTATATTTATGACAAAACCTACATAGGATTCCCTGTTAATGAAGGTAAATTTAGAATAAACCATAAATGCAGTTATAATTGTTATTGAAAAATAAAGGAAATCTCCTTTTCTTTGCTATTTCCAATACCTATTTAAGGTGGTTGCCGTCCATGTGCCGTTCCTTTTTTCCACCCTGTATACGCGTTCCCAAGTCACTAAAAACATGTACATGCACCTATGTCACTAACAATAGGGTCTATTTGACACGATGTGGCGGTGTAGATATTAATGCTTTCGATAATATGCCCAATTTTTTGAAGAAAATTAACGTTGTCTCAATTAATTTCTTAACTAAACAATATTTTTGAAGTTCGCCCAGTCGTTGATCAATTTTATTTTACATTGATTTTCTTAAGACCTCGCCAACTTGACAGAATTACACAGAATTAACGCTAAAAATAGCCTATTTTTCTAATTCCACATGTAAGTGATCACATCTCTTTTAGGTATAGAATAAATAAAAGCCCGACCATACACCCATTTGTATACACAACAAAGTTAAAGAAATGTATAGGTATTTTTGCAACTTTTTACAGATATGTATCTCTAGGCACTTTGTCCCAGCGACAACGATGACCGAGAGGCGAGTAGAGCTTGCGATCAGATATTCAATTTGTGTCTCTTTTATTAACTCGGGATTTATATCTTTTGTTTGTGTTTTCAGCAAGAAAGAAAATCGTCAATAGCTAATCGCTTCTTAACCGGCGGTGGGACAAGTGCCCTTGACTGTACAATTAGCCAAATAAAAGTGGTCTTTAATACAAGTTCAAGTGAAACGAAAATGACGTTAAAGTCAACTTTTCAAATGAACACATTACGGATCAACTTTATTGATTCTCAACATGATATTTTACAAAACTTTATTTCCAAGCTTAACGATTTTGATTTTTAAGGCTTAACCCTTAATAGGGCAAAACTAAAAATAAACCTGAATTCTAGCCTCATTAGATTCCTCCTATTCACACAAAATCCTTTCAATAAAAAATACAAAAAGTATTAGTTGTAAGTGGTCATTTTTAGTACCAGGTTTTAAAATTGCCCTTTAAAGGGTAAGCTACGGCATCTATTACTAAACTGCAAACTCCCCTTTAAGGATGCCGTACTAAATAGGTAGAAACGGAGCTTGTAATATGTCTGCCTGTCATAGTAAGAAAAAAAAGAATTTTTTTTTTTCTTCCTGAATATGGTTGAAATTAAAGAGTCGAAGTTCAAAATGGGTAGGTATCATATTATAAAAACAGGTCAAGTACAAGTCAGACTCGCGCACCGTGAGTTCCGTACCTCCGCACAGTAGGTATTCGACTAGCTGGTCGTGCCCGGCGTTGCCTGGGTGTATATTTTTGCATACAAATCGGTCAAGCCATTCTCGAGATTTTGCGAGACTAACGAACGGCAATTGATGTGATTTGAATTCGATTTCGAATTGTTGAAAAATCCGCCGTAATAACGCATATTCTGAAAAATCTTTTATGGTTCAAAAGATACAGCTCTTTGCAGTCAGGACAACTTGACCGATTTTTTTCTTAAGATGAAAAGTTCAACTTTTTCAGGATATTTCTTAACTTCTCTCGTAGTGACATCTTGGTATGGTGAGAAGAACTAACCGGCGGTAGTTGTCACGTCGTTCCGCTACTCAACGCTAGATGGCGCTTGCAACCACCGTTCTGTATTGAAATCACAAGGCTTGTTTTACCGTTCTGTTTCTGCAGTTAAAAGGATTGCTACTAGATGTCACTGTAAATGATTATTTATCCGCCATAAAGTTTAGTCCCATTAACATTATTTATTTAATGCATATTATTTTAGAGTTAGTAATAATGTTGAAAGTTATATTTATTAGAAGTAGTATTTGTGCCAAGAATATATTTGTCTATGTGCACTCACAGCAGCGGGGTCATAACTGTTTACCAATAAATTTAACTATTTAAAAGTAATAAATGAAACGTTTAGTCTACTATGATTCTTTGTCTATGATGTTTGAGTTTTTTTTTTTTAATTAAGACTACGCCGAGCGTAAGCCGGATGTACAGTGGCGCCCTCATTACTTTTATTGTGTTTTCTAATTAACTAAAGAATTTCCTTGGAACCAAACAAAATGTGTTTGTAGCGCAAGTATAAACACAACTTATAGGGTATATCATATAGTTTAATAACAATTCACCTTCGAGTTATTAACTTAACGAAAAAGGGTGGCCACCTTTTCCCGTTAAGCTGACTACTCAAAGGGTAATTGTTATTAAAGTTTGTTACGTATCCCATAAATTGTGTTTATACTTGCGCTACAACACACATTTTGTTTGGCTCCAAGGAAATTCTTTAGTTAATTAGAAAACCCAATAATAGTAATGAGGGCGCCACTGGACGCTCGGCGTTTGCTCGGCGCAGTCTTAAGCATCGGTGTAGTAGTAGTCTCGTTTTCGTTTGTAACATTTTTCTTGCTTACTGGCGCCATCTGTCGCAGATTATAATAAATAAGGCCAAGGTTTTTATTTTTCAGTATAATTTATTTGGGTGGGTCGGGTTTGAGGTCAGTGACTTTTTGACTTTACAGCAACTTGTTTAGTTTTCTGTTTGTATAATTCCTCGACTCTTTGATAAATCATAACCGAATTTCAGTATTCGTATCATACTCGTAAGTAGGTAAAACGATTTCGCAAGAATGTGAGGAGAAGGTGAATTTCGTATGTTTATCAAGCACCAGATATTTGTGTAAAAATTTGCAAAGAGACATAGGTTCAGTGTAAAAAGTATTATACGGGGATATGTTATCAGATCTCGGGTTTGTTGTGGCTTTACCACCACCTATTAGGTTCACTGAACTGTGAGGAAAGATGAAAAAAATACAGTTAACGGCAGTAGGACTGAAACATAATTTACTAGCATAGAGGCATTACATCTTAGTCCTCAGGGTTGGCAAAACATTTGAAGTCATACGCGTGAATTAGACTGACAGTAAATATTGCAGAAGTTGATTGCTCTCTTACCTACTTTAACTTCAGTTCTAGAGCAAGAAGCACAGTTTTGCTGTCTTTTTCTAACTTAAAAGTTAGAGTAAGACAGCAGTCAACTTCTGCTTTTTTTTATTGCTTGTCTAAACCTCGCTATAGGATTGCAGACTTCATATTGTTGTAGTCTTGGGAATTCAAATGTTCATGGGGCTCAGATTCCGCTTACCATGAGTGGGTGTTTTATAAAACTACCAGTTACAATTTACAGTTTACAAGTTTCCAGTTGACACAACCTCGACCAATGACGACCAGCCATTTGAGCAGTGTTGCCAGTTTAGACCTGTAAAATTGTTACTTGTAACTTTATACAACGTGCCCCGGTGCCTGAGTGCTCATGTACCCTCTCCTTTTGCCATAAAAAACAAGCGACCCTACATCTTTAATAACGCTGGAAATATTAAATCAATTTTAAAATAGTTTTCCCATTAAAACAAATAAAATCTTCTATCCTTCCACATTTTTTTATGTATTGAACTTATAAAATTGCCCTCGTATTGTCTATTGTCGGTCGCCGGCCGGCGCGTGCGCCTCTTCCGCCCGTGTCGCAAGCTCCGCCCACCGCGCAGCTGATAACGCTCTTGCGCATACTTAATTGATAAATGGATTAGGTCATAATAATGAATTAGAGTTAAGAAACGGTTACTTATAACTTTAGTAAAAGGTAGCCGGCGCCAGAATTGATTAAGTGCTTATTTGACGACGCGCTGGCCTAGTGGGTAGTGACCCTGCCTACGAAGCTAGTGGTCCTGGGTTCGAATCCCGGTAAGGGCAGATATTTGTCTGATGAGCTCGAATATTTGTTCCTGAGTCATGGATGTTTTCTAATGTAGTCAAGTATATGTTTCTCTATATAAGTATTTGTATAGTTGTCTAGTACCCAGTTTACACAGTACACAGGTACACAGTATAAATTCATTCATTTCTTCATAAGTTTTGTTTATTTATTAAATGTTTCTATAATTTACTTCGTATTAGTCCCAAAACGAATCACGGCTTTGTAAATCTAAAAATGAATCACATTAGTAAAAATCCGTATATTATTTTCGGAACGACACCTTACAATCGAGTTATAAAAAAGTAAAAATGACCAGATACAATTAAACCAGGCAGCTTCGGCATAACGATTCTGTAAACAGGGGGCTGGTAATACGATTTTAAGCAAGGCTTATTACGTCGGAAATCTAAAATGTCATTAACCAGAATGTTTTCCTAAAAGCTCATAATAGGCCCCCAGTACGTATTAAGTGTATGGTGTTTGCTGGATTGGTATTGCGGTAATGTCTTACGTTTTTCCTGGGTCAACGGAATGGTCTTCTTTATTTGTGTTGACGTGATCTAAAAACGTTTCATTAATTTTGAAGTGTTTTAGTTCACTTTTTTCTTCTTGCTTGAATTCAATTATGAACGATGAAGTCAGATATCAGTTTTCTGTATTCTATTTTTAATTTTTATTAATGTAACGAAATTAATGGATAAATTGTACCATTACAATTACGACTGAAAATATATTTCCAAAAATATTGAGATAATTTCATCAATCAACATGAAATCACTTACAGAAATTGCAGTCTTGAGACTTAAAATGTTTATGGATCTTCCATCAGGTGACCTGACTGCTCGTGTGCCTTAACCTTGCTATAAAAAAAATCTTTAAAAAAAAACGGGTACTAGTACAAGCCTAGAGCTTAGTTTTGGCCTAGGTCAATTGATGTGAGATTGTCCCCTTATATTATTATTATTATTAAATTGTGGGTTAGTTGTGAAATATATTGGACTCAGAAGTCACTCTTTATCATACATAAATCTATAGATCGAAATACAAAAACATCACCTATGGAATCTATCTTTCATTATTTGTTTCTGAGTCATGGGCGTTTTCTATGTATTTAAGTACATATATGTATATATTTCCCTATTAAAGTATTTATATCGTTGTCTAGTACCCATAGTAGTATAAGCTTAGAGCTTAGTTTGGGACTAGGTCAATTGGTGTGATATTGTCCTCCCCTGATATATAAGTATGATTTTCGTACCATGACCAAATAATAATCACTATCACTACATAGTATAAAACAAAGTCGCTTCCCGCTGTCTGTCCCTATGTATGCTTAGATCTTTAAAACTACGCAACGGATTTTGATGCGGTTTTTTTTAATAGATAGGATAATTCAAGAGGAAGGTTTTCATGTATAATAAACTTTGTTTTACGTACGGGACTACGGGTATTACAGAAAACTCACATAAACCGAAGCGAAGCGAGGGCGGGTCGCTAGTTATAAATAAATCTTTAAAGATAGTGTATGCTAAGTAAGGTACGGATCGATTTTTGAATGTCACTGAAGATTAATGAGTAATTATAAAATTAAGTGATAGTAGGACCTTGTACAGGGTTCGTCTGGATCGCTACTACCATATTATTCTTTAACCCACGCAGCATTGTTCGCATTGTTGTGTTCCGGTGTGGTAGCTTTATTACAACTCCGCGCTTCATAGGTTTTCATGACGTATTTTTAAGTTAGATCTTACTACACATAAGAGAAAGTGTAATTTATATCAAATGTTTTTATAGGTTTTGAATGTTATAGATTTTGTGTGTTTGAGCTTTTGAAATTATTTTAACTTGGTATTTATATGAAGTAAAATTTAGAGGATTTTAATGGTTATAGCGCGTTTATAACGCGATTTTAGGTCATATGAAATTATATAATGTGAGCTTAGAGAAAATGATTTTAAGCCAAACAATGTAGATCCACTTTTTCTTCTAATGTGGTACCTACCACATATAAAGTGAACAGGCTTTAAACCAGAAAATTAAACGTCACTTTATAAGGTGTCAAATTCTGCCAATTTCCGGATAAAGAGTTGGATAGTGCTAAATGACTGCTATAACTCTTGTCTCTTTTACTAACTAGAACTTGGCAGGTTTCAGCGCTCATTATTATGTTGGCCTCTGATGACACACCAATGGTACACAAGGGCTAAAAAGGCATGAACGGAATTTCGTAACGTTGTGTTCGTTTTTGTTGAAAGAGTGTTGCTCTTTAAGCAACATCCATCCGTCCATGTAAGTTGGGATGTGTCCGTCCAACATGAGTAACAGTTTACAACATGGCCGATGCTGTTTTTTTTAATCTTACACAAATTGAAATATTCTCAACTAAACTCTACACCTACCTACTATGGGTACTAGAGAACGATCAACATTCTTGTATAGATAAATACGTACTTAAATATATAGATCAAGTTCAAGACTAACCGTCGTACTCAGAGAGATTATGAAGACAACTAGCTTCTACCCGCGACTTAGCGACAATTTCGATTATCTTTATTCCCACGGTAACTTTTAAATTTCCCTGGTTGAAATCTAGCCTACGTATTAATCCAGGGTATAATAGCTATCTCCATTCCGTCCTGCCCTTGCAGCGTGAAGGAGTAACAAACTAACACACATACAAACCTTCGCATTTATAACGTTAGTGAAAAAGAAATAAGAAAAAGAAAATAATTTTATTTCTCCAAAGTTATACATTTTTACTTGCTAAATAAGTGAGATAGTAGGATTAACTGTTCGATACTTACCTCTATTACATATAGTTGTATAATACCAGAGTCGATTTATAAAGTTGTACCTGCCTGTTCTTACATTTGCCAAACTAGGTTCGCGGTCCATTAGAAAGGTGAGCAAGTGACTGGTGACCCGAGACCAAAACAATAAACTAATGTGACGGATGTTTCCGGTGTCCAACTTTCAGTCACGACGTTATTAATAATGCTTTTCAATGTTTAGTTTAGTTTAGTTCGGTTTACTTATTTATCAATATAAGGGATAAATAAATAAAATAAATAAATACGTCCCAAACTAAGCTCTAGGCTTGTATTATGGGTACTAGACAAATTGGTCCTTTCTAACAAGATTGTGATTACGAACCTAACTAGACGTTTGATACACATCAACTAAGATGTAAGTCGCATCACTGAAGAACTTGCTATTGTTACTATAAGTTGATGTAACTAATATCATAACTATTGTAATCATTTTAAGTCAAGTAAAAAAAAATCTCTCCTGGTAAGTACATAGAAAACATCCATGACTCAGGAACAAAGATTCGAAATATTTTCTTCCACCGCTCGTAATTTTTTCTCTGGAAAACATAAAAAAAAACTTTTGTGCACAAACTGTCCGGATTTTTGGTCTTGTTTATACTTCCCATAGACACTTTTGTCAAAAAGTCAATAGTTGAGGATTTATTTAAAAATGAACCACTTTCGGCGTCTTCAATTCAAAATGGCGGCAAACGTCTCTACCCCCACAAAAAGCAGTCGAGAGCTTCGATTTTTATTAGGACCCTATAACTTAACAATATAGATAAAAAAAACTATGCTCCATGTTTTGTAAAACAGCAAACCTACCCACTGGACTATATGTATGTAAAAACTCACGATATGCAGGTGTGATACTTATTCGGATATAATACCACTATTTCATATTGAATGATTAACACAGAAAAATGCAGTAAGTAGATCTCGGACTTTTCTAAATAATATCCACTTTTTAGAAATTATGCTAAATGACCCAGTATAATGTATTCAATGCACCAGTCGGTCTTAAAAATACTGTAAGGACTTAAACCTGAATTATCTTTATTGTGCACGTGACCCCTAGTCCAACTGCATTCCGGCTGTCCAGAATTTAGCAGAGGGACTATGCTGTAGGATTACTATTTTACCTACAGCAGTTAAAATTTTGATGTAACAAATTTGACAAATTGATTTAAGATAATAATACAGATACAAAATTTTCATACAAAAAAAACATCAACAAAAACTGTAAACAATCGCAGCGCGTGCACACAAAGCCCGCGGACGTTGCGTTCGCGCATAAAGCAATAGAAAGTACCTCAACGGGTTCAGTCGTCGACGACCCGCGGAAGAGAGCTGACGCACACACGGACGCAAATGTGACCGGCCGCACGCGGAAAACAGTTGCGTTCGAAATTTCAAATTTTAAATTTGAAAATCGAATTTGTGTGAGAACTTTAGTGTTTTTGAATTTCCAAAAATGGGTGCCAGTGCTTTTGTTGCTTTGTTTTTACTGGTCTCTGGAGCGGTAGCGGTTCCCGCGGGAGGCTCAAGGAAACTCCCAGTTATAGGTACGTTTTTTTTTCAGTTTTTATGTCTCATCAAAAGCGTCCTGTTGGTTAAAAAATAAGTATTTCGTAATTCGGTAGTATGATATTTATACCCCGATGGTTTGACAGATTCCTTATTAAAATAAAAAGTGGTAATTGTCGCACATTTCTGCACCTTATTTTATTCACATGAACGTAAATAAACACAAAAATGGAATGCCTATAATATACCATTAAACGCTAAACTTATTAACACTAATGATTTACAAATTATTAGTCTTGTATCATTTATTGATAATCAAGAAAGAATCTAAACAATTGATATCCCTCAAAACAACAATTAACTTTCATAAATGTTTCTATCAATCAACTAGGTACTTACTAGTAAAACAATAACGATTTTATACCCTCGCGTGTCTCAATGGCTTAAAATACCAATTAAAATTAAGTGATTAAATACTGTAAAATTGGTTAATGATATCCATTATAAAGGAAAAATAGCACATAATATACGTAAGAAAGTAAACTCTTTATTGCATAAAAAGAAATTGTTTACACGAAAATGCACTTACATGAAGATAATGTAGTAATATTATCGACTTTCCTAACACAAAAAGTTTACAAAACTGTTTTTACTGGACATAGTAATTTATTTAACTCGCAAACTACTTAACAATATTGATATCGAAACAAATGCAAAAGACATTACGCAAATAGGTTCACGAACTGACCGAAGTAGTTTCAAAAGTTACAAAAAACTTTTACGGTAAATTTCACGGCGGAAAATGACTGCACGCTTGACAATGACCTAAACACGCCGTCACGCCTTGCAATTACAAAAATATTTGTTTGACGAAGAACTTTTTGTAACGATTAGATGGATATTCTCTAATCTAACCATAATAAGGTTGTAGAAAATAAAGATAATGTAAAGTATCACATAGGTTACATACGAGTATATGTCAATGTAACTTACATTATTACTTATGTAAAAGTTTAGATTTATTTAAAAATGGTTGTTGAATCAGTCATTATTTCATTTCCTTGCAAATGAAGATATCAATAATTCCATGAATAAATAAAGATTAAGGAAAGATCTTAGTTGAGAACAGTTGGTATATCTATCAGGGGTGTTATTCTCTCAAAAACAGCGGACGGTCGGACGAACGAGCAAAATCGCAGAGCCGAGTTTAAGTAGTCCCGTCAGAGCGAACAAAACACATTTTAGCGCGTGCATTTTCAATTCAGTAGCCTTATCATTCGATCCATCGGCAGAAACCATGCTGCCAAACTGAAAATGCACGCGCTAAAATATGTTTTGTCCGCACGGGACTACTTAAACTACACTGCACTTGGATACATATTTTATACACTAATTTTAAAAACCTTTGCCTAGTTCTAAATAGTCAATACGAAGGAAATAGAAACACTTAGCAACAAATGAAGAGGCCACAGTAATTATTCACTTCATAAGCATAACATTGCATATTAGAGCGACCGGCTGCGACCTAGATATCTAACAGCGCCAAACGAATTTGATATTTGATAACACCGCGAAATTATAGGTATCAATCGACCTTTTACAAATAAGGCTTTGAGTTTTTTGTTTAGAACTGTCAATTCAAGATATCAATTTTATACCTATTCGATGCTAAAACAAGAAAAGCCCGGTCCTCTGGTTAAAAATACTGATAAAGCAAGATAGCAAACAAAAGCCTTAATTATAAATGTTATAAGAATATAGTGTCCCAATTCACCGGAAACAAGTTTCTTATGTTCTCATTGTGCGTAATAAATAACCATTTCTTTAGACTCCATTGTTGTCACTACATTGTCTTATTTTTCTAAAGCCTAATCCGCTTTCAAGCAATATTATGTTTTACTAGACTTCCAATTCAAACTGGCATATCTTGAATGTGGTTATCGTGATTGGGCAGGGGGGTTATTATGACATAGCTATGCAGTTTATTTAACGGTGAGCGTAAGGGACGGAGCTATAGCCGTTCTATAGCTCTGTCTTTTTTCTCAGCGTAAACTGAACTGCATAGCTATGTCATAGTAACCCCCAGGCCCTACAATAGAAGGGCAAGTGTCTATTTTCGATCTCAGTCTAGGTGATATATGGCTGTAGACCGTAATACGTACCTACCTAATGCTTAGAGTAATAAACTCAGATAAAATGACAAAAATCCATGTCACTCATAACATCTTGCTATGTTTTTGTCTTCTATATCACCATCTTTCAAACATAGACCTAGATTTAGACATTGACGTTTGCGAAATATATTAATCTCCCATTTTCTAACAATGAAACTGAATGCCCATCAAATTGCGTTTAGTTGATTTTCTTTAGCCAAGGACTTCCTTGCGTCAGTTTTAGTGTTGCCTAATTGCTTCAACCTCCAGTTAGACCGTCGGGTAACAATGGAAGCCTAGCAAGGCTTGATGCTTATAACATTTTTAATGCCATTGTTGTAATGTGTATAAAAATACACTTTTAATCCAAATGTAACTTTCAATCCTGTTTTCGTTTAATTAACACTTTTTCCTTAACGGCACTTGAAACCGAATCAAGTATTTTGATTATCTTCAATTCCTTCAGTATGTTGATGTTTCCTTAAGTGATTTTATCTTCACACGATCTTCCCTAAGTGTTTTTTACCTTTACGTGTACATTGCCCTGCGTCCTTTCTCAGTTCAATAAACTTTGCAAGCCTTTGCAAGCCAATATTGACAATGTGCGCCGACTTTACGACCAAGTGCTAACTTACCCTTGCCCAAGAATGCCGTTTCCGAAGAAAATTATACGGTCACAAGACCCACAATGCGTCATAAGTACTTTCGCCCACACTTTTGCTTTAAATTTACCAGAATTTGTTTAACGATAACAAAGTTTAGGTATTGTGCTGAATTCTGCGTTATTGTTTCACAAAACTTTTTTTAGTCTGCAAAAATCGATTTGACACTGTTTTTTTTTCGAATTACAATTTACTGCTGAATTTCAAATACAGACCTTGAATTACACTGTTCCGACTGTTCCATCCAAGTATCAGGCTTAAAACAAACGCGGCTTGAAGGGCACTATTGCTTGCAGCGTTTAAAATGTTCATAGTTTATTAACATATATAGGCAAAGAAACGTTTCCAAATAGACTCCGTTCAATATGCAATAGGTACATAAAATATGTGTGCCTAATTTTTTTGCCTAAAATTCGGAATGTAAGTTGAGTTTTTTATTGTCATAAAAGGTAAACGAGCAGACTAAGTCTTATAAACAGCAGTGTTTCGGCATTTTTCGGCTAAAAACGAAGAAAAAATAAGCGAAGGATCCGTAAATTAATATTTTGTTAAATACTCATAATGACTCAGTCACACCTCAAGACAATTAAGTCAATCAGCGACCACAGATACGTGAGCATGACTGAGCAAATTGATTTATTGATCGACTGTAAATTAAGATTATTTACATTTTAGCAAACAAAGAAAAATACAAAGAAGACCTCCATCCCTCAACAATATAACCTCCCATAGCTAGAAAAGGACGTTGTCTAATTACATTTCAAAGATAACAATCCACAACAGGTGTTTGTTTTTGTATGAATTACCGGATTTAAGATACGGCACGTCCATCACGATTTAAGGCAACCACTATATCAAGTCATCGTCATAACTTCTGCAATGTCTTGTAACAAATATTTTTGTTTCCTTACTTAATTACTTCATACATTATCACTAATTTTAAATTCGTGCCAAATATTGCCATACGAGTTTGATTACCGATTTCGTTATTATTATCATTTCACTGACTCACAATCTGTTATGTCATTGTTCTGCAATAAAGCCTAATCTGTATTTTGAAAAGTAATCGATACATTACGAACGATAGGGGTAACTGTTTCCTCAGTGCTCAGTATAATGAACATTCTTTATTGATTGCACGATACTAAACTAATTAAAGGTACGTTTTTTTAGAGAAGTTTCATTGTTAAAAGTTACGTAAAAATCTTTTATTGGTCAAAACGTAATCTTCTATTGGTTCTTCCACAATGTTGTTCAGTATCATTTTGATCAAAGAACTCATGATCACCGGATTTGGCTATAACACTTTATCAACTAAGCTTATCTAGCTCAAAAAAATATACATTAACATTTATAGTTGTTTCTATTTTAAGAATATTCTGTCACTTCGCAAATTTTTATGTTGATTATGCGTGTGTATATTTGTGTAAACAAGCAATAAATATCAAAAATATTGACATTAGCTTTTGTATTGTTGAATAAACGTTTAGGATTTGACATTTTGTACATTATTTTCAACACTTCATCAGCCGTAAGTTGTTTTGATGTGCTCTAATTAACAAGATGGTAACTTGGTGATATGAAATTAATCAATTTGTGGTAAATGACTCATAGATGACACTGGAACTGATAACTTAGATTGAATCGTTTACTTTGATACCATCATCATTGAAATAATGACTCACTGACATCCAATTCTCATGAAATTAAATTGAGTGCAGTTAATCTTTAACCCTTAAAGATATTTATAACTATTATATGTATGACTACAATATACATTCGATATGGTGAACTTTATGCTTTTTTTAAATAAGTGAAATTAATGTAAGGCTAGATTCAATCCTTTATTAAGGAATCTTGAATATCAACATAGGTTGGTCGGAAGTTGCTTGAGAGATTGCGGAGGGTTGTAGGAATCTAGAAAAGAGGCCTTTGCTTAGTGGGACACAAGAATATTCAAATTTAATTGAATTAAATAATAATAACAAGGGTTCCATTTATTACGTCTGGCATTGTCCTTTACACTTAAGTCTACATTTTTAAACAACATATAGCTGAAAAATATATTAACATTTTCAAATGACATTGCCTAGAATATTACAGTCCCCATAATCAGGTGGAAAGAACTCAGGTTAGTTTCAAAATTTTAATCTGCAGCTGAAACGGATAATCAGGCATCTTGTCGTTGCCTCACTGTTTCGCCACCGAGCCTTCATCTGCACTGCCTGCCTTTGTTCCCTGTTTGTGAAACTTGCGGCTTTATAATTCAAGATTACTGTGAAGAATTTTTAAACATAGGGATTTACTACTTTTTTGTATTATTCATCTTGTAATATAGAGCTTAAGTCCACAGTACTCTATTATTTAAGGTAAACCTAAAAGTATTCTTAAAGGCCTAAACACATCATCTACTCTGGCTTTTCATCTAACTGAATTTATTGATTCAGTGTATCATGTGTCTTAGCTTCACTTTACATGCACAAGTTTCATGCCATTTTTAACAAATTCATTAATCATTAAAGACTAACCAAGTCTCGCAAAAAAAAATATTCTTCAACCGCATAGTTCACAAAAGCAAAACATGTGTTATATTGAAACAACATCTCGTAATTTAATACGAACAACGAGCATGTTCCAAAGTTCTCTGTCAACATTCAAGCCCTCCCATAATTGGGCAATCGTCTTCAAATGTCATCAAAGATATCCAAGGCGGGCTGAAGGGTACGGTACGATACTTGCAACACGATCACAATGCAATGCCTCTACATAATATATACACTGCACAGGCACATGCACTGATTATAATGCATGGATCATATACGCAACTGCTCGAGACGAACGACAAGTACATGCTTCGTTATGCTGATAGGTGATCAGCATCATGTCATGTGTATAGTTGGATTTTAGAAAATAGATAAGGTGTTTTAATCTACTTCTATTATAATTTCTTTAATTCAAATATCTCCTAGAATGTAATTAAAACAAAAGAAGAGTCTTTGCAGATTGTAGGACGTGGAAGAAAAAGACGACGACGTAAAACAATATTGCTTTTGACCTTTTATCGTATGGACAAAGTTTTGATAGCCCTTATTTACTTAGTAATACCGACCGATTTATAAATAATATCATAACACGTCAAAAGCAATATTGTTTATCGTCATAGAATAGAAGCCCTGAACGTTTTGGAGCTTTAACTTTAAGGGCAGCTTGCAATGATTTATGATACATAGAAACTTAACTGAAGACTGAAACGATTTGTATGTATTTAGTTGCAAGTGTCCCTATTGTCCCTAACTCAAAGATAAGAAAGAGAGAGAGACGGATCATAGACATGTTTAACCATGGGTCCTGTTTTATAAAGCTACGAATTACAAATTACAGGTTACAAGTTTCCATTTGACACAACCTCGACCAATGAACACCAGCGGTTTGAGCAGTGATGCTAGTTAAGACCTGTAAAATTGTAAGTAGTAGTTTTATAAAACGTGCTCCAGACAGCGATATATTTGAAATACGAACGATGTTAAGCAAGTCATCAGTGCAAATTTTAACTGTCAGCGTTCAGATATTACTGCAACCCCTTGTGGAGTCGTGAGCGTGCCAATAGCACCACAATTGGAAGCGTTTACTTCATTTCATCACCAGCATCCATCAGCTGACAATTTACAGCAATATTGAGCCGGCAAGATCGTGACCGCAGGGACTCGACCGAACGCCTCTATAATAACTATGATTCGAGTATCCTCATTATTCCGAGCTTGAAATGTAATCGAAAATGGCCAATTATGTCGCCGACATTCAATTGTCCTAAATTGTCATTGGCAAGAACAATTCAATTCGTACGGCCTTCGGCGACTTGCATTTGTTTCCATCAACTGTCATCAACGGTTGGGAAACTTCGCTTGTCGCTTCTTGAATTGAAAAGATTGCTTGAAATGGTTGGAAACGTGATGTGCTACCAATATTAAAATTACGAATCTAAAGTGAAGCGAAGGCTGATAATGTTTATGCACTTATTCAGGTCCACGTTGACTGAAATGTCATCATTTTGAAAATCGCCATGAGAAATGTCAAACAATTATTTAGCTTTATTGTCGTGAAGAACCCAGTTTTTTTGTTGAAAAATTTATTTCCTTATGTTATGACTTCGCTTGCTGGATGGAAAGAGTTGATTTTAAATGACGTTACTCAAAACATCAAAACCTAAAGTTAATGAACCTTTAAAACAAATTGAAGGTCTATTCTACTGGGGTTACACCTAATTGCTTTTGACCTGTTATCGTATTATCAACGTTATGATAGTTCTTATTTACTTGACGGTAATGGCAGCTGAGTGAATGATAACAATACGTGTACAGACAAAGTAGAATGCCCCAGAGCACCAAAATAAAATGTCAACTGCATTTAATTATTTATGACGTGAAAGGAGTTAAAAAGGTTACAGACATTCCTGATACACATTGTGATACTCGATACCGTCATGGCATTTGCCGGAAAACCTTGATCACAGATATTATTTTGCAGTTTCGCAGGCTCTTTGTTAGCGTAGGCAAATTAGCAATACACACCCGAACTGAACTAGTTTTGCGATTGCAAAACGTGTTTGGCTCATAATAGCAGTGCAAGTCTCAGCGCCTGATGCTAGTAATAAATGTAGGTGCAACTGTGTGATAAAACTAATTGCTTTCTACCGTGTAAAATTTTTCGTTCTTCACATTAACACTAGAATCGTTTTCCGTCTGATTCTGCAGTGCTTAAACACCATTTAATTATTAATTTAATTTAAATTTAATGCATTATTCAAGCCATTGTGCAAGGTACTATTTCAAAGAGCGTATTCAAGCACCTACGCTGTCTACTCGATGGGGTGTGCTTGCCTTTCTCCGAGCACTTCACACGTGTAAATTATATTTATTATCTTATTCAATGCATCGGCAACAAAAGGAATGCCTGAATAAAGCAACGCCTCCCCACGAACCTTAGGGTTATGCAATTTCTTACTAACCCTGATTTATTGCCGTTTCTCAAGACGAGAGACCTATTTTCGTAAAACCTGATATTTCTTAGTTCATAGCTACCGACATTGCACCGGTCGATTAAAACTATTTAAATGGAATTCTAACAAGCGTGAAGCATAAGCAAGCATTAGCAAGAAAGGCACAGAAACAGTATGACCCAATAATCTGAACCTTTATTTTTTACTACGTTGAATGACCTTCGGGTTCGTTAGCCTCGCCATACAAATAAGACGTAACTTACGTTTTATTCGGGATATTCTCCATTAAACGCCATGACGGGCGGGATTTTTATTTAAATTTAATAATGTCGTAAATACCGCAAATCGGCTTGGACTTCGGAAGGAGTAAAGCAAGATAAATGGAGAATCTTTAAAGACTAATTTGAAATTGATTGGCAGTTTATTGATCGTTTTGAATCGCATCATGAGGATGGATAAAAAAACCTTAACGAGAACAGAGCAAGAAACTTGTATTTTAGGCTACTGCAATGACTCTGCATGATCGCTAAATTACTTGTTTCTAAAATTAGCAATAATGGACTTTGATTGCATCCTTTAATGAACCAAATAACCTTATTTGAACCCTTGAAAAGAAACACCTTGCTTCATTAACTAATTAAAATCAATTGAAGCACCTTGTCAAAAGGTTATTTCTAGAGCATGAAACTGATCTACTGCGACTAATATTCACAGATACTTGTGACAAATTTCTATTCGGCACAGTTATGAAACTGGGTGCTAAGACTGCTGAGTAGACATAATCACCAATAACTCCGTGAGTGATTCGCTAAATCTAACAAGAACGTCCCAATTGGTGTTGCTCAAATTATATTTAGTATAACCTCCTTATTCTAAATACAGTTTGAACAAGTTTATAGTTATAATGGAGATACCACAATTATTCTCTTAAAATTATGCATTTCAACATGAGGTTCTGTAAATATTCCTGAAAGTATAATGTTAAGAAACATAATTGCCTCTGACATGTCATCGTATTGTTTTTCACTTAGCTTAGCATTTATTATACACTAGCTGTTGCGCGCGACTCCGTCAACGCAGAAAAATAAAACATAGCCTATGTCACTCAGGGTGAATGTAGCTTTCAAATGGTGAATAATTTTTGAAATCGGCACAGTAGTTTTAGAGTTTATTCAGTACAAACATACAAATCTTTTCTCTTTATAATATTAGTGTAGATGTAGAGAAAAACCTTCCTCTTGAATTACTCTATCTATTAATGAAAACCGCTAATCCGTTGCCAAGTTTGAAAGTTCTAAGGATAAATAAGGAACAGACGGCGGGAAGCGACTGTTTTATACTATGTAAAGAACTTAAGAGCCGCATAGATCGGTTCTTTCTAAAGGCACAGCAACAGCAATCACATGCTGATAGATTGCCGATAAATTGCGGGTTAGATGAGACTTGGCAGACATAATAATGTAGTGTAAATTGTAGTATATTTCAAAAGGAAGAAGCCAATTGGTTACGTAAAGTTGATGTTCGAAGTTTCCTTCGATAGTCACTTCCTTTGTCCGGTGTTTATCATAGCAATGAGTATTTTTGCGTAAAACGTCTCCGGTGGAATTAGCCTCACGTCAAAAGTTATTTAAAGTAAGTGAATCAGCCACTTATTCATATTTTATTGAAATGATAACTTAAGAATATGCCACTTATATTCACACACTTAATTTCCATTCATAATCTATTCACTATTCAAACATTCTGCTCATTTGGGTTATCATCTGATGTCAAGATTATTCATATTTCTGCAATCAATTCTAAATGACGATCGACACGGTTTAGTTTCTCTGTGTAGATGAAGACATGACATCTTCCTTCCTTTTGTAAGCGCCAACTATTAAGCATGCGGCGTGATTATGGTTGCCTCATATGGAGAACATTGTATTCAATACTTGTACAGTCAACGTCAAAAGTAAGTGATCAAAATCAACATTTCAAAATATCTATTGTCATGGCATCCCAAATATAACATGTTATATTAAAGTGCTAAATTAATTGATGTTTTAATTAGTCAAAAGAAAGTGATCATAACAGCTGTGCAAAACAGAAGCCTGACATGACATTTCTATCAAAAGCGTCAAACGTGAATTGAATACCAAAATAACGACATTCCAACAATATCGGCAAAAGAAGGATTTATGGCAAATAATTCCAAGATGTAATAAAAACTTATTTTAAATCTTGGCGTAAGGGAGATTGCTATTTTGTCACTTCGCATGTTTTTCGACGAACATAACCGATATTAACCGAAGTACTCCGAGGTTGTCCCAAAACCAAGATTTTATAGTTAAAACTTTAATTCGAAATGTTCAACGATGACTTAAACTGTCATTGAGTTTTCAAAAATCGCAATAATGGTGATCACTTATTATGACACGTTATTGAGCTCATTTACTTTTGATCAACTACAATAGTCCGTAGCATTTGACTTAATGTATTGTATAGATAATTTTGGGACCCTATTTCATCAGTTTCTTTTGCTGTTGACTGTACACTTGTAACTGCCAAGAGTCTGTGTTAATACGGTGTCAAGAATGGTTCTAGCAAAGAGAATCATTCCACAGGGGTGTTATTCTCTCAAAAACAACGGACGGGCGGACGAACGAGCGAAATCGCAGCGGCGTGTTTAGGTAGTCCCGTCAGAGCGAACAAAACACATTTTAGCGCGTGCTTTTTCAATCAAACAGCCTTATACGTTCGATCCACCGGCAGAAACCAGAAATCCTGCTA
The DNA here is from genome assembly GCA_963966035.1 of Acleris laterana. NCBI lineage: Eukaryota > Metazoa > Arthropoda > Insecta > Lepidoptera > Tortricidae > Acleris > Acleris laterana. Next base: position 5,240,747 of record OZ014449.1, read on the forward strand.
TATTGAAAATGCACGCGCTTGAATTTTGTTCGCACTGACGGGACTACTTAAACTCGCCGCTTGGACGTTCCCTCGTCCGTCCGTCCGACCGTCGTTGTTCAAGAATCACTACCCGGATCACTATCTGACTGGCACTATAACCCTCTTTAATTACAATAACAGATCACACCGCCTGACCTTGATCCAATGGCATTTAACTTGACTCCATGTCAATCACCCGTTGTAAACTTTCGCCCATTCTTCGCGCCAACTGTATGGTGAATCATTGTTTGGACCATTTGACATTTGAATGATAGAAATAGGTCAAGAATACTGTTTTGATGTTGTAAATGTTGTTCGTTGAAATTGGGTGTCATTGTGATGAAAAAAATGTTTGGCATTTACTTAAAGCACCTATACGTCAAATGTCTTCTTTTCAACATAGCAAAGTAAGTGCATGTAATTTCTTCGATAAGCCAAAAAGTTCAAGTTTGCTTTAAAGTAACGTTAAAGTTTTGCAATTTACTTTATTTTAATACTAGCGAACCGCCCTCGCTTCGCTTCGGTTTATGTGAGTATGATATATAGCCTATATATGTATAGCCTTCCTAGATAAATGGACAGACACTGAAAGAATTTTTCAAATCGGACCAGTAGTTTCTGAGATTAGCGCGTTCAAGCAAACACACAAACAAACTCTTCAGCTTTATAATATTATTATAGATAAGTTTCAACCTGTTATAAAATCTTAGTACCTAATAAATGATTGCCTATAGAATTATCCACATTAACCTCACTCACACGTACCGTACCCCAACGAAAATGTTGAGCACTTTAGTGCACTGTCATAATAAACTTCAAACTGAACATAAAATGACAAGTAATGACTATGTTCAACATTGGGTGACTTGACTACTGACTGTACATATTATTTTAAATTCTCTATTAATATACATTACGTGAGTTTCAGCCATTTATCAATCCCGCTTTCCCCATTCAAAAACCGTTGAAAAAGAAGTCACAAATACCGGTTCCGAATTCGAATCGGTACGGCGCGATTCGGATCAGGAGTTAGTCACGGGTGAAACTGTAACTCACGCGAAAGTGAAACTTGGAATATGTTCGATGTCGCGCGTTACGTAACCGCACGTATCGAGTCGAGAGCACGCCGTGATCGCACTTAAACAGCCGGTCAGGGAATCGCGAGGCGTAATAACTACGTGCTGGATGATACACTTGTAGAATCCATAACAGGTATAGAACTTGTGCAAGCTTATTCACGAGTCAAGGGAAGCAGAAAAATAAGCTAGGCCCTAGCCTAGATGCAAACGCTACTAACGATTTTCATTTCTATCACTAATAATGTATGGGATGACATTCTCGTGCGTTGCGTTAAACCATGTGGTCAACTGTCATCCCGTACATTTTGAGCGATAGAAAATAAAAACGTTCAGCGTTTGTATCTTGACTACCACCCCCTATACTACTTTCGATACAGATGCAGCTTAAAATAACAATCTTAATTTTATAATTGTCTGGCTTAACTTTAATTTAATGGAGTCGTTGGCAGCATTTTAATCTCCTTTCAAATTACGTCAACACCTTCACCGCTCGGATTTTTAAGCTTTTGTGCAGAGTTCTAAGCATTCTTTGATTCACATGAACGTTCTGTTCGTTATCAGCGTCACAGTTGATCGTATCGTGATAATGAGCTATCAGCACTACTATCTCAGTGAATTACATAATGTTTGTAATTGCTTTTTCACACAGACTCGTAACTCCGATCTTTCTTCCTGCTTCTCGCATGCAAAGCCTGAGCCGTTCGCTTCTTTGTCTATTTCTTCCGGATTTCAATTGCTTTTGCGTTTAATATTTGTTTCTGGGGTTCAGTGACAATACTGTCTTTATCATTTAATTGTAAAACATTTAAACATTAATGCTGCTCCTAATTCTCGAAGTTCTTGAACTTTTTCTTACCTATTGTTTTATTTTCCTTTAATTTTATTGCCAGATTAGCTAGACAATTCTGTTTAGCGAAAACTTTGCCCGCGAGTTGTTAGTCGCTCTCTATCTATTCTGTTACAAGCGAGACGCAAAGCGCGACAAGCGAGAAAATGTAACTTGTGCTAGCCGTAAAGGTATTATACAGTTTTAAGGCGATTGCTAGCTAACTACAGAACCCTTCAAATCTTGTACAACGTTTATGATGACTGCTGTAGTCAACAGTAATCCTCAGGCTAACTGCCCCCGCGGTTACGATCGGCATTAAAAGTCGATTTTATGATGTGGGTTAATGTTGTCTATCCGTCAATTTCATGCAATTACGATTTGCTTAGTTCCTGCCTGCTGCTTTAGTTATGAGGTACAAATGGGAAGGTAATTTTTAGTCATTGTTTATATAAGTATGGTAGAGTTTGAATAAACAGTAGCAAGATAACAATAGAATAGAACACGAAAGAGAACATAAATAATTTAGGTAATAATAACCCTATGCAAAAACAAACGCTTGAAGCTACAAATTTACCCTTACATTTTAATTTCTCATTTCTCAACAATTCGTTCATTGAATACAAAACGGACACATTCCAAAATGAGTCAGTGTTGCATTTTAATATTAGAAGCTGATCGTATAAGATTTTTAATGCAAGAGCAAATTATTTTGGAATGTGTCCGTTTTGTATTCAATAAGCGAATTGTTCAACGATTTCCATTCCCTTGATCCGATAATCAACGAGTCACAAGGAAGGTTGGATGCAAGAGCTGTTTCTATAACCAAGTCTACAGGGGTGTTATTCTCTCAAAAACAACGGACGGTCAGACGAACGAGCGAAATCGCAGCGGCGAGTTTAAGTAGTCCCGTCAGAGGGAACAAAACACATTTTAGCGTGTGCATTTTCGATTAAGCAGCCGTATACGTTCGATCCATCGGCAGAAACCATGCTGCTAAAAAAATGCACGCGCTAAAATTATGTTTTGTTCGCACTGACAGGACTACTTAAACTCGCCGCTTGGACACTTAATCGTTGTTCGACCGCCGTTGTTTACAGAATCACTACCCTGTTCTTATCTCATCAATTACGAATAAAATTACTTCATCATCTGAAGCCTTTCAACTTCGCCCTTGTTTAACAAACATTACCGTATTACTTAAGACTGCGCCGAGCAAACGCCGAGCGTCCAGTGGCGCCCTCATTACTTTTATTGGGTTTTCTAATTAACTAAAGAATTTCCTTAGAACCAAACAAAATGTGTTTGTAGCGCAAGTATAAACACAATTTATGGGATACGTAACAAACTTTAATAACAATTACCCTTTGAGTAGTCAGCTTAACGGGAAAAGGTGGCCACTTTTTTTCGTTAAGTTAATAACTCGAAGGTGAATTGTTATTAAAGTTTGTTTTTTTTTTTTTTTTTATGGCATAGAGAAGGCAAACGAGCACACAGGCCACCTGTTGGTAAGTGGAAACTGTGACCCATAGACATTCGCATTCACAAGACTGCAATGCAATCCTAAGACTGCAAATACGTTGCCAACCCTGAGGACTAAGATGGAATGCCTCTATGCTAGTCATTTCACCGGCTGTTTGTTACGTATCCCATAAATTGTGTTTATACTTGCGCTACAAACACATTTTGTTTGGGTCCAAGGAAATTCTTTAGTTAATTAGAAAACCCAATAAAAGTAATGAGGGCGCCACTGTACATCCGGCGTACGCTCGGCGTAGTCTTAATTATCCATTCAATTTTATTACATTCAATTGCAAATTTTTGCCAATTACGGCAATGCCGGGTGCATCGATGGTTGCCATTTGTTACTATTGAAGTGTTCATTGCTGATAGATCACGATTTTATTATTTATCTTGATCGTTGCATTCTGCATTGAGAATGGAAGGTTCGTGCGTAATTAAATCATCGTAGAATGTTATATTCTGTAGATTTTAATAGAAACGTGGATTATTTTATGTGATCGTTATTTAGAGTGATGGTTACTTCAAACCTTGGGTTTTAAGGTTAAGTTTGAGGCCATGGGCATACAGAATCACTGCAATTTTGTGTAGTAGGCACTAGGCAGAAGATTGAATGTTACCTTCTTTAAACAGAGTTTATTATTTTGATCAAAGCCTAAATTAAGGATTTCAAAAACAATTAATTTCTACAACGCTACAATTCACTCTTTCTTCCCCTATCTCTTGCCGTTAGGAGATGATATTCAAAAAATCCCTACGTCTACCCTTAGCGTACCAAAAGAATATTTGTTCCAAATTTGAAGACCCTAGGTTTAACACGGTTTTTGTTACTAACATATATTATATGGAAATTATACTGAATTAAATTATTATTATTATTATTATTAACGGCTTGGGCTGTGAGTTTTATGTGTATTTTTTTATATTTTTCTCATTGTTAACGTAAAACAAAACACCACAAATATAGAACGTAATTGTTAGCACTATCGAAATACCAGATTTTATTTTTAAGTTATTATTCTTAACCACTTCTTAACGTAACCTGCAATTACCAATGATCTGATTAAACCCATAAAAGTGCTACGTAATGCAACAAAAATACGCTTAATTAAGTTATAAACATTACTTTCACTTTCGGTTTCCAGATCAAATTATTGCAGAAAATAGAACCGAAGGAAGATTATGTGCTATAGAAGAGAAAATGTCGCTTAAATGTGGCGTATCGGTTAAAGCAAATATATGTATAAACAACTTACCTATGACATTTTTTGAACAGGATACAGAGCCAAAGTGGCGATAACAAATTCTACCTAATTTAATAAAAGTTGGTAATAACAAGTCGGCCAGTTAAGAATGCAAAATAATGTACACACATCCATAAAATAACATCCATTAATAAAACTTACAACTAGTAGTTTTTGAAATTTGCAGTTCAGTGACTTCGGACACGTTGATATATTTTATATAAAGAACTGCTACTAGCTCACATAAATATTAAAATCCAAAATATGAAAATATTGTCAAAACCACTGTAAATAAAAAAATCTGGCAATTTAATCTGAATTAGTGAGGTTATTCCTCGAAATAGTCTCTTAATGATTACACATAGTACAAAGATATTTACTTGTGTTCAATAAGTGTGTTCACTACGTAATCCCCGCGTGGTCTTCGCACAATTCACTCGATTTATTTGCATTTATGCCTAAACATGTAATGTGCAACATTGAACCTAAACATAATGTACATAATTATGTAAATAACGACATTGACCAATTCCGTATCCGACCACTTCACTTCCATAAGTATTAGGTATAATCTAGCAAACCACCCGCTTCAAGGGCAAACAAACGGTTACTACTAATTTTTTTTTTAATTATAGCATCAAAATCCTATTTAATTATAATAATCAATTCATTTTGAGCATGTTGCTTTATTAATACCAGAATTTGAGCGTGTCGTAGTAATTAAATCGTTTATCATGTTTTTTCGTGTGACTTAAACATAGTTTATTTGGCGACATAGCGAGAAGCAGAAATAAATAATCTCGTGGTTTAGTCAGTTCTCAAATCGTGGTATTTTATTTATGTCTAAGACTAGTTTTCCTTATTTGTTTTACATCATACAAACTAAATTAAGATAAGTTGGACACACAGTAGTAATGCAAGAACCAAGGGTTTTATATTTACTAGCAAATGTGCTATATGGACCTTATATTTTAATAGTGGTTTTTTAATAATAATTAAAATATGGTAGGTTAGTTGATTTACAATATTAACAGGAGATAAATATGATGTATTATATACAATACGAGTGCGTATAAAATGGCCAAAACATTTATGAATTCGACTAAATAAATGAAATGTAGGATTTAACAACGATTACAAGTTAATAGTTAGAAGAGCTTCTTTTTTAGAGACCGGCAACTCTTTATGGTAGAACTGTAGTGTCCTCGTAAAATATGTTATTATATCTACGTGTTTGGTTGTTCCTGTTTATATAACAACTAGCGACCCGCCCTCGCTTCGCTTCGGTTTAGATTTTTCATACAAAAGGATTTTCCCGCTAATTCCCGTTCCCGTGGGAATTTCGGGAATTCCTTTCTTAGTGCTTCCCTACGGTACCTAAGCTACGTCCCTTCCAAATTTCAAGTGCCTACGTTTAGCCGTTTAGGCTGTGCGTTGATATGTCAGTCAGTCAGTCAGTTTCTCCTTTTATATATTTTTAGATAAATATCGACTCGCTCGCTATGCACTGCGTCTTTCCTCCGCGCCCGGCTGTCAAACTCCCCGCCCTTCGCGCCAACCGCGCACCACAGATGACACATGTCACAGATAACATTACATTTATATGTGTCCATATACTACAAGAACTACACTTGGACATAAATTGACTAATCATTTCGTTGCAGCTTTTCTTACAGTAAGTAAAGTGTAAGTAGATGTAAGATTCATATTTGGCAAATACTTCCAAGTGTAGTGCCACCCTAAGGTAACGCAAAATCAAACACAATATTTACATAATAGGGATGTACAAAGGCGAACATATCCCTTTACGAGTAAGAGAGAGAGGATGTATGTCATTGTTGGTTTTACTGAAGTCCGTATATAGGCGTCTGTTCTCTTACCGTCAGGTAGGTCTAGAAGCCCCTACGTCCATGTATAATTTATTATATGATTCTTATCAGTTATTATACTAACCTCAAACAGTTCCGAAGAACATAAAAAATTGTAAATTAGCGGAACCAACTCAAAATTTAATGTAGTTGGTATATTGCAATAACTTAAGCACAATCAAGATCTATTATTGCAGTGCGGTTGCATCGTGACGGAGTCGTAACGGAAACCTCTGGTTAATTAAATTAAGTACAAATGTCGTAAGTAATAAATAGGATTGTTGCGTAAAATCATTGCTCGGTAGTTGAAGGATGGCGCAGGTTAATCATTTAAGGGTGCGGTTTATGAATGCAATCGAAAATAAACACAGTAAAGAAACAGAACAAAATGGACACACGTCACATATTTATTTTATAGTCAGGCAGACTGAAGTAGTTCAGGTACCATTTCCCCGGTTAGGCCTCTTGTTAAGTAAAGCAGCGGTAAAACCGACGTATGCAGTATTTTTGCAAGGTTCTTCTCGTTTATGGCGTATCTATTTTCTGTTTGTCTGTCGGTTGCAAATTTTGTCATCGGTTTTAAACTAATTTCCCGACGAGCTAGTGATTTAAAACTTTAAATATCGCTTATAACTTATAACAGTTATAACTATATAGCTGACAATCCAATTATATGTTTTAAGAATTAATTAAATGATTCCGCTTTAAATCATGGTTTTTTTTTCATTACCTTTTGTTATTAAAAAAGGGAGTTGATCAGATGTTTATCGAATAATTTGGCATTTTGTTTCTCTTCTAAATAATCAAAATCGTTTAAGAAATAAAGTTGACATCGCCTTTAAATAACCATGTGATACCATCATTACGCAATCTAGATGCTCTTATTCACTGTTTTACAGGTAATGGACGAAGGAAATTCTTCATACTCACTCATTTCAATTTGATTTCAATCTAGATGCTAAAGCTCTATAAGGAAGGATGGTCAAAGCAACTTCGAGTTGCGCACTTACAACGTTCAATTTTCATGTTTCAATTTACGGCTTTCTGATTACTACGCAATATTTTGTACAGCACGAGAACGCTGATTTACTAAGTAACTGCACAATGGTTCAACTTTGACAACGTTTAAAACGTGTCCAAATTAAACTACGCAAGTATTTCACAGTCGTCGCTCTTAAAAGCCCAACAAAATGTCATAATAGATTAGTTCGCACTTAACGCGTAACTAAACAAATTACAATAATATCCGAAGTATAAACCCATTGTGCAATGTTCATGAGAAAAAACTTGGGATCCACTCATAGACGTAACTGTTTGAGTAACGCATTGTGACGGATTGTCAAAGTGTACGAACTTCCGGACTCGATTGAAATCAGAAATAACGACGTGAGATATAAAGCTTGCATAACGAAGTAGTAGGTAAATCGAATCACAACAAACATGGAGCGAGTTTTACGTCACTGTAAACATTGGTAAGTGGAACAGTGGTCGATTTACGCACAAAATTTGGTGATGAGGCACAAAAATTGTACACGTACGCGTAAATTTCACGCCCATGTACCAAAATTTTAGGTTACTACACTTGTGTCGTTAACCTACTAAACATATTTGTGAAAAGACAAAACCAGATAAACGCCATTGGCTATGGAAGTTTGTAAGTTGTGTATCTTTTACACCAAAATGACAAACTTTGCTTCATGTATCATGTACAGGTTGAGTTGTTTTACCACTCAAATATTTACTTTATGATATGGAGGAAAATGATGCAATTTAAATGGTGCTACTGCCGAAACATAGCATGTGATTTTTTTCTGACGTTTTTATGTTTTCAGAACAGGATTTTGGTATTTTTGCGTGGGCTCTTTTAATTATTCTAACGATATTCCTACAAGTTAATCTTAATTTTGAGTCATTTGAGTATTTTTATAGACCAAGCATGAGAACCGCGGAGTTTACAACTTTGTATATGTCATAAGAACCGGAATAGCAGCCAAGTTTGCGTTTATCAATTAATGATGTTATCTCATCGATTACTAGTTGGCCTTAGGATAATTTGGTCGAAAAATGTATATTTACAAAAGCCGTTAAAAACTAGTTCAATGCTGTGACCTTTTTGGGATGATTCGTAGAAAATAGTTCGATTATTTTTCGAACTATTTCTATGAATTTATTCACTTGTGGAGTAAGTATTCTGCAGACTGCCGTCGTGTATCAATTGCAATAAAAAACTTTTTACCACCTTGGTTAGAAAAAAAAATCAAGTTGCGAGTATATTTTACACCCTACCGCTGCTTGGCATGACCCTCTTATTTTAGAAGGTCTAAGTAAATGCCCACGAGCAGTGCAAGAGGTGGAACTCATCATTGAGTTCAAAATTTTTCTTACTGCGTGAAAATATGATAGCTTACTATTATTGTTGATGGGTATTTTGTATTGCTTGGCCTAAAATCATTTCAAACTCTAGCTATAACTACAGCTATCATTTTTTTAGCATAAATAATGAGCACAATTGTACTATTGTTGCAGGCTATAACCATATATGGTTTCAAGGTGGCGCAAGAAAAATGCTGGCACTCTTTTTTAAAATAATATATACTGATTAATGTTCTATATACCACCTTCCTGTCCCGGGGGACTCAAGACATCTCCAACAATAAACAAACAGACACAGACAGGTATACAGACAAACTTACGCATTTTTATTATTACAAGGAATTAACTGACAAGTTCAGCTACGTCAACCATTCTAGTAAGGACCATAACGTAAACAAGAACACTAGCAAGACGGCTTTTACGAGGAAGCGGAATCACAACCACATGCTGGCTAACTGGTTCCCGCATGACCATATTACAACGCCCTGTAGTTATGTCAAGTCGATATTACCGCAATTAGAGAAAGTGCACTTGCCTCTACCAAATACGCGCGCGTTTACGTACTGTGTCGTCTTTACTTTAGAGATTCGATGCCAAGAACACTATTTGAACTCAGTTTTGTATAGAAATGGAGTGCATTGGCACTGAATAGCGTGAAACTACTGGATTTGAGATAAGGAGGTAAACGGCTATCACGTAACTAGTATTTTCATCGGTTGGTTAAACGTTTTGTACTATTATTGTAAATCACCTTAGGGTATAAAATCAATCTATAAATCGATACTTTCGATTTATCGATCTTTTATTCCTTTGTAGTAAATGGTTTATGATATAAAATTGACATTGACATCAACATATTGACAATGGCGTCATGTAATCAACACATTAAACAGTCTGTCCACGCTTTGCTACTGAACACTGACCATGCTCTGATGATGACAGGTTTGGAAGGAGCCGCGTAAAGGAGACTAGACTTCTTCTAGGTATATGTCGCTCATTGAATACAAAACGGACACATTCCAAAATAATTTGCTCTTGCATTAAAAATCTTATACGAATAGCTTCTAATTTTAAAATGCAACACTGATTCATTTTGAAATGTGTCCGTTTCGTACTCAATGAACGATGTATTGTCTAATCATAATCCACATGAGTCCAAAGCCAAACGTATCATGTTACATTCGCCACTAAACTATGCATAATATTGACATTGAAACTAATAAATCTGCAAAGCAATTCGTATAGGTGTGGATGATAAAAACCTATTGTGAAAGTATATTTTGAACAGCTCGTATGGATTTTTAAAAGGTCATAATGTTATTCAAAAATCAACCCCAAATTGATGACTAAGAGGTCACAAGTAATGTGAAAGCTCACTGGGTCACCAGTGGGTCCGCGACCGTTACAATGGGACAAAAAATCGAAAAATATGTATCATGTAAATAGAGTTCGACAAACCTCGTTTATTGGTACCAAAAGTCAACGAACGGCGATTCTTAGACTGACTCATTGTTTGCTCAGACATGTATTGCCATTTACTATTTGCCTAACCGCTGAGTCTGAGTTGATAGATCTGTGCCACTGTGGTCCAAGGTAAGAAATAATTGGGTTGTTGCGAATTTGGTGTAAAAAGTTATAATCGCTGTTTGGTAACTTTTATAGTTAGGCCATGGCTGACACTTTGCGGTCTAATGGGATAAAAACTGAGTCAATTAGGTTATATTGTATTGATCGGTTATAGATACAGGTAAAATTGTATTTTTTTTTTTTTTTAAATGTTTTTACATTTTCTTTCATTTTAATCAAGATCCTTATTCACCATTTTTAACTCTTATCGAGATATATAAGTATCCTAAAGAGATTTCCAGTTGGAAAAGTCGGTCTTTTTTTTACAGGAATTGTTCTTAAAATATAATCTTTGCACAATTATGTGACACAAAGGGGGACCGACGATCTGCTGGAAATTGCGGGAAACAGTATCACAATATAAATAAATATGACGATAATGATCATGATGGTGATATGGAAATATAATATAATGCATAATAGGAGATCCAAAATAAATATGCTAGGTTTGGGTTTTTTGTATGATTTAAGTTGATCGGCATAGACATAATTAGTACATCTCATCACTAAAAACTAAGTTGCAGTTGGTATTTTGCTAACATTCCAATAAGGTTTATAATCATCAACAAACAACAACAATAATCACAATAATCAGGTTTATAATGTAAAGGGTGGTTATATAATAACCGGTATCGGTAATGTCGACTGCATATATACAGCCAGCCGGGTGGTTTGCCCCATGCCCCAATAACCTGTTTAAGTAAGTTCCGTAATATCACCAAATCGTAATCACATCGTTACAAAGTTAACTTTTCCGGTCTTAAAATCTGGAGCTAAAGTCACAACGTATTAATTTTGATACAGCCAACCGGTAGCGGCAATATTCTCGAAAATATGTAGTTTTAACGCCTCCGGCATTCACAAAGCGTGTGACAGACGGATTGTTATGTCACCATGACAATAAAACCGCATTCAGGTTGCTAATAATGGGTCCAATAGTTTTAAATGTACATTAATATGTGTTAATAAACTTAAAATGTCCATAAAAAGATAAGTTCATTCGAATCGAATTTCATGAATTGTGTTGCGAAAACAAGTTTAGAATACTAAGTGTGCAGTGTTTGTCACTATTTGTTTAATATGACGTAATTATGTAGCATTTTTTAATTTTGATTTTTAAAAACGAGGTATAACAATATGTTTTATAAATAATTAAAAATACCCGTTTTGATCGCAAAGTATAATACAAACAAGTATTTAGTTGATTGATATATTCACGTCATATTTTAAGACAAAAATAACGCTTCTGTGTTTTGCAGGAATCCTAAACACCGCGCCTACTTCCTTCTTGGGCCACAATCAATGCCACTGTTACTTCAATACCGGTACATTGCGGTAAAGAAATATGCCAACAAATTATTCACGCGTACAAAATACTGCTAGCGAATGTTCTATAATGACAGAATTATCGTGCTTTAATGTCCGTATTATAAAGTCATCTTAAATTGATTTTGACGTCGAGTATTTCTACTTGACATAGTTTTAACCGCCGATGAATGCGATTGGTACTGTTTGCACCGTCATGCGTTACGGGTTATAATGATCTAAATGTTTTTGATTTTAACTTAATTTAAAAAAAAACATAATATAGATTTTAAAGTACGTTTTATGTTTGAATGAAAAGTTTTTGTTCTCTTTTGTTAAAACGATGCTTTACATGATTAAAATAGGATTAACTTTTAACTGTTAAGCCAAGCAACCGTTAGCCGTTGAAAATAACTAACCTCAAGCACGATACGTAATGCATCTAATGCGCAGTAGTATGAAGTCATAAGTCACTGTTGATATTAATGTCCAAATGCACAAAACGTCAAAGGGCACATAATGTCCTAAATATGCAGTCATTAAGCACGTTCACACACTGCATCCGCACGCCACCATTGTTCCTGCGGTCAAGGACACGTCTCTGTGAGTGTTCATCAGATAATGTTCACTTTTACTGCAGTGAAGTTGTTGGAAACGTGTACGTAAAAGAGGTGGCTAACCTCCGCAATTAAATTTTGAAAGTTATTGGAAGATTTCATTCGTGCAGCCAGTATTTTTTTAAATTAAGAATACAAATGTTTTATTCAAATTAAAAACAAAACAATGTCTCTTGCTGATATGACCGCACCACCTCAACTATTCCCTGTTTGGCCTAGTGGTTGACTAGAACAGAATGCCTTAGGTCAGGAAGTCCTAGCGGGCGAATTTATACTTCTTACTTTTTGTACTGTGCAATATTTCTTTTATAAATCAAAAAAGAATGTATTTTGTGGCTGTTTTATGTTTAGCTACATTTTAATATAAACTTAACGAGCTGTTAATAGCATTTTCAAAGCAATAAATAGTTTATTAACAAGTTCATCTTGAATAACGTGTCCATAAATTATCCTAACTTTATAAATACAAGACCAAATACTCACGCTATTAAAGCTTAGAAATACGTTTTATTCTCATGGTAAAAATAAAGTGCGGTCTAATTTACACGGCCAATTTAAATCAAAAAGATAAGTTTGAAATCATTTTGTCCGCAATTCCCATGTACAGACACACTGTGCATTGTCTCAGGCGATTTGCATGGCGCATGGCGGTTGAATCAGAAACCATTATTTACCAACAGTACTTCAAGGACTTTTATGTGAAATATTATTGTGGTAACAGGATAATTCCTAGATGTCAGTATTATGGTTTAATGAAATATTACTTTAAGCTGTGCTAAAACCACATAATTACATAATTTTTTTACGAAATAGTCTTGTTAAAGTTACAATTTTAGTCATGTTTTAGCTTAGTGATATTAATTAAAGAACACTTATGTGGTCTAGAATAAAATGTTCAAATAAGTTAATTAAAAAATAATTACATAGTTATCCAAGCATTTTAATTTTTAAACCCGATGCCCGATTGTTATTGCGCGTTTTCAATCCACAGAGCAGCGTCTCTGTTACAATTTTTAACCGACTTCAAAAAAGGAGGAGGTCATACGTTCCACTGTATGTTTTTTTATGTGTTTCTCCGTCAATTGTGGACCGATTCTAAAAATTCTTATTTCGTTTGATAGTGTATACTTTCGAGGTGGTCCCATTGTCACCAAATCTGAATCTGATGAGGGGATCAGTAAGGAATTGAGATAACTCCTCAAATATTATAGGGACAATTATAGCAATTTCAGTATTTTTAGGAATAATTCTAGTATTTGCATTCGGAAAGCATCATTTTGTGAAGTGGAACTAATGAACACCACAAATGGCCACCGGAACTCCTCAACGTACCTATTTCAAGGGTGGCGATAAAACCTCTCGATTAAGATAGTTGAGCGACTTCAACGAAGACCATTTAATTTTTTAAATATGACTATGACTTTCCCGCGGCGCTCGTACTTTTAAGAGGTAATCATTGCTTCTCAAATTAGTTACAAGCACGTGTAAATGCACCTTAAGTAACTAAACAAATAAGTATAAATTTAAAATTATTATCGCGGAAAGAGTCACGGATATCGTTTAATATCAAATAATTTCTACCAATCATGAACAATTAATCTGCAATTAATTTCCAATAATAATTAGAAATCATTTGGTAATAAGTCCAAGGTCGGTAATAAAGTCTTAAAAAAACACGATAGCGTGGCCATTGGCACGTGCTCTTCCAACATCTAATTTATCAGGGAAAATGTTTTTTTTTAATTTAAATATCTCTTTTGACAAAGTAACGCTAATTAAGTTTAGTGGTTGCACTCACTGCGAGGAAGGACGGAAGGAAAATTTTAATTGATGACTTTCTTTCTTTTCTAGCCAATAAAACAATTCGACCACAACAAATTAATAACTAGTTATTAAATATGTATGTATTTATTATTGTTATTTACATTTAGGAAAGGGGGAAGTTAATTTTTAATTGATGACTTTCGTTGTTAACTAGCTAGTTAGTGTTGAAATGCAATTTTACCGTTTCACGTTATGATTGGCTGTGGAATAGGGCCATGAGTTTCTAGTATACCTAGTTATAGCACAGAATTAGTAATAGTACATGTACATTATGGTTATAGTTTGTTTGAGGACGTAATCGGATGGACTATAGTTATTTACTTCTGAAATGTAAATTACAATCAAATTACATATTTCAACACTATTAATTTGTTGTGGTTGAATTGTTTCTTTGGCAAGTAAAAAAAAAAGTTGACAGTAAAAAAGTACTTTCTTATTTTTATATTTAAAATGTACGTTTTTTCCACCCTGTATAGGGATTTTATCTATTCTATTTTACCTTCAATTTTTCTTTGAAAGCCCGTCACTGATCGCGATCAGCATTATATTCCAATAGTTCAAGGAGATCCTGCATACAAAGAGACAATAAATCGATAGCACTCTGAAAAGCAACGTTAAACAACATTCTGTTGCTAATGAGCTGCGAACATCACGGATGGAAACTAGGGTGCGTTCCAATCGTATCACTCAACTGAAGGACGACCGCGACTTGGAGCTAAGGTCCTGGTGAAAAATGGAATAAGTCGACTAAGCTCGTAATAAAAAAGGGTATATACATGAACGGATTATACTAGACTTAAATCCTTTTTCACTTGATCTTCAGAAGACATATATTGACGACGCGCTGGCCTAGTTGGTAGTGAGCCTGCCTACGAAGCTAGCGGTCCTGGGTTCAAATCCCGGTAAGGGCACAGATATTAGTGTGATAAGCGCGAATATTTGTTCCTGAGTCATGGTAGTTTTCTATGTATTTAAGTATATATTTCTCTTTATGTATAAGTATTTATATCGTTGTCTAGTACCTATAATATTTACAAGCCTAGAGCTTAGTTTGGGACTAGGTCAATGGGTGTGACATTGTCCCCTGATATTGATTTATTTATTTACATACCCTTTTTCACTAGAATGATAGGACATTTTTGAGGTGTTCTGATAAAAAACGTCTCAAACGCATTATTTTTTTCATTTATTATTATTATTAAATATTTGAGAAAAAATATTGAATATGATATTTGCTACGCCCGGTTTGGACTAATGGTCGGAATTACGTCATTTTGTTTTTTAATCCAGCACTGACTGTGACTTAGAAAAGACCATGCCCATGTAACGTATTTTTATACTATCCATCAGGCTAGTACTATCTATTTACCGAATTCCACATCGATCTGTAAAGATTTAAACTTTAAATTTTGTTTTGTTTTGTGTCATTTTTCATTTTAGAAATAAAACAATTTGAATTAAATAATAATAAACCAATAAAGTTGCCACATTATTATCAGTTACGTTACTTAGGTAAAAAAATGTCTCACATATCACTATTTTATAGGAATTCCGTTCAATTAGTACCGAGTTAATAGTTATAGGATGCACTTTATACGGGTTAAGAGTTAATTATCGACTCGTGTAAGTATTGATACGGCTTCAACGGTATTTAGTCATGTTTTATTAAAACGTGTTAAACTATACCTAAGATATTTTATTTACTGTGGCTATTTTGACGTTTTTTAATCCTCAGAAGGTTTTAGTGCCTAGGATTTTTTATATTATCAATATGTAACTGTCAAGCACAGATTTGTTAGATTATTACTTAGGGATCCTTGTTAAAATTGGCTGTTTTTTTTGTTTCACTGTACGGTGTAAAATAATAACCCAGTTCTTTACGGTAACTACAAAAAACCACTACATAATATACATATATGACCATTTGATAAAAAAAACACATGAATTCTACCCACAAATATTCAACAGAATCTCATGTCCATGGATTCCCGTTTTTACAGATTTTCGATTCAACATAATACCATGTTAACTAATTTCTGATTCGACAGGTTCCCATTTCTACAGATATTCGATTCAACATAATACCATGTTCATCTTCCCATTTCTTTAGAAGGCCTAGGGCTTCGTCGTCCCAATGGTCGATGTGGCGGTTGAAAATTCTGTCTCCATTATGGGCTATGGTTTATAGCCCGGAAAGTGAGATAGGACAGGTCAAAAGAAAATCATATCTGTAAAATTATACAGAACCATATTTCACGCTCAGTGGGGCAACTTGACTTTTGTTTTTTTTTAAATATATAATTAATAGGACGTACGTGTTGTGTCGTTTTATCTATTTGCTACTATTCTAAAATAAATAACATTATCCGTCCACATTCACGTTTAATTAATATAAAACAACTCACTAGTTTAGTCAGATATTTTCTTGGCCTTCTTTAAAATTCATAGAATTGTAGATTAGCAGCATTTTTCAACGTTATTAGAAAATTAAACGGATGCTCGTAGGATCGCGAGGATAAACGTAATTATAGCAATCATGAAATATTACCTTCGATAGCTCTGAATATCCAGCATAAAAAAACGTATTTAGTTACCTACATTTGTTTAACCGTTTGTTTGCTTGTTTACGTAAATATGTAGTTTTGTTATTATTTGTTTAAATAGCCTTGTTTGCAATGCCTACTAAGTTTAATTTTTTACGTCGCTGCGTATGTTCTCTTTAAGTTTGTCTAAAAGAGATTATAGCGTTGTGACCGCCTGTTGTATACCGTTTAATAATTCTATGTCTAACTTTGTTTATTGTTTGTGTCATAAATATCCATTACACCGTGTTTGTATGTATATTGCCAATCCTAAGGCAATATTCTGGTGTCTAAAAACTAATTCGACAATGAAGTCGGAAGGTGGCAAGAGCATCTTTGTTGCACTTTACGTAGACTGGCGGAGTTTGAACTCGCTAATTTGGCCTTCATAAGCCGATCATGACTGTACCTGTAAAAAGTACAGTCGGCATCAAAACATTTTTTTTTTTTGTCATATACGAGTAGAAGACAAACGAGCACACAGGCCACCTGATGGTAAGTGGAAACTGTGACCCATAGACATTCGCATTCACAAGACTGCAATGCAATCCTAAGACTGCAAATGCGTTGCCAACCCTGAGGACTAAGATGGAATGCCTCTATGCTAGTCATTTCACCGGCTGTCTTATCCCTAAACCGGAACACAACTATTCGAACACTGCTGTTTGGCGGTAGGTTAATGGATAAGATGGTGGTAGCGATCCGGACGGACCCTGCACAAGGTCCTACCACCCGCATATATTCAATACATACCATACCAAGAAATGGTTTTCAATCCCAACTTAAGGAGACAGTGCGTATCGGATCTCTCAGTCAAATCATGGTCTTATTACTCATTTGGGTCCTCTATGCCATGAAAAAAAACATTAAGTTATTTTATAACCGTAATCTGCATTTCCTTGGCCTATTGGTTCCGTCGCTGGACTATGACATCGAAGGCTGTTTCGATTCCTACATTTTAATTTCGTTTCCAAATCACGGTCATTGGTGATTACCACAGCAATATTAATTGCATATTTTAAAACTTTATTGAGACAAATTGAATTAGTTAAAAATTTAATTGCCATTACTATAAACAAATTATAACGTTTCGATATCTGAATGGTACTTAAATTCATTATAAGGTAATTAAATCAAAAATCAAAATGCATCAATATTTAAAGGCTAATTGTGTGCGTAAGCGTTCACACAATACGCTCACGTTTGCGCGTTTTGGCGTTACCATTACCACTAGACCACTACACTCATTCACCACTACTATTCTAGATACCTCTTATCTTATCTTATCTTACAGATGGGTCGTTTCGGATACAATTCGACCCTTTAGGATCTTTTGTGCAATTACCCTCTTACACACTCGGTTTTTCAAATGTGCAGGTTGCCTCATGATGTTTTTCCTTCACCGTAAGAACATCGGGTAATGCACTAAGTTAGAAAAACTCATTGGTACATGGTGACCGCGGGGTTTCGAACTCGGTGCCTTACGATCACGAGTCGACCCTCTAAGTCAGTAGGCCACCGATGCTCTCATTGTAGATATACCTACATTGTTAACACAGCTTTACAGTTATGTCGCAATAAAATTAAATCCAACGAAAACCTTCATAATTAAACTATTCCCTAGACAAAATGCATAAAGCTAACGAAAACGATTTTCGAAATCTGTCAAAGCTGCCTGTCAGTATACGTTAATCCAAAATATTTTCATTAATGATAACGTTCACTGGAGACTGGAGGATCTTGTCAAAGACTACAGATACACTCGTATTGTATTAATAGATCTTAAGGGACCGTACACACTAAAATCGTTGTCATAATTTAACAAACTGATAAGGACGTAAGATATTGGCAGAACGCATCCTGTGTGAAGGATCACTAAGTTAATTTCAAGTAAATATAAATTTATACAGAGTACTCTTTTCAAAATAAATAATTTCGCAACCTTTTCTATGCAAAAAAGATTTCAAAACAATTTTGAACAAAAACCCTTTTAAGACTTCGGCATTTTGTTGAAGGTGCCCATAAGGTAAAGCCAACCCACAAAAGCAAGGGTAAAGCAATAAGACACGACTTCGAAATGCCGAACACGAAACCAAACCTTGGCGGTCCGCTCGAGTTACAACAAATGCACTTAATTCTCGTAAAAGCCCATTGTTGCTATATTATCGTCATTTAAAATCATTGCACCACATTTTTTCACATAAAATTTGTTAACATAATTCTCTAGATATGATTTTATCGCTGATTATTTATATATTATGACACGCCTTTCCGCTGTCTTCGTGATGATTAATCATTTGGAGCACTTGTCATTTAATTATGTAAGGCTTATCTTAGTAAGTTAATTAATAGGTGGTCAACTTTAATCATATTCAGAGCATTATCTGATTCTGGTGTCGCGACGAACCTTATTTTAATGTCACGTATAAAGTTAGTGATCTATTTTTTCTAGGAAATATCAAGGCTGTCATTATCAATTACCTACTTCAACATCATTCTAATGTCAAAATAAGTCACCGGCTGCAGGTCTTGTCCCCCACTATATCCTTGTTCCATCAACCTACATTTTCTCTTTCTATATCCAATGGATACCCTAGAGGGTTTCCAAAACCTAGTCTTCTCTGTGAATCTAAACGATAGGGGTTCCTAATCAATATATCAATGGTACCCACCAGTCATATATTTTTAGTGAAAACATCATATAGTATGTATTCACTGAAGTGGTTGGAATTCGTTGTGGAGAACCTTATTGAAGCCAACTCGGACTATACCATTAAACATCTTTCAGATGACGTGTTAATCATGACTTTTCAACTACTATCTATCATTCATGAACTGATCTTTCGAAATTAGACCTAAGCACAATCTTTAGCATCGGAACAGCTTATCAGGAGAGCTCGCGTGTCAATCCATCAAAGCATGAAGCGTGTCGAAAACTGTGACCTACTGTTTCGAAAATCTGGCAACCTTGGTAACTTACTGGGTTTCCTAAGCAGCCAGTAACGATAACAATGGTTCTTTAAGTGAATTAAAATTACATCGAGACACATGGCTAACTGGACTAGCGGATTTAACTCCAATTATAAACTAAAAAACTAGAAGTGGATAGGTTCTTGCGTAATTTCCAAAATTGATCTGAAAGTCATTCGGAGCCATAAAACTCTTTTGTAGATTAGTATTTTTGATGCCGAATCCAGGATATTCAGCTGAAAGGAACGGAGGTTTTGTAGGAAATCGTACTATCTATTCATACCTGTCATTACCATCGTCAGTAATACGAAGGACATTTCCCGTAATACCGTAGAGGAAACTTTAAGGGATGGAAATGTCAAAAAAAAATGTATTAGGTAGAAACAAGTAGGTACTGTTTCCGTGTCCCTTTGTTTCCCTTTTCTACCATTACTTGCCTTACAAATGTTTGGATCATTGGCATAACTATCGTGTATCCTTTATTAAGTTCTTTGTGACTGTATGTGTTTGTAGATCGCGGGAAACAGAGTCTAGGTGCGGTCGCCTTAACTTGATGATATTAAAATGACGTTTGAGGTCGGCGGATTAGCAGAACTGCATTGTAAAAGTATGGTTTATTTATAACATTAATTTTCGGTTGCACCTTCTACGTGTTGTGTTTATGAAAGCTATTAAGTACCATCGTAATTATTAATTCTTGCCATCATGGAACCATTGAGTTAGCTCAATGGCCGTGTCAATTCACGAGGAAAAAAACACGTTAAAGTGAATCATGCGACAGCGTTTGATAGTAAATATTGACTTTACTTTGTTGGACATACCCAAAAGTTACGGTTTCCAATCCTTTTCAGTACCCTTACCATGAGTTACAATTAACGTACTCGCTAGCGAGTCCAATACTCTGTCCTTCGCAAACCTCGCAGTATCCTTATAGAGTGCGAGGGTCATATAGCATTCGCACTCGCTCGCTCGAGAGTACGGTAATCGTAACTCATGGTACGTTTTAGAGACAATTAATTCGTTTCTTTTTCAAACTAGTGTATAAAAAAAATCGTCACTAAGGAACGATTTAATCGTCAGTTTCTGACTCTGAGTGCTGCCTATAGTTCGCGGATCTAGGAAACAGGTTAGTAATTGTTACTAGGGCACTTCAATGTGACGTCACCCATGTTTACTCTTTATGCGAGTACAAATATTTATGGTATAGAATTATATTTTAAAACGCCTCCATAGTGGCGGTCTCTGTTTTTAAAGACAATAATTTTAATACAACCTAGTTATGAAAAACTATTCCTATTATATACTCTATGGTGCCATAAACAGACAGATGTAAGGCGTTATACGTCATAACTACAATAGCCTTCTTTTGCGGTCGGGATCTAAAAAAAACAACAGCATTACCTAAGACCGCCTGTTGTTTACCTGTGCTATTTTTGATTATACCTTATACCTATTTAAGTAATGTCAGCTACTTATTCGCACTAACGACCAAAATCCTGTAGCTCATCACTACATAGTATAAAACAAAGTCGCTTTCCGCTGTCTGTCCCTATGTACGCTTAGATCTTTAGAACTACCCAACGGATTTTGATGCGGTTTTTTTTAATAGATAGAGTGATTCAAGAAGAAGGTTTTTATGTATAATAAATTCTGGTTTATATACGGGTGTAACAGGAAACTCACATAAACCGAAGCGAAGCGAGGGCGGGTCGCTAGTAAATCATAAATCTCTAAAATGTCCACTAATATTATACACAAGAAAATTAACAACTGCACCTCTACCACCCACGCTTTGTGCATGGGCTAAATGTCTTTTGGTATTTATTACTAATTTACTCGTTTGTGTTAAGTCTACCAGCTGCATATTTATAAGGTCGGTTGTTCGGATGAGTGAAGATCATTTTCGTAGACTTTATAATAAAACAATTTTATAGATGCTAATGTCAAAATGTCTATCGATTTTGAAGAAAAAGTATAGTGCCCAACCGGGGTCTATTCCATTTGTCCAAAATATTATTGGTTAAATGTATAATTTCTGATTTTTTTTTATGGAATCACATGCGGTTTCTATATCCCGGATATAAAACAAAAATAACACAAAATTCTTTTTGGGAAATGGTACGTTTGAACAAAAATATTTCGGCCAAACGGCGGGCTCCCGCCCAACCGACAAGAAGTCATTCCTGACACCTGTCACAGCCGTAGAATTTATAATTATAACCTCCTAGCGACCCGCCCTCGCTTCGCT
Source organism: Acleris laterana (assembly GCA_963966035.1). Classification (NCBI taxonomy): domain Eukaryota; kingdom Metazoa; phylum Arthropoda; class Insecta; order Lepidoptera; family Tortricidae; genus Acleris; species Acleris laterana. The sequence goes on from OZ014449.1 coordinate 5,262,851, forward strand.
TCGGTTTATGTGAGTTTATGTCACACCCGTACAGTATCCAGAATTGATTAGACATAAAAACCTTCCTCTGTAATCACTCTATCTCTTGATGAAGATCGCATCAAATTTCGTTGCGTAGTTTGAAGGTTATAATTTTAGGTGTACCTATAATTTGGGCACTATAGCTATATCAATGCTATAGCTACAGTTTTTTTACAGCTGATCGATTTATAGAGTCTTGGTGACTCGATCTTCTAAACTTTTATAATGCCTCTGCAAAAGAAATCAATTGAGTTAAATACATACGAGTATATCCTATATTTGTATAATACCTAAGGTAACATACATAACTACCACTACAAACATAATTACGAGTATGTAAGTAACTGTTTAAGTATATGCTTATAAACTTATAATATTACTTTAATAAGTAGGTTTAATTTGCTACGGATTTATTGCATTTACAACTGTACGAGTATAAGGATGTTTTTTGCATTTCAATAGTATGTACAGTAGCACATTAACATACCTAGTGATTATGTCTGAATCATCATGCAATCGTCATACGCGTAATAACAAACTTTATTATTATGTGACAAGAAAAACGGTCCAATTAAAATGATTAGTCCCGTTTGCTATATCCGGTTGGATAAATACTTACTGCTTACAAATTGAAAATTAAGTACTTTATCAATTACTAGCTGACCCGTGCCCACTTCGTTGGGCAATAAACATTTTTACTTTTTTTTTTATCGGGTTAATTATAGCCTATGACACTCACAAATAACTTGGCTTTTTATTGGTAAAAGAAATTCAAAATTGGTTTAATATATCTATAGATTACCCCTACAACCTTTCAAACTTTACCTCTTTATAATATTATAGTAAACTTAGATAAGTTTTGTGGCCGCACGCCGAACTGATAAGTTACAACCTCTTTTTCGACCTCCGAAAAAAAAGGGAAGTGTCTAAATTTGAGGTGTATTTTTTTATGAGTGTCTGTGTATCTCTGTTTGTTTGTGGCATCGTATGTAGCTCCTAAACGGATAGACCGATTTGGATCCGGTTTTAAGATAGTTTTTTTAAACGGGATGGTTTCATGAAAATCAGTTTGAATTTGAATTTCCCGTCTGTACTCTTCATTCTTTTTGTTAATATCAAACAAAAGGTAATCGTAAAACTGCCCTCGTTCTTCAGACAGCACAGTAGGTTGAAAGGTTAAGGTTTGGTCTTGGTTTGGTTTGGTTTGGTTTGGTTTGGTCTTAATCATAACGCAGAAAAAAAGATCGCAAAGTAGATATCAGATGGCTAAATCACATTTTCTGAACTATACCAGCTCTCAAAGAAGGGGTTGCCATTACATCGGGCTAGAAACTTAGCTAAAAACCACGCCAATTATTTTTTTTTTTTTTTTAAATATCTTTGAATCGGGTTATCCTTTTGGAAACAGTACTTTCAGACAGTAACACATATACACACATTAAATTTACAACGCCCCTTTTTTTGTCCGGGGTTAAAAACCGGCCGGCTTATAACTAAAGAATAACTTAACTAACCTAGGTAAGATAGTCTGTACCAATTGAATTGGCCAAAGATGTAAACAAATTAGTACTGTTTGACAGATAACCTTAGATATTCATCAAGCATGATTTTACTTGAAATAACGTATAATTTATTTATTTAATCGAACTGTATATGAAAGTACCTAATGATCAAATGTATAAATCATAGCAAAGACCTCACTTGATCTTTAGAAGTACGTGAGTAGGTATCTAGTAATAATGGTATATTGGTTTGTTTTGTTTTGTTTAAATCTTTGCCCATTTCAATTGACACAGACTATATATATTTAGCTTTCTTTTTTTCGTGGGATTATTTAATAAATTAGTATACCTAACCCACGCGTAGGTAAGGCTACTTTGTGGCAATGATCTCTACGCAACGAGCATCAATTAAGCAATTCATCAACACATTAAGTGTAATCATCTCAGCTGTTAGCGGCTCATTATTTCTTGCTATTAGTGACACTGATTTATATCTTGAGTTAATTGTCAGCATTGCGAGCTTTGTGCGTTACTGTAATTTACTAATTATAATATACTTAATCGTTTTTAGAACATAATGTTCACTTAAATGACAGTGAAAACTTTAATATATTATTATCACCCACGACAGCAAAAAAGGGCTTATTTTCGTGTATGAGTGAATTTCCAAAAATATTGTACAGTTTAAGAATTCAATTAAAAGACCTTTTTTTCCATTGTGTGACGAAAATTAACCATATCAGTATGACTGGTTTTCTTTAGACAATGGAAGAACTACTAATTTAACGATCGGCCAACGAAATTGATGTGCCTTAACTTAATAATCTTAATATGTTAAACTAGATGGAACTAAAGTAATGTCTAATTTGTACTCGAACATTTTATTAGCGTTGCGTGTATGAGTGGTTATTAATTGTAATAAAGAAATTTAAAGTTGCAAGACACTTTTTCTTCCTGCATGTAATCATGCATTTAAAACTTACAAGCACGTAGTCTAGATGCTTGGCAAATTTTAAAATATATATTACATAAGTTTGAAACAAGTGCCTATCAAAGTTAGATAATAAAATACCTACAAAGTAATTGCAAAACATCTCTTAAAAATTCACAAGTAATTGGCATATCAACTTAAACGACATACCATTATTCAAAATACGTTTTAACTTTTATAATTGTAGTTAATTCTAAAGCTTTCGTTTTTAATGTCTTACTTTTTTACGCAACGCGTGACATTTAGCCGGAAGTGCGCGTCAATTGTTATGGCATGACTTTCATGTAGTTTGACCTTTATTAACGCGTATAGGCTTTTCATACAATAGGATTATTATTACCACAAATAATAATAACAATGATGATGTATTTGACAAAGAGCTATTACAGGAGTCACCTGAGGTCAGATACAAGGTAGCTTATGAATGTTATTATATAACAACGTTGGTTATGATTATTAAATAAACAAGTCATGTTTCGTGACCTGACCCGCCCGCGTACACTATTAGCTAATAATGGACATTATAATTTATTAACTTGTAACAAAACATTTAAATAAACCAGTGGACACATTACGGCAGCTTGCTGTTTTAGTTTTTAATATAAAAACAAAAATTTAAACAATACAACGAACATATTAAAACGAGGTACAAAGGCGAACTTGTACTCGAGTAACATTGGCAATTGAAAGTACGGGGTACACATACATACATACATACCGTCACACCTTTATCCCAGAGTGGAGTAGGCAGAGCTACAGAATTACTTACCGACAACTGTGACAACTAGATGTTAATTCTATAACCACATTTTGCACATAAAGGCTAAGATGTTTACCATGTGTATATTAGTGACAGATTGCAAGCCCATCGCCTATCAATACTAGAAGACTTGTTTATGATGTTGGCCCTATGAATAATCCAAGTTCGTGACCTCGAGCGCCGATCGCAACTTTGTAAAAATAGAAAGAACCGCGAAAATTTCGGACTTTTCCAGATTTGGCGACACAAACTCATGAGGACTAAAGTTATCGGAGTATTGGTGGAACAATTACATTTTAACCAATTCTGATTTAAGATTAACTATTTAAACATCGTATGCACTGTACAATTAATAAATATTTTAAATGAAAGCACTTAGACGGAAGACTATGATGGCTAAGTAGACTTGATCGGTTCCTGAGATACAGGTGACTATAGTGTTTATACCTACAACTCGTTAAAATCATCTAAGCAAATTAGTTTTAGAAAATTTGTTCAAGACTTGCTTTTCGAATTTTTTTATTGTGTTTTTAGCAACGACGTCAGAACCCGACCGTTTTTTGTTTAGTTCGTAGGTTCCGAAGAATCCATTTCTAACATTTAATTTGGGCAAAAATGAAAAGTTCGGTCTTTGGATTAACATTTTTCATTGATAAGAGAATAGTGCAGTCATTGAAGCATTATTGCTCCGAATTTTGTTACTGTGAACCGAATTGCATACAATTTTGGAATTAGGTTCATCTTACCCTTACCTTCAAAAGTGAAAATGATTTGAACTCCGCAACCACCCTGGGGGTGGCCTAATTTTAAGCAAAAAATCATCTATAAAGTTTTTCGAAAAATCCAATACTTTTCAAGTTATTGGCAATTGAAAATTCGCAATTTTTTCACGTTTTTCATCGGTTTTTTGCAAATATCTCCAAAAATATACGTTTTATCGAAAATTTTATACAGAACAAAATTGTAGCAGGTAAAAAAATGAACAATTTGGTTTTTTATAAAGTATTCTAAGTGCAATATTAAGCTAGATATTAAAGATCAAAGCTGTTTTTTATTTTGTCTGAAATTTAATCGATGTGGTCAATGCCATCTAGCGGCGAGCAGATGCATTTTATGCATTCTAATAAAAAAGGGTTTTGTAGTGATTAAAATAAGCTTTAAAATGAGCACTATTAAAAGTCTTTTGTACGTGAAATAAGTGAGCTGTATTGCAATTAAGAGGATGCTCTTCTTCTTAATGTTTTTTCTTTTAAATCAATGGGTTTCATAAGTGCCATTTCCACCAAAATTAAAATTAATCGTATTCCGCCTAGAATAAACTTTATTATGAAGAGTTTGATAGATTGTATCAGTTTGGCTGCTTCAGAAAACATATTTTTCAAAAAAGTCACGATTAAAAATAAATAAAAAAAATCAAATTCTTAAAACACCCACCTTTTTTTCATAATATCTCAAAAATGAGGGCAGATACGTATAAAAGTGTAGGAATAAAAAATTTAGGTATTTTTTTGACAAATAATTTGGTGTTTTTGTTTTTTCTGTCAAACAAAAAATGACGGAGATATGATTGTTTAAAGAGCGCGTGGCAGCGCAATCACAGCCTCTCTTAAGCCCTTTAACCCTTCACCGTTTTAGAAAAAGGTTTTTTACTATATATTGCAATAAAGGATGTGGTAGCTCTCTTAATTACCTTTACAATGGTTTTTTATAAATTGTGATAGCATGAAAATTGAAGGAGTTATGGTCCAAAAACTTATCATATTTTTTTCTACTTAGTAACTGAAAATTTCGGAGTGTGAATATTTGGAGCAATGTGAAAGTACACAGTATAATAGAGACCCAAAACTATTTTAATGTGTATAATATAAATATGGCTCATATATTTTGGAAACGTAGGCATGGATACATACCAACGTTCTTATATGGGTAAGGCCGCGAATTTTGACGAATTTGGACGTTTCAAATTTAACATGCTCATAAAAAAAATGGTAGCACCGAGAGGTTTCGAAACAATTTTATTATATTACGCGATAAAAACTATCAAGGTCGCAAGTGACATAATTGATTTAATCCTTTCAAATAAATAATAAAAATATAATTCTGTCCAAAACGTAACGAAAGTTGTAAATTTTTTTCGACCACGTGTACCTACTTAAAGCCCTGTTTGTAGCAGCCATGCTTTTGTTTAAACAAAATTTTATGATATAGCGATAGTTCTACCAATTGCGAAAAAAATATATTTAAATAATTTACTTGTTTTATGTTGCATTCTTTTATTGGGCCACAATTCCACGTTTTCGTTACGAATACTTACGTGACGCTTTATAAAGCTAGATTTAAAGCCAACTGTGGTAGAAATTCGTTTTTGTGCACTGGCAATGTTGAATGTGACAGCGACTCCGACATTGAGTCATGAATAATAATATTATATTTTAATAATAATAGTACAATTTTATATAATTTTTAATTATTTTAGTCAATAAATGGCAATTTTTTACTCTAAATTAAATTATTTTTAAATATGTAATCATATATTATATTTACTGTTTTAATTTAGGGGTAGTTTTAAGGGTAGAAAAGCTTAAGAATATGATAATCATTTTCGAGAGTGTGGAATAATATTTAAATCCTTTTCATTTTATCAACAAAAAAAAAATTATCAATTTTTTATCAAGGGGTACTTTTCAAGGGTTGAAAGGGGGTTAAAAATTTGATAATTATTATAGAGAATATAAAATATTACTTACTCTATACTTACATCTTTTTATGTCATACCAAAGTATTTTTTTGTGTTTTTTTCAATTAGGGGTTGTTTGCAAGGGTTGTAAGATTTTCAAGGGGTTGAAAATGATTTTAATATGAGGTAAAGCCTGTACCGAAAAGTTTTTTTACATACTATATTTATGATATTAATGAAACTATAATGAACAGCAAAGATATTTTATTTTAGTTATATTATGAAAAGTGTCTATTTACAAAAAATATACAAATTTTATATTTTAAGAGTTTTGCGGCTGAACAAACGGATTTTTCTCCTCAAGCCTGCCATTAAGTTTTGCACAGTGGTTTCGGTGACTTTGTTGGCATGTTTTTTCCATCTTTTTTTAAAATCTGCCTCTGATGTTGCTGGTGAACCGTTCTTACGCAATTCTGCTTTGACTAATGCCCAATACCGCTCGATGGGTCGTAGCTGGGGGCAGTTCGGGGGGTTCATATCTTTGGACACACATTTCACGTTATTTGAAGCCAGACACTCTTGTGTGGCACGGGCATAATGTGCAGTAGCCAGATCGGGCCAAAACAGCACATTCCCTTCATGCTGCCTTATAAATGGTAAAATAAAACCTTTTATACATTTCTGGACATAAATATCTGCATTTATGGTACCTTTCACGATAAATGACCCAGTGCGTTTTCCCCAGGAACATATTGCTTGCCATATCAAATATTTTTCTCCAAACTTCTCCATAAAAATATATTTATTTTGATCGTTTATATTAGCCCTTGATTCGGTTGTAAAGAATTGATCACCTGGCAAAGTCGAAAAATCTTTTTTTACATACGTCTCATCGTCCATGAGAACGCATGCTCCGTTCATACTGCAAAGCAGCTTGTACAATTTTCTTGACCTTGTAACGGAACTATTGAATTGTTTTATCGACTGTTTTGGGGCTTTTACTTTTTTATAGGACTTTAAATTTTGACGTACTTTCGCTCTCTGGACCATAGATGTACTAGTTTTAAATTTTTTTGCCACGCCCCGCACCGATAAACTACAATTTTTCTTATAAGCAGTCACTATTTTCTTTTCTAAAGCTTTACTTGATGGACCTGTCGGGCGTCCACTTCGAGCTTTGTCTTGAATTCTGTATTCATTCAAGTATCGCTTAACTATATTTCGCACCGTTGCACGACTTACTTTCACCATTTTCCCGACCACCGCAAAAGTTGAATCAGGATTTTCCAGATACGTTCGCAAAACATTTTCTCTCAGAGTTATTTTATCGTCTTGCATTTTTGATTAAAACAATACCCAGCCTAAATTAACAATGTGAATTGATACATCAAAATGACACTTACTGAAAATTATAATCAGAAAAAAAAAACATTTACCAGACAGTATTTTACTAATATGCAAACTTTGTAAAAAAACTTTTCGGTACGGGCCTTAATTGTGTTAGAAAACACTTTACAATTTCACCACTTACTATTAGACATGTTTTCTAGCGATAAAATGGCTCAATGTCAATTTTTCCATTAAGGGGTTGTTTACACCCCTTAAAAATAATAGGCGGAGTTCAGATCATTTTCACTTTTGAAGTTAAGGGTAAGATGAGCCTAATTCCAAAATTTCATGCAAATCGGTTCACAGTAAAAATATTCGGAGGTAAGACCGTATTTTTCGCTTCAATGACTGCAAGAAGGCTATTACTGTGTTAATACGGCATACAAGGCCTCTATTCAACGCGGTTTAAACCATATCGTTTTTGACCTGTTATCGTAGGTATTGTCAACGTTTTGATAGCTCTTATTTACTTGACAGGTCAAATAGAATAAAAGAAAGAAAAACATTAATTCGTGACAAACATAACCAAGAACATATAAAAACGTACAAGACGAAATGGTCCCAATCAGCGTAATGCTGGCATTAAAGTTAGCGCTGGTCTTCCGTTGGAACCATTAGGTGGATCCACGGAAGCTTACAAACACATAATTTAATAAATACAACATAAATAATTAAATGCAGAAAAAAAAACATTTGGATTTCACCGCCTAGAATAGAGGCGAAGATCGTCAACGTACTCTCGGCATTTACCATAAAGTATAACAACGTAACTGAATAAAAACGTGAGACATGCGTGCTTCCGCGAGACAAGAAGCAGACGATATATAATCGACAAATAGAGTAGGTATGCGGATATGCTAATTTAGAGCGTCTTCCGCAACTACTGCCATTTCTTTATTGGGAGAATTCCACACTTGTACCGATTACTAGACTAGTTAGAACGAATGGAGAAAATAGAAAAGTAATGAGACTAATGAGTTGGCGGAAGCGTATGATTTATTACATGTAAAGCGAGATATATGTTGACGAACAATAAAAATTGCAGAACTACAATTTCACTTCATGCACATCCATACAAATTTACTAAATATTTTATTTAACCTAGCGCTTTTTTAATAGTAATACGAGTACTCGTGATTGAATGATATTTTTTCTTTCCTACATTGATAACAATGTCGAATATGGATAACCTTTTTAATATATATTTATCATTACATGTATGCTCGATCCTTTACAAACAGCATGTAGAAGGAGATTTAAAAAAATAAATTTTAATGCTGCGGTTAAAAGAGTCTAATAAAGAAGACCATGATTCACAAACCCATCATTTCCTGTGCGTGTTTTTGCTTAGCGTGTTAATTATTCGTATTTTATTTATTTTAATTACCTAGACTCATACATAAATGTATGTATTAACTAGATATAATGTTAGATACATCACGATCGACGGAGCATGAGATTGTAGAACATTTTGCGGAAATCGGTTGCGACGTGACTCCATTTCAAGGATACAGCACTCAAGTGACACTCTCTTTGTTCTAATATGGATTTACGATTATAAATAGGTTTAAATACCTTTTACTTAAACCTATTTATAACCCGAAATCCGTATAGAAGCAGTTATTACTGAGTTAGGTTTAAATAACTTGTTGCGAATTCCTGGGATTTTGTATGTTGCGTCTTAACCTAATCAAATTAAAGCTGAAGAAAGAAAGAAAAAAATAGGAACAATGTTTATTTAGATATCTAACTAAACGACAAAACAACTAACAATAAACATCTAACACAGGAACCTTGTTAGATTCATCAACATTTAGAGTTGCAACCTCACTCCGCTTGGGTGCACAATGTTGTGCTCCTCACCGCTGCCAGTGTGGTGCTAGCGTCGATCGGCTTGGTCACCACGGTCTATGCTGTACGCGAAGTGCTGGTAGATTTTCCCGTCACTCCAGCATTAATGATGTCCTCCGTCGGGCTTTTACCACCGCCAATTGCGCGGCTATTTTGGAACCAAATGGCCTCATGCGCGATGATGGTAAAAGACCTGATGGGATGACTCTTGTTCCGTGGAAGTTGGGCAGGCCGTTGGTTTGGGATGCCACTTGCGTGGACACCCTTGCGCCGTCACATCTTCCCGGAACAAGTACTAGGGCTGGTTTCGCGGCGGAATCAGCGGAGACCCTCAAAAGGCGCAAATACAGTCAACTTGATAGAAGTTACATATTTGAGCCTTTTGGGGTCGAAACTTTAGGACCGTGGGGACCAGGAGCACACCGTATTTTTAAAGATTTATCAAAGCGCCTGATCGACGCATCACGTGACAAAAATGCTGGCCTGTACTTGGCACAAAGATTAAGCATTGCCATTCAACGTGGCAATGCTGCCAGCATTTTAGGAACAATGCCCACTGGTAGCGGTTTGTTAGATTTGTGTAGTTTTAAGTGATTTTGTAAGTTCTTTCGTTTGTTTGTTTTCTGATTAATTATCATTATATATTGTTCGGTTACTGGTATAGGTACGTATCTAACTTGTCTACCGAAATGAAACATCAAATTAGGGATTAAATGATGGAAATACTTACTAACTTTTTGCGACAAGGTCCATTAGTAGCTCAACAATTAAAGTTCATGTCCGTGTTATTATTATAATACTCAATATTTTATTGCAATCATAATAAATAAAGAAGATTATTTTTTTTAAGTAAAAAAAAAAAAAAAACACCTAACTAAACAAAGGAAACAAAATACACGTGGCTGACCTAATGCCGGATGTTCTGAAATTGTACCGGCTCAGCATGTTACTGGTAATAAAACCAGCTCATAATTCTGGGGACCTAGTAGACCTAAAAAGACATATATACCTACATAGATGGAGTATATTGAACATAAACCCTTTTGCACTTGATCTTCAAGAGACTTATACCCTTTTCCGCAAGGACCGCAGAATTATTGTCGACACCTTTCCTACAGCAGGTTTTTATTGGTGGCAGGATCTTGTGCAAGGTCCATCCGGATCGCTACCACCATCTTATCCTTAAACATACCCACACAACACAACAATGCGAATACTGTTGCTTGCTTGATAATATGGAGCGATCCTTCATCTCTATTTGTACTTACAATAAAGTGTTTAAATACATAAACCTACACCTACTGTCCCACAATTCGACACTCGATGAATGATGTATGATCTATGATATAACTAAGAAAACACTTATCGATTAATAAATGACATCGATAAACACGCTATAAAATGTTGCAGCAGAGTTAAATGCCAATTTTTGTTTATTATATAACAACTACAATTAACCATCAGTGTTGACACCATCGATAATGGATCCAATGTTTTGTGAAACCATCGAGTTATCTAATTGAGAGGTAAAGGGTCATAGGTTGTCAGTTAAATATGTGTGGATGTTGTATATTTTAGAGATTTTTTCATCATACAGATTAATTATCACCTTATGAGTTTTTGCTATTGTATACCTTATACCACAACATTGCTAAGTTTCCTTTTCGAAATTTAAAAAGCAAACCTCACCCTTAATCTAAGATTAACTTAAGAACTTTAGTTAGGCTGCAAATCACTAATAGATTTTATTATAAGTACATATAATTTATATTATACAGGGCATGTTGTTTGATCAGTAGTTAAACTAACTAATTGTTAAAAACTGTGACTAATGGTTAAATCTCAAGGAAACGTGTCAAATTTTTGATATTTTTTTCGAATTTAACAGTTACTTGACTTAACTACTGATCAAACAACAGGCCTTTACTTTTAAACATGGCCACTTAATACCACATTTTTGAAAAAAGAACTTTCGCTCACGTTTCTCGTACGGTCTTTTCCATTTCGCGACCTTAGTGTTACCAGTTACCACAGATTACACAAGTTGCTACTGTCTCCTTTCGGCTTCGTCGGACGCGCACTTTCGCTCTCGTTCACTTTTATTTCTTATCAGAAGTTCAAGGTGAGACTGACACAGATTCGTTATCCAGATCGTGACCATTCGGTTGTTTATGATTATCTGTTTTATGATGATTATTTATGTCAACGTGGATAAAAGCCTTGTTTATGATATGATTATGATATGTTGATGGTATTTATAAGTTTTAAAAAAGGTGCTATTAATGTACCCGTTGATTTTGTTTTTTATGGCATAGTATGGCACAAAATATATGCGAATAATCGTCTAAATTCCGTAGCAGCCTAGTACCTAAGACTCAACATAGCAGCATGGAATTCTGTTTTGAAGTAGATTGGAACAAAAAACGATAAATTTGTGTATTAATTTATATCTTTTTTGTAATCGTTTTTATTTAAGCCGAGATTACGACTTAGAGAAGATATTTCTCAATACGGTCAGCCCCTGTTCAGTGCTAGTAATTATTATGGCATTGATGCCTCGCTTTACATTTCAAAGCCGACACTAATCCTAAGCATGACACTCTTAATCTCCCATAAGTATGAATACTTCATTGATTTCTATAGGTAGTCGTAAGTTGCTTCACTAGCTATTTGACATACAGGATATATTACTTAGACTTTACATTATGTAAGAGGAAGTGGGATCTTTGGAGTTCCATTTCTACAGCAGGTTTACGTACCTGTAGTTTAGGCACGTTACAGTTATTACCTAACTGTTCACACAAAATAGGTACTTGATATAATGACCGCCACCAATTACGTTCTGCATTACATAACAATACCTTTAATTATCATGCTCAAGATTTAAGCGGGTGGTTATTTTATAAATTTCCCACATATTTTTGTGTAGAAACAATATTTATAAAGCCTCACGATTCATTCATCTACTCATGTTGTAAACTTTGTAGTTTAGAATGGTGTTGTAGTTCACGGGAATTGTTTCCTCGTGATGAATGGTAAATGAACTTAGTTACGAACTCGGCGTAGGCGCAGAAGAACCCGTATTCTCTTAAACAATTGTCAGCTCGAGTTTGTCCGCAAAAATACACCGGTTGACCCATCGTGCGTAAATATCACATGTTCGAAGGCTTCAATCTTTTTCTAAAGGTAATTATGGCTTCCTCTAAACCATCGAGCCAGCCTATAAAAAAACCTACCTGATAATATTGATTTGGAAATACCTAATGTGCACAAATAATGTTTTTCATCAAGAAAAGTCTGCAATCTATGAATAAATACTATGTACTATATATTTATGTATAGTAAAATGTCATAGTAATTTATCATAGTTTGCAAAAGTTCTTCTTTCTCTCTAATCTTTCATTATTCTGCTACTGAAAGTTACTTAAAAGTAATAAGTTTTATTAAACATCATCAATACGAGTATACTTTAATTTTAATCTTAATTTAAAGTGATGCCATAATTCGGTAACTACGGTAGTCGCTTAGATTTTATTGCTATAGTTATATTTAATAGAGACTAGTAAATATAAGTGCGAATACAATGTCAGATATAACTGCGCTTCCTTAAGATGTTTAGATTCTTTATTGAGTATTACTGCACAGACCTATATTCTTTTAAATGCTCTAGTAGACTCAGAATACTCGTACCAGACAAAAGCACCCGCGTGGCTCTAGACAAAAGTAATAGGCATTTTTATGTTAATTTTCAATAAAAGTAGGATAGCCATTTGGTAGCCAGCTGCTTGCCAGCTGTTTGGTAGGATCGTGGTATCCCGATTGTTAAGTTCAAGTTATTTTAATGCAACCTACTTGTATAGCATCAAAAACATCAAATTCCACATCTTTCAAAGTAGGTTAAGAGACCACTATTGCCATAGTTCACCTTCGACTTTACTTATACTATATATTCTGTGCTCGATAAATTCTAATAAACCGTCATACAAAACAGCGCCGATCGTTGATAGCACTTGAACACCGTATTATTTCATAGTCACGTTCTACAAACGGCCGAGGTAATCGAACGGTATTCCACGAATGCATCGCCCACGGTACACAGATTACAACACGACGGTAGGATGCAACTCACAATAGATGCAGCGTTGCATTATATAGTCTAACAATTTCTCGTGCAACCCTCCTGCGGGGTGAGAGATGTTGGAGGTGAGGAGGGATGAAGGTGCTATTTCTCTGGAGAGGCGATGAGGCGAGAGGAGAAATTTGAAATTTGAATTGGAAAATAGTAATTACCTCCTCGCGCATCTTCGATGCAAATTTCATTTCTCGTCTCGCCTGGCCTCGCTGGTGGAAAGTACCTTAATTTAAGTACGCTAATTCCCCGCCATACAACTTAACTAGATGCATAACACTAACGTAACGCGTCTTGTCTAGGCCCGCATCCGCTCACGCCTCGGTTTCTCGTCCCTATAGACATGTAATGCGGCCCTAACTATTAAACTTCTCGCTTATATACTGGTAAAACCGGCGTCTCAGATCAAATCTTTTCGAAGGAGTTCCCAAATCGTTCGGTTCGGTCTCCTTTTCTACGGAAGCGAATTGAGACCCACAATTTTCTCTGCGCAATTTGTTGCTGTCTGTTATCCCAGGTCTCGTCTTAGGGTCGCATCCTTTTCTTAATTAGGCTCGCGTTCTGTAAAAAGGCAAATACGAAAGTAAAGCACTATGTGAAAGACAGGGAAATGCTTGAATGCGATACATATTTCAAAGATAAAACAGGCGATAGCATTTTTGGAGCTGGAATTTCTTACAAATTAAATACTAGACCCCGCAGAAAACATCCGTTCCCAAACATTCCTCTGTGATGGAACCTTGAATGCCTCTCTAATTCCTATGACGGCTCCGTGATAGCGAAGTCGGGCATCAGCCGTATTGTTCGGTTTGTAAATCATAGATATAAATAATCATTGACTGTTATTGTTACTAAATGAGCTATCAATATATCAATTACGTTGCGTGATTTACGAATAAACGTAAGTGCTATTGCGTTTTCATCTTTGTTTTGGTTGTTCTTTGTTCGGTCTAAACGCATTACATTAGTAATATAAATACTGTTTGTTGGTCAACTTAATGGACACGGACGATCTACTTTTCCTTAATATCCGTATAATTCTTGCTAACTTCCAAGAGATTCTTCTCACAAACTATTTGGCGACAGGATTTGTTTGAAAAGGTGTTTTGATAAAAATCATGCTAAGGGAGGTTTTGTCTGAAGATTTTTCTTTATTAAATATTTACTGAGCAAAAAATGGGACTAGGTCAATAGGAGTGATATTGTCACCTGATATTTATTCATTCATTTATTTATCAGCGTTAGCCACGACCGCTTTGGACCAGTGGTCGGAATGACGTCATTTTGTGTGTAACCGCATTTTGTATCTATCATCTATCGATAGCTGACGGAGGAAAGACCATGAGGCGTTTAAGCTCTTGAGGCAAAATTTGTTTATATATTTTCTCAGTAAAAAAATAACAACAAGAAAAAATATGCTTTTGAAACAAGCTCTCTAAGCAGAGTTCTTAAGAGATCTCTTCCATCCTCCCATGAGAGATTGAGAGAAGTTAAAGGTTCGAGTGATCGAGTGTATTTTTTTTTCTGTTGGTTTCGATTTGACTGTGGCAAAACGCCTCAACTGATCAAGAGGACATTTTATACAAAGAATGAAAGGGAAAAGCAATTTTAACTTCGTAAAGTTAGACTGTTTGTTTACTGTACCATTTATCACTGATTTAAATGCAAGAAAATATTTTCTTACGTTAATATTTCCACATACAAGATTAAGAAAATATGAGTCCATAGAATAGAAATCGATTTATGTCAGCCAAACTAGGTGTATTACTAAAACATTATGTCATTGCGCATGAAATGATCATATGCGTTAAGTGCATCCACAAATGGATTGAAACATTACTCTTTATTGTAATCCATTACTCTGTAAATTTAATAGTTTTATGTAACTTCAAATCAGCTCTTTCGCTACATACGATATAATATATCACTTGAGCCCAACGGTACTTTAATGCGTTTTTTTATTTCTTCATAATATTTAATTGTTTTTTTTCTTCAAATGTACTTCTGATGTTAACATCAGTAAGATTATATAAGTCATTAACTTGATGTCGTTACACGCAACCGATGAGTAAGGTGTTGCTTCACACCAATTTCCATTAGATAGCATATTGTCCAATGGTAAAAACTGGCAAATAAATTAATAATCAGGGGTCAATCCAACTAACTGCCGTATTGTGTATAATATCGTCACTAAGGAACGACGTAATCGTGAATAACTGACTCCGGCTTCGGCCGCTAAGTCCGTGTTAATCGGGACACGTCTAATGTCCAGGAGTCCTTATATGGCTGCGTTTATCGTGTGACAAAGTTTGGATAAGGCAGACGTCACCTTCTGACACGTATTATAAGTACGCAACCATACTAGGGCCGTAGTTCATATATTCAAATCGCAGATAGATATAGCTTATTTATTTTATTGTTACCCAGGAATGTCGCACTGCTGGGCAAAGGCCTCCTTCCCACCTTTCCACGTAATTCGGTTATAGGCAGTCTTCACCCAATTCTAGCTCATCTCGCTATCTTCGCCGGTATTTGCCACGTCGTCGTATCCGATCATGCGGTATCTAATTTGTGGTTATTTTTGACCAGGCATGCGGCAGATATGTCCTGCCCATTCCACTTAAGGGTGGCAGCGGCTTCGACAGCTATTTGGGTATAGGAGCGTATGACAGTATTTCTGAAGCTTACTTAGAATATTTGACACATTTTGTATTGTTGCACGCGCCGCGAGCCAGGACTAAACTCACAGACCACTTACCCTATAGACTCCGCATACAAAGGCGCCCCCGTAAGCCATGCTTATGCTCAAAGAACACTAATTGGTTGTCATGGTTCTATTGGCGCGCACCACGGCGCGCACACTTGATTATTCGTTGACTTTGAACTAGCCAATCACGGTGCACTTTCCGCCCCCCGCGCCCCGCCATTTTGGCTTAATGAGATACTAGACAAACTGTTCCGAAGCGGAGTCTATAGGGTAAGTGGTCTGTGACTAAACTACTACTAACTAACCAAGACGATTTAGTCGGGGCCGTGTCGCCGCGTTTGTTGCTGTGTATTAAGTATCGAGCGCCGCGCATTGAAGCAACCCTAGCGCTCGAGCGGCAATAGGTAACAGAAACTCCTAAAGGGCCGAAGGTGAACTACTCTTCTGTTTATTCTATTGTTAATATACGATTTGGATACAGGGGTGTTGTTCTCTTCAATATGGCGTTTGGTCGTTCCAACGAGTGAACGCGGCGATCCGGCGAGTTTAAGTAGTCCTGTCAGAGCGTACAAAACAAATTTTAGCATGTGCAATATCAACTAGGCAGCCTTTTTACGTTCGGTCGTTCAGCAGATGAAGCCCTACATACTAAATTCAACAAATATTGATAAATAGTTCTCAAAGATTTAAAAATAATGCACCGAGTTCAAGAGGCACCTCGTGAAAGATGTCGCAATTACAATTTTGGCTGTGTTTGTGTTGGAATGTGATCTTCATGGACGAACAAGAACTGAATCCGATCTTTTATTGAATTACGATTACGAAATCCACATTCAAATAAGGTTGAGGTTTATCGAGAATCGTAATGTAGGCAAATATCAGAAGGACAAACGATCTCAATTCATCTGTAAGTAATTTCATTTTTGTTTACAAAACTGACTAACGCATGCTTGACAGAGCAAACTGACTTTAGGAGCAGCAATAATTTGAAATGAGACAAGATTAACTACCGTGCACAGGTTAATGATTAGTAACAGTAGTGAACTTTTTGCCACCTTCTTACTCTTACTTACTTGACAGTAATTGCCGATTTGCAAACAATTTGGAAACATATCAAAGGCAAAATAGTTTTTTTAAATATTGCATTATTGTCAGATTTAGCTGGGTTCGCTTTGTTGTGTTCCGATGGAGATATTTTGTGTAAGTGAATTAATTGTCGGCAACGCACTTTCAGTCTTGAGATATCAATCGTAAGAGCACCTTGTCATTCTTAGCAACAGGTGTGCTCGTTTACATACCCACTATAAAAAAAAAACTGATTTCAGTTCATTCTTATCAAAGGAAATTTACATACATACATACACGTACATACATAAACTCACGCCTTTATTCCCAGAGTGGGGTAGGCAGAGCTACAGAATTTCCAACAACTATAAAAACTTTTTGATAATTCTGTAACCACATTTTGCACACTTAGGCGAATATGTTTACCAGTCTACTAGTGACAGGTTGCAAGCCCATCGCCTAACAGTACTACACGCCTTTATTACCTTAGTCGGCTTTTACGACATCCACGGAAAGATACGGAGTGAGTGGCACTATTCTAATCCGGCTACCACACGGAAGGAAATTTATTCAAATAAAAACTTGTAGTACTCGTAAATCTTAAAGTAAATCAAGGGATTCCAAACAAATCCGAATAAAAGAATGCTACTGTACAAGCTGAACATGGTTGTGATTGTGACAAACTCGTTGCTCCGACCATGCACTAAGCAAAGGCCGAACATGACGTATTAAAGAAACGCTCTAAAAGCCGTTTAATGTATTCCTGATTAACTCGTTCTATTTACACACAAACGGTAATAATAACGTCATTAAAGCTCACAATACGTTCCGGGTTAAACGATTTAGGGATGGCATTGAACTCAACCAAATTAGTTCGAACTGCGTAGTAAATACTTCTACATACACCGTACGTGCTTAGATATACTGGTGTACTTGACTTGACATGCACGCATAGACAGTGACGTGGAACATATGGTTTCTAACAAATGAATGTCGTTAGGGTATAAAGACATGCGGAAATGTGGAAAATAGGCGGATGTGTAACAACAATACCAATGCCACTGTGGTCATTTGTTAAGTTGATTCTGTAAAATTGGCGCAATGTCATTCGTGCCTTCTTTCGGATGAACGGAACAGTTTCATTTATCAACTGCCAATCGATTTTTATCCAACCGAATTAGGGATCTAGCTAAGTCAATTTGGTTTGTCATTTCGTATGTAGACCATGTACTATAAAATACAAAAAAAAAACCCGCTCCTAAATAAGTGACTTACTTCTTACAAAAATACATACATAAAGTCAAGCCTTTCCCAGAGTAGGGTAGTATTTTCTACAGAATTAGGTACCTACATTTCTAAAAACTTGTTGATAATTCTGTAACCATGTTTTGCACTTACTACTTCTTGTAGAAATGTAGAATAAGACATTTTTGAGCCTCGTGGTTAATAATTACAAATATCTGATTGACTAACATACATAATACATAGCTATATAAAACTTAAGACTGACACCGAGGCGAGGTGACTGAACAGCGTGGTCTTGTTTTGTCAAAATTGGGGTCATGGTCGCTGCTGGTAGGTTACCCTGAACACGACCCTTTTCGGCCAGAAGTCAGGACAATCGACGATCTCTAGCATAAACCAGCATGACTAATGACGAGAATGAGAAACAAATTCTTGAACCAGGAGCCACCCCATGCTCTATTTAAACCGTGTATTTCTTCGTCATAATTAATAGTTTATCCCTTTATTATTTTCTTTTGTTTTTATCATAGGCATTTGCTACCTATACCATTTGCCAACATCTCTCTTCATCCACACCTATATCTTTAACAGTATTAAAACTACATTTAGTAAACGAAAAAGACAAACAATAATTACCAGTTGCGGAACCATGTTGAATCGGTGTAACCATATTAGAAAAGAATGCGTATTTGTTTCAGTAATCGATGTCGCGCTCCAGATCTCATCTATGTCGAACGTTGCAAGATGCGTTGGAACCGAAATTGCTTGTGTTATTGGCGGTTATTGACATACTAAAAACTGTGGCAGCAGCGGTTGGGCGCGTGTCCCTCGAGCCAATAGTCTTAGGTACACCTTTAGTACACAGGACTACCAGTTCGGTATGAATATTGCCATTTGTCACAAGGCTTAAATTTCTAATTGGTTTTGGACGGCAGGCTGCCTGATTAGACTTGGAACTGCAGGCCTGCTGTTACCTAGTGTCAAAGGCTCCCCCAGCCGCTCCCTGATTTTGCGGTACAGCTGTAGTACAACTTCTTTACGGAGGGTATCTTCCACTTACCTCTATGTCAACTAAGTACTCACATTTCATACATATATTATTCATCAAATAATCCATCCACACCTGTTTCAGTCCTCGGATTGCAGTTTTGAGGTTTCAAATATATGTATTATACCAATAAAAAAATACATTCATACTTACTCTACCGCAAAATGGGCGACGCAGACGGGGCAGGCCTAGACAGAGATGGCGGGACGACTTGGACGCATTCCTCAGCAACTGGCCGGAAGAGGCAACTAATAGGGATTCATGGAGATCAAGGGGAGAGGCTTTTGCCCAGCAGTGGGACACTGAAATAGGCTAGAAAAAAAAAATTGCTCTTCAACTTGTGTTCCTCCTTGTCCCACCCCTCCCTTGTCCACAGCCGGCAGCAGGTAGGTACGACGTCAGGGTCTTGGATTAAGTTTACCATAAGTTACTAATGGGATATATTTTATAATAGCCAGGAGTTTTGCGTTGAGGGAACACCTTGGCAGGAAAACTACTCGTATCTGTTAAGTCATTTAATTAAGTTAACTTCCCAATGTAGTGAGAATTAAGCTCGGTCCCAGTTTGAGAAAGTAAACTTACTTCGCCCAAATTTTACCTATAGATATAAAGTAAATATAAAATATATAAGTCTAAAATCAGGGCAAAGTAAGTTTACTGAGGCCTTTAAAAAACTATTCAAAAAATGCATTGAAAAAAAAGCAATGATAAAAATCAACCCATAATCTTTTATCTAAATATGTAAATAGTGTGCCGGTGATATGGTAATTAAATAAAAATGTCAATGGGATTATTAAAAATCTCACCATAAAACATAGTTTATATGGTTATTTTATGTCGTATTCTATTAACATAAGTACCCTACTGTATTACTATAAGGTAGCGGAAATTGCAAGATAATAAGCTAAGTTGCCTATCCGTTATGCCTGCGGCAGTCAGGAAAATATTATATTCTCAGAAGGAAGTTTCTAAGTAAAGTTATGTATCAATCAAGTAATCATTTACCTATTGAAGAGAAGTAAATAGTAAAATGAAGGTTTGTAAATGTAAAGATAACGCGGAATAGTTACTTATTCGTGCAACAAGGGAGCAAAGTGGTTTATTGTTTCCAGTGTTGATTTTGAATGCGCGAGTAAACGAAGAAGAATAATAGACCCTAGGTTGGACTCTTAGAATCCGAGCGAGGGATTCAAAGACACGAGATGCAATAACTTTGGTCTTGTGTTGCAAATACAACTTCTTACCTCAGTAGCGAGATAATAGTACCTGAATGTAAAAAATACAACATGGTAAAGATTAAACAACATGGGTATTTATTTACCCACCCAGTCATTTTATACCGATCTGCTGGGTAAAAATGTTCAAATTAAAAATCTATATTAGTAGCTGTCTAGCTCGCAGCAAAATCGAATTTTGCCCACTACTACTAAAAAAAACCATAACGCACAGACAGAAAGAAACCGAAGTTTCTTATAACAACCGAATAGCTTTATAAGCGCTTCAACTAATTCGGATTAAATCAGAAAGTCTCGAAAAAAATCCTAGAACTTACTGGCATAGAGGCATTCCATCTTAGTCCTCAGAGTTGGCAACGCATTTGCGGTCTTAGGATTGCAGTCTTAAGATTGTAGTCTTGAGAATGCAAATGTCTATGGGTCATGTGGCCTGTGTGCTCGTTCACCTTCATTTTGACATGTATCGCATTGTTTTTAACTTGGCCATTACTGTGAAGTAAACAAAAGCTACCATAACTTTGACAATGCGATAACACGCCAAAAGTAATTTGGTTTTAGCGTGTAGAATAGAGCCCTAGACCACATTTTGTTCAGATCACAAGGTTTACAGAGATATTATGGCTCTCTATTATGACATGTGCTAGGAAAAAAGGACGACTTATGTCACAGACTATGTACGCGAGATTTAGCAATTTGTGTGGAAATTGTTAACCTGTGGCAACGTAATGCTGGCGAGGAAATTACTGTGACACCCAACTTCTTCAATCGTATTGAACAGCACGTTTGACATAAATCACTGGTGTGTCTCTTGTTATTGCTCAATTATGTTTTTAAAACTGTTTATTTGTTATCCTTCTACTTATTCCTTGTTATTGTTACATACATCAATCAATTTTAAGGATCAATATAATTTAGAGATATTTTTGATCTTTAGACTTTTTTGGTATGTATAGTAATTTAACCTCTTAGGCTCTTAGGTCCACTTTTCTTATATTACACTTGCGACCCAGTGTTCTACAAAAAGAACAAAAATAAACTACTAAACTACTATCAAACAAAAATAAATTACTATCTCTTGTTAGTTATTTTTTATATATTTGCACAGTTGTCATTTTGAAGTTATTTTCACGCTCAAAATATGTTCCATACACAATCACTGAAAATTGCGATAATCCTCCATTCTTCACAAACACCGTGACTGGCTGTTTAGGAGTTTCCAAAATAAATTAAAAATATATTACTTTAGTCCCTAGAGATTAATAAAGAGTTTTAGTCCCGATGTACAGAAAGATTAGATTTTAAGAGCATGAAAAGTGAAAAGTAAATTATCATTAGCAATAAAATCTACTCTAAGGATACTTTTTATGTAAACAATTGTAAATCAATTATTTCTCAATCGCTCAAAGGTTAACTGGAAAAAATCCCTTTAAGGGATAAGTACGCCTTTATACATCCCTGTTATATTTTTGTCTATATTATAATTGTTATCTCTTGTTTGTACAATAAAGTGTTTACATACATACATAGATACAATTGAGGAGTTCTCGAGAGGGTTAAAAGTACCAAAGTTTAAAACATCTAGCTAATATAAACGTTACGACCCACGCTTACTACGCAAGATAGCAAAGATAATCCTTATTCCTCCACACATTGCGTATGGCCTAGTCGGTCATTTACGTCAATCTGATACAAACGCACATTTCATTCCGTATTACGTGGACGGACGTGACCAAAATTATTGCATCGGCGTGTACCGTCAAAGGCGTACCTATTTCAAATCTAGCCTTGTTATAACCTAACCCGGGCTTTCTCCTGACCTATGACACAGTTTCGAAATGCCATGTTGTTTTCCCAACAAAAATGCAGATTTATTTCAAACGGTTACTGATAGTCGGCCAAAGGTTACAAAGGTCAGCAATTATGAAGTTTGCGCGTTTATATAGACGTGTTTCATAAAAAAATAATCATATCAATATTTTCATCAATAGTAAGTTTATAACTTTTCATTAAAATGTAAGTAAGATAATTTTTCGGTACGGATTGGCAACATGTTTGCCAGCGTTAAAACAGCGTTCAAATGTCATATCGTTCTAAAATTTTAAATTTGAAATTATAAAAAATGGAAACCACAAACCACAATGGGCACTTTACTGGCCAGTTCTTATGACATAACCGAATGAGTTAATTTTCTCCGGTCCAAAAGGCTCAGGCATATAGTTCATACAGCCAATAGAGCAGACATTGTGACAATATGCACAGACTTACGTCGTCATACGTAATAACACGTAATGGTACCGAGCTAATGATAATGAGACACTATAAATCATTATAAGATGCTTGGTCGGCGTTTATGGGTTTTTATTGCCTTCTGACAATATGGACCAGTTTAGACTCCAATGGAGCGAACGACAAATATAACTGTTAATGTAATTATCTTGGTGCACATATTATGTACGAGGTGAAGTACGATTGCGTTTGGTGTATACAGAAACTGGGTAACTCTCCTTTAATATTTACATTTGTTCATTACAAATGATCCGAATTCGATTTTCCCAAAATTAAAAAACTGGCACAGTCTGGAAAAGTCAGAGAGAAATGTGGAATAAAAGAAGATGTATTGACTAAGATTGAAAAGGGCATGCTTCGATGGTTCGGTCATTTGGAAAGGATGGATGAAAGAAGATTGACGAAAGAGATATACAGATCGATAGTGAGTGGACGGGTCGGAAGGGGCCGCCCTAGGCGTACTTTTTCGAGTCAAATCGGTGAAATACTGTAAAAGGGCCGAATCTTAAGTACCCGAAACCGACGTGCGTGCATGACTCGATGTATGAATGTGGAAGAAGCGAAAGAAATTTGTCAAGATCGTAGCAAGTGGAAAGAAGTGGTCTCTGCCTACCCCTCTGGGAAACAGGCGTGATTTAATGTATGTATGTATGTATGTAAAAAACTGGTTTTTGACCATAATAACAAAGCAAATGGCATTAAGGATTAACCACCGTACTGTGTATGAAAAGTAGTCACTAAGGAATAAGGAACGATTTAATCGTCATTAAATAACTAAATGCGGCCGTAAGACTAATACAATTTAAGGAACGACCACATCGGAGCTTAACGGTGCGTAAATTACGGTCCGTTAAAATTGACCCCATGTAATTACTCTGACCCATTCGTTGCGTAAACAATTTTACCGTATTTTTAGGCGTCGGTGTGGCTGATCCTTAAGTACATATTTAAAATAAATATTAGTTTAAACAATGAAATGGATTGAATTTAATAGGTCGAGCAAAAAGTTATGGAAAAGAAGACGTAAACAAAGTGTTGTTTGCCATCAAAAACAGAAAGAGTTCGGATTCTTTACCATACCTAATTTTGTAATTCATTTGTTTAAAGTTCTTCTAGTAGCACGTAAATTGTTTCCTCAAATACGTCATAAAACATCTGTTTGAACATTCCCAAATGAGGACGTCTCATTACACGCCCACAACACTTGGATTTACAAGTGTAATCAAAACAATACGTTTATGCATTATTTATGATTAACGCAATCTCCGTTACAACACGAACCAACATGCGTCAAACATCGCATTGTTTTAGTATCAAGGTCTCAATCTAACTCCGAAACAGAACTGACATTTGGAATCCACGATCAATTGACCATAACCTGTTCCACGGAATTGATTAAGCCAGTATCCCTAACAATGAGGCAAGGATTAGTTATACCAGCCTTCCTTTTTGTCATACTATACTAGGAAGAGAGAAACTTACCGAGGAATCATTTAACTCTGAATTACAACGGACAGATTACAGGCTCATGTGTAATGTAAATCTTAGATCCTCCAGTTTACAGGGACAAGTCTACAGGTTTATTCAAATTTACCCGCTTTTAATAGCGGTGTTATTTGTAAAATGTTTGCTTTCTGGAAGAAAATACATATATAAAGTAACAATAACCCCGTACCTGTAACCTATTCTCCGGGTCGCCTTATATTCATGCGATAAGAATCAAAAGTGTTCACACCACGTTCTTTAACTTTAATCTCGAGTTCACAAGACTATCACCACTTTATCTACTTATCAACTAAGCGTTACCTCATTGCCCCGTGAAAGAGTCGCGACACGAACAATAATATCTTTATTTCTTTGTTACAGATGATGCAACGGACCTAAGCGCGGAGTCGTCAGAGATCATCCCAGAGGAAGTGGCGCCGCCGCAGCAGTTCCTCTCTCGGGAGGCCCACGACCCCGAACCCGCGGCTTCTACGTCCGTCCAGACCGATCATTCCATAGAGCTCGTCGGTGGTTCGCAAACGTTCTTCCCCTCTTTCGCAAATCTCTTCGAGCCTCGGACGCAGCAGAGCAGCTACAGACTGGGCTTCGGAAACCAGGAAGCCGCCTATAGTCAGAAACCACAATCATACAGATCTTTGCTCAATTACCCTCTTTTTGGTAACTACAGGAGTCTCGATGGTTTTGGAAAACCAAACACCGCCGCTTCTGCTCCGTTAGTTGATGCTAGTTCCAGCGTTCTTGGTTCAGGGAACTTCGGTATTATTAGAGGAGGTACGTTCTTTGCTCAGAATGATGAGGACACTGATGAATTCAGCGACTTTAACTCGTTCTACAACAATGGTCACGGTAGACCCGCACATGGACTTGGATACATAGCTAACCCTAGACCTAATTACAATCAAGACCAATTCGCAAACTTTAGAGACTTCGCTGATATTAATGCGCCTTCAAATTCTGCTTACTCACACTTCGTAGTAGTCTACGCGAACAAAAACGCAACAATGGACGAAATCAGCGAGGAAACGAGACGGGTCGTCTCCGAGCCCAAAAACATCATAGAGACATTAGAACGACTAGACGACAAACCGCCAAAGATTACGAAAGCTAAAGCGAAGTTAGCGGCGACAAAGCAAAAGTTCAACAAAAAGGAGCAGTGGAAGAAAGCCAACCTGAAACAGTCGAGCCCAAAGCACGACGCGGAAGAGCCGTTACTAGCTTTAAGTTAAATAAAACCAGTGTAAATAAAAGACTTGCGTTATGTAAGTGATTCGAGTATGTACCGGTAGAAAAATGGTGTGACATGCGCGTCGTCGCGGAGTGACGAAACGTCGCCGGCTAAATTTAATTCTGTGTTGTCTGTGGTCTACTTGTGTAAGTGGTGTATTTGATGTGACGGATGAATGGGAACTGTTTGCTAATGAATGGGAAATTCGAATAAATTAAATTAAGAACCTTAATAGCTATGGTTTTATTTGACGATGCCTCCCTTAATTAATCACAGGAGATGTACACATCATGAGACGGGCTTGTAATTTAGTGTTGTAAGATTGCTGGTTGCAAAATTGGACCAGATATAATATTCGTGGTCCGGATCAATTCTGTAAGTGAACAGTTTCTGTAGAACTTTCAAATTGCCTATTCAAGGTTTCGACTGTCCAGACAAATGATTAGAGCCTTTACTAAGTGACATGTTATAAAGCGATAAACGTCTAGGTAGGTACTCCGAGATTAGCATAGAAGGTGGATCGACTTGGAGTTTTGTCGCCATATTTGTTTCTAAAGAACTAGGTTTGCTTTCTTTCTAATAAAACATTTCACTGAGATGTTTTTACGGTAAAGAAAACCAATATGTTAAAGGTGTTGAATTACTAGAGATCAGGTATTTGCGAGCTTATTTAGTAACCTAATATGTCCGCGAGACATTGCAATATAGTGGTTACTTCCAGGTAAAATCTAGGTTTATTATTATTTAATGCCGGATTTCTGGTATAATACTCGTAATACTAAATACAAGTGAATTTATTATTACAGTATAAGATATTGTAGCACCGGCTAGCTTGCGCTTTTTATGGAGGTCGTGCGCAGGGCTTATGAAATATTAAATTAAACACTCCCGTACAACTAAATAAACTTTAATACAGTTGTCACACACTTTTAATTAACAGAGTATAGCGATTACCGAGATTAATGATAATATTCAACAAGAACTTTAGGTAGGGCAGATCTTAACTAGTTGCGGTATCGTGCCGGAAGACGAGTCGACCGAGAGCGACACGACCGGATCGGAAGGGAGTCGCTGCGCTCCCATTGGTCAGGGACATCGGGATCATTCCTGAATGGATTCATTTGGGGTTGCCGCGCTACATACTCCCCCTCCAAGTTCCCAGAACGCCCCGTTGGGGACTTGGGATCTCTTTTAGATGGCACAGGTCTTGACTGAGTACGAGGACGTCCACGCAATCGTCTAGGCTGGACAGGTACAGAGTCAACACCCTGAGCGTGTGAAAAAGAAGTTAGATCAGAGCTATGCATTTTACCTAGATCAGAGTTAGTCTTTATATCTGCAATAACAAAGGAAGTTGGACTGATAATTTTACTAATACGATAAGGACCATCTCTTTTCGGCATGAACTTCCTAGTTAAACCTTTAGCAGCATTACTAAGTAAATGAGTGTTAACCAGAACCAGGTCACCCACACTAAAGTTAGGGGATGGACGGCGATGTTGATCGGCTCCTTCTTTTTTCTGATCTTGATGCTTTTCTGCTTTCTCTCTCATTAACCCAAAGTTGTCTATAAACTTCTCTAAATAAGGGGTAATCTGAGGCAAGAAGTTTTCCTTAGATAAAATAGCTCTGAGGTCGTGCTGAGCATCGAATGGTGTTCTCATTTCTTGAGCAAACATCATATAGGCTGGACTGCAGCCAGTAGTAGCACAGAAGGCACTATTCATTGAAAACCTGATCTCTGGTAGAAACTTTGGCCAGGAACGGTGATTATTTTTAACAAGAATAGAAAGTTGAGTCTTTAAGTCCCTATTCTTGCGTTCAGCTGGATTAGCTTGAGGGTGGTATAGAGGTACTAAATTTTGTTTGATTCCCAACAAAAACATAGTTTGCTGCATTACAGCAGACACAAACTGAACTCCATTGTCAGAAATGATCCTCCGAGGAAAGCCATATCTCAGGAAGTACTGTTCAATAAGAGCGGGTGCACATACTTCTGCGGTCGCATCTTTAAGTGCAATGAGTTCTACCCAGCGCGTAGCAGTATCTTCTACCAAGAGTACCCATTTCTCACCATTTTCTCCCTCTGGTAGAGGTCCGAATAAGTCTATCGCTAGAACCTCTCCTCTTTGATTTAAGATTGGGGTTTGTAGCAATCCAGCTGGCTTTTGATTAGCAATTTTATACCTTTGACATTCTTCACATTGCTTGATGTGTGTGGTTACATATCTATGCATACCAGTAAAATAGTACTTTTGCCTAATGCGTGAAAGTGTCCTTTCCACTCCTTGGTGACCCGCTGTCGGGGTATTGTGGAACTCTTTTAAAACTGTCTCCTTCATTGAGTCAGGTACCACCAGTTGAGGTTCTTCAGAATCAGAATCAGGGTTGAACCGGTACAGAACACCTTGAGCCATAAGATAACCTCTCTCGAGCCATCTGTTTGAGGTTAAAGGATCTGTATCTTCAAGGTTTTTAATGACTTTAGCAACCTCTAAATCTTCTAACTGGGCAGCACGAAGTTCTGTGGCATTCACCTGTGGAACATCAAGAATAATAGAGCAGACACCACAGTCATCTTTGGTATTTTCATCGCACACTGGTCGACTAAGTGTGTCTGCTATCACATTAACCCTTCCAGGTGTGTATTCATATGATAAATTAAATGATTGTAACTTCAAGGCCCATCTGATAAGGCGTCCACTTGGTGATTTATGTGTTAATAGCCATTTTAATGGTTGATGGTCACTCTTGACTAGAGCTGGGTGACCGTCAATATAAGGGCGAAATTTCTCAACCGCCCAGACTACAGCCAAAGCTTCCCTTTCTGTAGTGCTGTATCTGCGTTCAGCTGGTGTCAGCAGTCTACTAGCATATTCGATGGGATGTTCGCTGTGACCTTCTCCTTGCAGCAGGACAGCACCCAAAGCATAATTGCTAGCATCCGTACGAAGTACAAACGGTTTGCTGTAATCAGATTGAATTAAAATGGGAGCAGAAGTTAGTTTACCTTTGAGCTCATTAAACGCCTTCTGCTGTTCGACCTTCCAAACCCAGGGCTCATTCTTTTTAGTGAGCTTAGTTAGTGGCTGAGCAATTGCTGAAAAGTTTGGTACAAACTTTCTGAACCAAGAACAGGTTTGTAGGAATGTTCTAAGATGTTTGAGATTCCTTGGCTCCTTCATGGCTTGTATAGCTTCTACTTTTGAGCCATCTGGCTTGATACCATCAGGGGTGATGAGGTGTCCCAGGTACTTGACCTCTTTACAAGCAAACACACATTTCTCACGGTTTGCCCTTAAACCAAACTGGCGGAGGCGATCAAACACCAACTGCAGATCTTCCAGGTGTTTGTCGAAAGTACCATCAGATATTACAAGAATATCGTCTAAGTATGCTAGGATAGTAATATTCTGCAGACTGGAACCAGATTTAAACTTATCCATAAGCCTTTGGAATGTTGCCGGAGCATTCTTAAGTCCGAAGGGCATGCGGTTGAATCTGTATGTTCCAAAAGGTGTGATAAAGGCAGTCTTATCCCGATCACTTGGATTCACACTCACCTGCCAATAGCCAGATCTTAAATCAATTGTACTTATATGACAATGCTTTCCAGTTGACTGTAGCTCATCTATCAATGGTAGGGGATAGTTATCAGTCTTTGTGATGCTATTTAGCTTTCTGTAGTCAACACAGAAGCGAACAGTACCATCTTTTTTTGGTACCAGAACTGCTGGTGAAGTCCATGCAGATTCACATTCTTCTATTATTCCATCTTGAAGCATCTTCTCAATCTCCGCTTTCATCAGAGCCTTCTTTGCCGGAGTTAACCGATACGGGGGCACAGATATGGGCGCATGGTCGCTGGTATCAATGTGGTGTTCCGCCAATGGAGTTGGTGCTCCCCCTAGACTGAAGATATCTTCATTGCTATCCAAAAATTCTGATAACCGGTAGCGCTCTTCTTCACCGAGCATAGATCCTTCATTAGGGCGTAGGAGATTGGTTGAAGCTAATGTCAGCTGAGATGCAGTATTTGGTTCATATTGCAGTGGATGAACCCCATCATCTGGAAAGCGCCAGGTCGAGGAAGCAAAATCTAAAATGAGACAAGATGCTTTTAGAAAATCTATGCCCAATAAAGTTTCATTATCTTCTGCTTCTGGAAAGATTATAAATTCAGTAGGTATAATCCTTTCTTTGACTTTGACATCTAATGTGATGGTTAGCACTTTTCCTACTTGGGATGAACCATCTGCCAACTTGACTCTCATATGATGCTCTGAGAACTGTTGATTATGTTCTTGCAATAGTGTATATAGCTTACTTCCTGCTATACTTTTCTTAGCCGCTGTGTCAATTAGAGCCCTGCCATAGACACCAAGAATTTCAATACCCAAGATGGGTCGTTGATGTCTAGACACCCTAGGATCAGTGTTGATGACCTGCTCTGGTTGATTATTTACACTACTGTTGTTATCAATAGTACAAAGAGAAGTTTCCATACCGTTATCATTAACAGCAGAGGAAGATAAACAATGATTACTGGTATTGCGTGTCCCTAATAATAGTTGATGATGATGAACGACTCGCGGGTCGTCACGGATGGAATCGGCGGCAGCGCGGGTCTGCGGCGCCAACCTATCAATACCGTTATCGAAAAATTCAACAGGAAGCACATACCGAAAATCGACGAGTGAAAAGTTATTAAACTGAGATTCAGTACTATATTCAACGCAGTTAAGTAACACGCGATCATTTTTACGACATTCGCGACTTTTATAACTACATTCAAAGAACGATTTTGGAAGTGCAGTTTTGAAATCTGTAGGCATAAATCGAACAAGTTGTGACTCTGTATATGAACGGTCGGCTCTTTGCTTATCACTGATAACAGTGACCATACTTTACGCGGGCAAGAGAGCATTGAGTGAGGGAGGGGAAGGAGTAGGCATCACACCCATTTGAGCAACAGAATGAATAGAATCCAAATTACTCACCGAACTTTGCGGCTTACCACAGGTGGATAAGGCCAATGACCCCGATATCAGCTGATCCGATCTACAGTCGACAGAACAAAATGCAGCGTTGCATTTTGCGCAGTTGGAACGCTGAACTCCCTTCTCGCCACATCCATAACATTTAATAACATTTTCGCTGAAACTATTACTAACACTGGGTTCTTTACCACTTAACCTACGACACTCGTCACGTAAATGTCCGGAACGCTTACAATATACGCAAAACCTTTTATTTACCGCACTTGTTGATTTCGCGCACTGATTGTCATTATTATACGAATACGAACACGAGTTTGAAACTTGACGTGACGTGCCGGCAACAGCTGAGCGTTGCGGCACCGGCGCGCGGGGCGGAGCGGGGGCGCGGCGGCGGCGGCGCGGCGGCGCACGCTTTGAGGCCGCGCTGCGAGCTGGCGGCGACGCGGGCGCTTCGGTAGAAGTTGACTCGATGTCGTCTGCTTCGTCGAAATCTTTTCCTTCTTTAAGGGACTCTTCAACGCTTTTAGCTTGATGTAACAAACTTTTAAATGTAGGGCACGCTTCTCTCCTTATACGTTTTCTAATACGTTTATGTAGGAGGCCGTATACCATGTCTATTTGCACTTTTTCCGTGAGATCGAGATGTGGTATCCTTGCTAGCAGCGCTCGGCATTTAGATACGAACACATGAGTGTTTTCTTTGCCCTGTTCGGTTGAAAATAATACTCTGTAGATGCGGGATGGAGATCGTTTGTCACCGTAGGTATCGCGTAAGGCGTCGATGACCTCGGGCCAGGTACGCGTCTCGTGCTTTATGCCTTGCCACCAGTCGGATGCGGCGTGCGTAACCAACATGGAGAATCCTTTGATGGCGTTGTCGTCGGAAACATTCGTAGCGTCCTTGAACGTCTCGATGGCGTCTATAAATCCTTCGACAGACTCGTCGGGTTACCCGAGAAGCTCGCTTTGCATTTGGAGAAGTTCCCGCTGTTATGCGGGACGGGTGTAGACTGTCTTGAAAGAGCGCTGTCCAGCAGCTCTTTAAAAGCTTGTGTCTGCGACCGCTGCAACGACTCCACCAGCGAGGTTACGTCATTCACGCGAGAATGACGCTTCCGCGGCTTCTTCTGTAGTACTTAGAGAGCGCCTTCGACGAGGCATCTTTATAAATGTTTATAAACACGACGGCACAAACGAAAAGTTAACTTAACAAGTTTATCACTTAAGCCTCACACGTGGGCAGCCATTTGTAGCACCGGCTAGCTTGCGCTTTTTATGGAGGTCGTGCGCAGGGCTTATGAAATATTAAATTAAACACTCCCGTACAACTAAATAAACTTTAATACAGTTGTCACACACTTTTAATTAACAGAGTATAGCGATTACCGAGATTAATGATAATATTCAACAAGAACTTTAGGTAGGGCAGATCTTAACTATTTGCGGTATCGTGCCGGAAGACGAGTCGACCGAGAGCGACACGACCGGATCGGAAGGGAGTCGCTGCGCTCCCATTGGTCAGGGACATCGGGATCATTCCTGAATGGATTCATTTGGGGTTGCCGCGCTACAATATTATGTTAGGTTACATTGGCGCAACAGGGGCCCGGTACTCTTTCGTCACAGTAATGTTATTTTGACACAATTATTTTGTCCCCGCACTCTAAGTAAATTCACGTCAGTTTCATTATGACTACAAGTAAGACCAGAAATCCGGTATTCAATGAAAATAAATAAATATTTTACTTGGTTGTAATTCTTATCACAAATTCAGTTAACCGTCGTATAATCTGATAGAAATCATCAAGTATAATTATCATATAGATACTAGAGGTCCTACAGAGTCCAATTGTATACGAGGGGGCTCGTCGGGATTAGATGGTATAGTAGTAGTAAGTTGAACTAGTTCCAAACTAAACTCTAGGCTTGTACTGTGACTAGACAAAGAGATAACCTACCCTACTTATAAAGAAAAAAAACTTAAATAAATACATACATATAAAACATCCAGGACTCTACGAGGCACTAGCATGAGAGTTTGATGCCCTACTAATTAATTAAACCAAAGAGAAATGCTACAGGAGCTCTATTCAATCAGTAATTATGTAATACCGTATTGCTTTTGGCATGCTATCATATTGTTCTTGACTCGGCCTCCATTACTACAACGTAAACAAGAGCTATCAAAACGTTTATAAATTTGTCGACAACGTGTCAAAAGATTTTCCGAGTACACTGGACCCCTGGTTGGTTTAATGAGCTTTAGTTATTATTCGTAATTTTATAAATAAAACAAACTACGTACGTACAAACAGTCGTTGATGGTTCATTTTAAGTACTACACAGTGCAGTAGTTCTGAATCTAGTTTCACAGCTTTCCGCTAGATGTCGCTGTTAGGTCGGGCTCGATTCCTACATCGCGCTGTTAAGATTTCCCCTGGAACAATGACTACCCCAGGCTAACACATTGAACTCATACTTACCTGGCGTAGGGGACACCGTGATCAAATAGGCGGTTCCCCCAGGGCGAGACTCTTCCATTGCACTGCGGCTGGGTTGACCCTTGCGATTATCCCTAATGCGGATAACTCGGACGCGTTATTTTTGGTAGTGGGAACTGCGTACGCGCCGTCCCCCCCTAATAAACAAACAATTAATCAGTATAAAGAGCTACACAAATGCTAGTTCGCTGCTTAAATGCTAAAGCGCCTCAAAACAAAAACAGACATAGTTTGATTTAAAACTTTAAGTATAAAGAGTATACAAAGTTGTTGGTTTTCATTCATTCAATCATACACTTTGGCAGCAACATAACTCGTTGCTTAAATACTAAAGGGCCTCAAATTAAAATGTGTTTATATACTATATAGCATTCCGAATTTAAATGCAACGCAAACACATTTTAATTCGAGGCTCTTTAGTATTTAAGCAACGAGTTATGTGGCTGCCAAAGTGTATGATTGAATGAATGAAAACCAACAACTTTGTATACTCTTTACTTCTCTACAATCTTTTATTACCTTCTGTAATTTAAACCTAGTTATTTTATAAGCGTTATCAGGCCTTAAAGGCCCCTATCTGGATTTATTGGTACTTAACCGTATACCTAAGTGATCAAAATTCATGTTTTATCAACCATTAGGCCGATTAGGTTCACTACTTGAGTAATTGGGTATTAGAAAATTATTCATTTGTATCTGAATTTGATACTCGGAACTTCTTACGCATTCTAAAGGTAGTAAGTGCCGATACGTAAGCAGAAATAACTTATGCCATGTGGCAAACGATTGTGATAATATTTAATGTACTCGCATAGATATCACTATCTTTTAGTTTATTTTGTTACAAAAGATCAAAACGAACAACATAGTACAGTTTGCGTTGCATTGCATCGCCTGTTTTATTTTTAACAAGTCGGTTAGTAATATTTGATATCATTATTATACTGTTTTAGACGTGATGTTAAAGTAGAAATCCTTAATTTTGTTAGCTACTTGGCTATGTCAATGGCTTTATCCACACCATTGACAGAGCCAGACAGTAACGCCATCTATGTTCTTATTTATCAACTAATCATTTAGATACAATACATTAAATTTGGAAAGTACAAAATTATTTTACACGTCTTAAGGGACATATAATTACAACTCTTTCAAAGAAACAGAAACCGTAAATGGCTTTACGTAACACCTGGCCATAATGTGAGTTTTATCGCACGCTGCGCGCACGGTAAAACTCGCATTGTGGCCAGGTGAAGACGTAAAATTGTGTACTCATCACGGGCAGTAAAAAAGAAAGCCCTCTATCGCATATTTACAACCCTCGCCTACGGCTCGGGTCTCAAATACCTGCGATTTCGGGCTTTCTTTCTTTTACAGCCCTTGTTAAGTAATGTACTATTTTGTACTTTTTGGTTTCTTTGCGGATAGACTACTTTACCAACCGCCATACAAAATTACCTTTGCTTTGCTCTTGAAGTAGGCGTTTAATAATTTCTTATGCCGTTTAAAACGCGATGCCATTTAAAGTTATTATTTATTTTGTTGCTACTGCTAAGACCACTCAGCCCAAAGAAATTCAATAATAAGGTTATAAAGGGGCCATTGGAGAAGTTTTCCTACGAAAACTTAGATTCTGAACATCACTAGTGACATCTAGCGCTCAACAGCCAAAACAGTGTTAAACTTAATTAGAACACCTTTTAGCTATCGGGCGGTAGACAGCGCTAATAACCCATTCGATATCAAGGTAAACTATTAATATTATCTTATCCATGAAGAATACTATAATTGATTTAAAATTTGCGACTTCGTCAGCGTAATACCGGTCTTTTTTCCGATACAAAAGTGTTCAGAATTTCATGTGTGTGGGGTTCAATGAAGCGTATTTTTATGGTTTTGTATTGTATTGTCAATAGAATACACACTCACAATTGTCTTATTTCCTCTTTGGGCCTCAAGTTGTCTCGATACTAAAGGACGAAAAGTATGGAAAAAATATCGGTGAATTTAAAAACCTGTTTCTTTGACGAAGTTTATACTTGTCCAGATTTGGAAATCTTTCGGATGAAATGATGATGATGATAATTACGTTTTTCTTAAAGATTTTCAACTTTATTAAATCCCTTAACATGTATATTTTCTTATTCATATATTTATTAAACTTTACTCGACTTTCAGATTTTTTAAATGAAAATATAAAAGTAAAATTGCAATACAAGTACAAAAAATTCATATTTTATTTATTATTAAGACACAATTGTTTTCTTAATCCGTCTACTGGACGACAGATAGCGTATAACCACATTATTAATGTTCAAGAATCATTTGTGTATATTATTGAATAACTAAAAACGATTTATCAAAGAAGTAATCATTTAAAAAAATTATATACCGCTATACACAAAATATAAAATTAATGCAGTAGAAAAGTCATTGTCACCTTCTTGTCAAACATGAGGACAGCTAACGCCATCTATGACCAGATTTACCAACTAATTCATCACGTTACTTGGATTTCTTAATTTTTCTAAAAATCATAATCATTAGAGCAATTCTTTTATAGTTCTCGTAATATATAACTTATTTTCCTTTACATGTTTTTTTCGAGTTTGTTTTTCTTGTGTCATTTCTGAAATACATGGTGGGGCAGGGTGTTTTTTGTCTAATTATAATTACCCATATAACTCAACGGTCATCGATTATAAAAACAAATTGGTTAAGTATCCCGTGTAATTTGGGCTTTAAATGAGCATCAGAGTTTGAGGTAGGACATAAGATAATTTTTACCCCAAGATTAGAGAGGAAATAGTGTTAAAATAGTCGCCGACAAAGGCGTGGGAAAAATGTAGCATCCAAAAAAAGTAACACATTTATAAATCTCAAGGGAAAATGTCACAGAAATTGGCATACTTCCTGATTAGTGAGAAAGGCACATATTGAAGAAAGCAATAAGCCTCCAAATACTCAAATGTATTTTATTAATAACTTTACGTAACACCTGGCCATAATGTGAGTTTTATCGCACGCTGCGCTCACGGTAAAACTCGCATTGTGGCCAGGTGAAGACGTAAAATTGTGTACTCATCACGGGCAGTAAAAAAGAAAGCCCTCTATCGCATATTTACAACCCTCGCCTACGGCTCGGGTCTCAAATACCTGCGATTTCGGGCTTTCTTTCTTTTACAGCCCTTGTTAAGTAATGTACTATTACACTCTCGGCTCGTAGTACTTCATGAGTATGAGGTAACATCACAAAATGTTGCAGTTAAGTAAGGCCCGATTTAGACCAAGCGAACGAACAAGAATTCTATACATCATCTCTTACGTTTTCTCGGTAAAAATAAGGACAAAACATGTTCTAGAACACTCCTTCGCTGGGTCTAAATGCACCGTAACACTACACGATGCCGAAGCGGCAGCAGTTCTGAATTTAGTTTCACAGCTTTCCGCTAGATGTTGCTGTTAGCTCGGGCTCGATTCCTACATCGCGCTGTTAAGATTTCCCCTGGAACAATGACTACCCCAGGCTAACACATTGAATTCATACTTACCTGGCGTAGGGGACACCGTGATCAAATAGGCGGTTCCCCCAGGGCGAGACTCTTCCATTGCACTGCGGCTGGGTTGACCCTTGCGATTCAGTGTCCACACCTTAGGGTATTTTACCCTAAATTTAGGGCATTTTTACGGGTTCAGGGTAATTTTTAGGGTAGAAAATTATTTAGGGTATTTTTCAGGGTAAAATATTTTCTAGAGAATATTTGAAAATCTTTACAAGTTTTGGAGATTGATTTGAATTTTAATGCGTGGACCGGAACGTACCCAACTTGCCGATGTACCTTTCTCCTCCGCTAGCAACAGACTTGTTTGGAACGGTGAATTAATAAAGATTTTTACGTAAATTAAATAGTTGTTATTTAAAAAAACATTTAGGGTAAAAAATAAATAAAAGTGCCTAATTTAGGGTAATTTCGCCGAGCGTTAGGGTAAAATGGAAAAACTGAGGTGGCAACACTGTTGCGATTATCCCTAATGCGGATAACTCGGACGCGTTATTTTTGGTAGTGGGGACTGCGTACGCGCCGTCCCCCCCTATTAAACAAACAATTAATTTAACACCAAGTGTGTTTCTATACAACGTGCCAACAATGTAAACATACCTTGTATTTCAAATGTCTTTTAATTCCATTCTACAATCATCAATTATTGCTAAATCCATCCATACATACATAAACTCACGCCACGCCTTTATTCCCAGAGTGGGGTGTGTAGGCAGAGCTACAGAATTTCCAACAACTATAAAAACTTTTTGATAAATCCATATTATGTTTATTTAATCAATTCTTTCCACATCATTATCCTAAACCCTAAACCATTAAAATAATATAGTGCTCGAATATGGATATCGCTTTGAATATTTTGTTTACATTGTTAGCAAGTTTGTTTCTTATAAACAGTTATATAATGAAACTTTTCGGGTTAGGTGTGTATTTGTAAGGACTAGTTTGATGAATAGGGACAGACAGACAGCGGGAGTGACTTTGTTTTCTACCATACCACCGTGAAGTGTGTACAGATGTAGTGAATCCTTTCCCATCGTTTTTTGTCGGATAAGTTCGTATTTATCTATCTTTCTCAATTAGCTTCAGTCCCCATCAATAAGCCAACTGAGACAGCAAGATAAATACGAAATGATCCGACCATAGACGATGGGAAAGGATTATTCACTACATCTGTAACTAACAAACAGGTATGCCGTGACTCCATAGTTTCCGTCCATACCAAATTTCATTAAAATCGGTTAAGCCGTGAAAATGCAAAAACGGACAGTCATTCCCGTTTAAAATGCTACTTGTAGGGTAATAACGATTTTTTAAGTTAAAATCAAAGAAATTATCTGAATTTGAATCGGGGTTTATTTAATTTCTTATGACGCAGTATTATTTTCGACGATTGAGATAGCTCGATGACGTTGGTCTTTAATTATAGCATTTGTTACGTTAAATTGGCATGCACTTGTCATGCCAAATAATGACAATATTGTCAGCCATCCAAAGACAATGTCAAGGATAGGGTGAAATGGATAATTAAATTAAGAAAGCTGATAATTTTAAGGCAACGATACTGTGTTCGTCGGTGGACTCTACGTCTTACCAGTTTTTCACGACCCTAAAAGCGACTGGGCCTTAGGATTCCTGTATGGACTCTCCTTTTATTTTATAGCTGAATTATTACGAAGCTCTACATTCGACATTTCAAAAAATCCAAGCAAGTACTAAAGATTAGCTATACCTAAAGGTAATAACTTTTACCTTGATTTTCAAAGTAAACGCGGGATGGTCTAGGATGATCTGTGACGCACAAAAAAAAGGTACATTTATTTTTTAAAGAAGCAGTATTAGCATGACGCCTCATTGGAGTTGGTGGATTGTGTGGAGTTATTTCGACCGAAGTGCCTATTTGCATAATTATTTATTAAACATTATTAGCTACTTCCACAGCTTTAAAAATTAGTTCAACCATGGAGCCATGGCACCAATCTTTTGCGTCTAAATGTAAACATTATTATTTATATATCAGCATGCAACTAAATTTGCAATAGCTGTACTATTAACACAATACTTTACTTTGTTTTTTAGCTACATCTATCGAGGAGTAGTAGTACTAACTTTTAGGTGTTGCCAACTCACAAATCGTTCAACAGTGCTACCAAGCATCTAACTCGCCATCTGATCACAAACAATTTCGTACGTAAGAACAAGCTTACCAACATTAAACAATGTACCTACCCAATGTAGACCTTTAGTATGGCCACGGTTTTTTTAATTATTCATCGTTAGCAATGGCAATACTGCGGTAATCTAAATTTAAAAAAAAAGTAGACAGAAATGAAATGTGCGATTTTTGCTGTGATATGTAGATATTTTTTCAAGAATCATTGTATTTCACACGATTTTACGTTTTGCAGCGTGCCACTTTAGTTTGCAATGTATTAGTTATATGCGGTTTAGATTAAGTTTTAAACCTTCTCTGTAAATAAATAATTTGTGCTCATAATGTATTCCGGCAAAGATGCCGTGAACCCCTCGTATCCCACGCAGTGGGCTTTGAATCCAACTGCGTATCAAAATGTGGACTGTGATTCGGTGGACTGGGCAGCATTAGCTCAACAATGGATTGCTATGAAAGATGCTGCGGCCATCGTCGCCGCCCCATCAAAGACCGACATGGAAGAAGGAGAGGCGCCGATGGAGGTTGAGAATCCAGACACCAACAGCGAAGCATCTGGACCGCCTGAGTGGAACGCTGGCTCCAACTCTTGGGGTGGCAACTGGAATCAATGGGGTAAATCTTAGAAGGCAACCCAGATGTGCAATAATATTGATTGCAAACTTAGGTTACAAAAAAGCAAACTGGAAGTCTGGCTTTTGTCACTATTTAAACTATAGTTGGTGTTTTCTATTTTATATTGGTAGTCATAGAATTCACAAATTTCTCTTCTCTTCATGGTGCAGTGTAATTACACACCAAATAAAATAATGGTAAATTTTACATATAAATTAATCAACTAGTGGGACAGGGTAATTGCTGAAGCTTTACTGTTCAAATTTGGCATAATTTAGCAGTTTGCTGTTTAAAGAAATATTTGAAAAGTAAAAACTTGCAATCTGGCTGGACAGATATGGATGAAATTTGGAATGGAGATAGCTTATACACTGGATTAACACATAGGCTACTTTTTATCCTGGAAAATATGATTCCCGAGGGAATAACAATAATCGAAATATATGCGGACTAAGTCGCGGGCAGAAGCTAGTAGTCTATGAAATGCCAAGCAGTAGGTACAACACTTTGGAAAGTGTAAAAAATTATAATTAGCTGGTTAACAGTTTATCTAAGATTTTTCTGTAGTGAAGAATAATTATACATATTACCT
Organism: Acleris laterana; assembly: GCA_963966035.1. Classification (NCBI taxonomy): domain Eukaryota; kingdom Metazoa; phylum Arthropoda; class Insecta; order Lepidoptera; family Tortricidae; genus Acleris; species Acleris laterana. The sequence goes on from OZ014449.1 coordinate 5,302,926, forward strand.
ACCTATTGTTTACTTTAGTTACATAGACTGGCCAGTTTAATTGTATTTTAATTGAATTAGCCCCTCCAGGCAGGTTGTAACAATTGACTTGGCAAAAGCTCGATTTAAATATTTGATAGGCGGCCTCTGCATTTATGGCAAAAGCTAAAGAGCAATAGTTTGACTTTTTACAATGATCTATTGTAGTCCGCTTGAAGTATGTATAATAGACAGCAAAAAACTTATATGCTCTCCAGCGGGCCTAGTATGGCTGCGTCTATATCGTGTGTCAAATGTGGATAAAGCATCTGTCACTTTTTGACACGTGTACTTATTTACGTGTCAGAAGGTGACGGATGCCTTATCCAAAATTTGACACGCGATAAATGCAGCCATATTAGGCCACCAGTAATAGTAACAAAATGTATGCATTTAAACCTTGTTCATTCTTACTTATCTAATATTGTAAACAACTTCAAAATTAACCTTTTTGGCTGAAACAGCTGTTATTGTAAATAATATAAATTAAGTAAACATTTTGGACATTACTTGGCCAATATATTGTCTGTAACTGCCTTAGTTTATATTGAATAGCGGTTGTAGACAAATAAATTATGATTTTTAGGTTACAAAGCTGTTTACTATATTAGTACAAGTAAGAATGAACACGGTATATTTAAATAATTCATGTTCCAAGGATGGGGTTGGTCAGGTTCTGGTGACGACAAGCCGGACTCCATGGAGATGCCACCTATGATTGATGGATACGCTGTACCAGCAGATGGCTCTGCAGCTATGCCAGGGTAAGAATAAAATTCTAAACCTATACAGACTACTTTTTGATCTTAAGACTGCAGCAAAATATGTATTAACATAACATGTTTTCATACTGACATTCAATTCATTTGCCAACCCAATTTTTTTTCTGTAACTAAATATTTCATTATTTATTTTAGTACCATTGTGTAGATCCCTATAAGTGGTTAGTTTTTATAAAATTGTGAAATATTTACGGTTACAGAATAAAAAGTACCCATACATAGGTATCACAGATCATTAGTTAAAGTTTAGTTATTAAAATAAAGGTAAAGCGAAATTGGGATGTTGTTTAAGTTACAACAGTTGTAGGTATAGGAATAAGAGTTCAACTATAAATTGTCATGTGTAAAATAGTAACAAGCATGTTCTTCACTAGAAGCTAGTTAGGTACTGTATTGACAACGTTTTGCTTTAGTTCATCTGAGTTTTCTGTAACACCCCTACCGTACAATGCATAATCCAAAAGTTATTATACATTATATACATTAATTTACGCCTGTTTCCCAGAGGGGTAGGCAGGTAGGTACATAAAAATCTTGAATCATAATATTTTTAGTAAATACTTTAAAAATGGTTGCATACTTTGAAAGATCTAAGCATTCATGCAGAGGGACAGAAGGGCGGAAGCGACTTTGTTTTATACTGTGTACAGATAATTGCAAGTTGCAAGTATGGCTTACTCGTAGTAAAAAACGGCTTTATAATGGCTTAAAAGATCTTAATTAGAGTAACTATTGCAGGCAAGGCACTATTATAAAGTTCCAGTATTTGCAAATATTTACATTCCCAATAATAAATAAATGAAGTAGATTTTGTATGTTTCTTTACCATACTTTAGATTTGTTTTAAATTATATCTTTTGTTAATGCTTTGGTACATTATGTTGTCATAATACGTACAATAACACGTGGTTATTTATTAAAACTACCATGTTCTCTGAGCTGATAGCTAAGCTAAATTGTATAGCTTTTGACCTTCAATTATTCTTGTAAATTGAGCTGAAAATGTCTGACTATGTTATTAGCATGTGCCTGTAATAAACATGATGACAGCATGATTTTGAACTACTAAAAATTCATTGTTATGTTGTTAAAACATTTAGTTGTAAACTAGCGACCCGCCCTCGCTTCACTTCGGTTTATGAGACTTTTTGTATCACCTACTTATACATAATCCAGAATTATACATAAAAAACCTTCTTGAATCCCTCCATCTATTGATGAAAAAGCATTAAAGTCAGTTGCGAGTTTGAAAGATTTAAGCGTATAGGAGACAGACGGCGGGAAGCGACTTGGTTTTGTACTATGTAAAGATAATTGGAAAATTTCTGTGTCTACCAAACAAGATGGCTGTTATATTTCTTTTATTCTTATACTTTCCTAAACAGTTTCATATCAACATAAGCAGCCAAATCAGTTTATCTAATGCCGTAAATAATATATTTTAGTATATTTTTGTATCCAGTTAGTTTATTCTCAATTGTCACTGTAATTAATATCTCGATAGAATTAGTATTGTGATTTAGATTTTTGCAAGACCGTCTAGTACCATTTTAAACATGAAGTATTTCATTAAAACAGCAGCAGCAACAATAACTTATTTAAGCAATAAAACTAAACAGTAAACAAAGTCATTTATATAGACCTTTCAATTCAATTTATTATTTTAACTGCACTCTTCTGATGTCATGCTTAGAGTTTTAATTTAAACAAACAACAAACAAATAAATATGCAGTAAAATGTTAACTGACTGATATTTCTACTATACCAACCATGAATTCTTACGAATAATACTATGAATTTTCTGTACAGTTTATCTGTCTATTTTTTAACTGACATTACATAACTTTTAGCTTTAGCTCTGGTAGGAATAATGTGTACTTTCTTTTTCTCATTTTTTTTCTACATTTATATGGCATGTGTATCCATGTATCCTTCACTAATCTGTTAAAGATCAAAGTGAAAAGGTACAAAAGTGTGCAGCTACTTATCCCGCTGACCTAGCTACCTACCTGGCTGGTACCTATTCATATTAAGCAGGATCCGTTCAGATCGCTACCACTACCTTATGTCCTTTAATTTAACCTATGTGTTCGCATTGTTGTGTTCCGGTGTGGGGAAAGAACAACTGGTGAAATTACCAGCATAGTGGCATTCCACCTTAGTCCTCAAGGTTAGCAACGTATTTGCTGCGTTAGGATTGCAATCTTACTAATGTAGTATTGAGATTCCAAAATGTCTTTGGGTCACGGGTCCCATTTACCATCAGGTAGCCTGTGAGCTTGTTTGCCTTCTCCATGATTTTAAAAAAATACACCGCCACATGAAACTCCCACCTACTGGTAAAACCATGCGAGAGACATCCCACCAGGGACATTATGCTGAAGATGATACTTCACAGGTACTCCACAGCCGGCGTGGGCGCACCTACCTTCCAGCATGGTTACTGGACGGCAGCTCAGCAGAACGATTCCAACAACCGGAGCACGTCCCGCGACCGAGGCTCCAAGAGTAGGAATAGAGAAACCAAGTCTACGAGGAGTCATCGGTCACATCGATCTACAAGGTTTGCAGTAGCTAATGTTCTGACATAAGATTTGTTCTCAGGGTATTTTCTAACTATCCGCTATCAATCTATCTGTCTGTCTGTCTGTCAGTCAGCAGGCTGTATATCATGAACCGTAAAAGGTAGACAGTTGTGATCTTTACAGTGCACAGTGTATATTTCTACTGCTGCAATATACAAGAAACGTCGGCGTTTTTCGCTTTACAATCTCAGTATCTCTTGAATCAAAATATACAAGATTGAAAAAAAGTAGAAAGCTATTGCTGTTATAACAACAAATGATAAAAATAAAATTAAAGAGGGACAAGTGTTTGCTGCAGAGAGCACATTTGCAGTCATTTGTTTACAAGTCCAAATTCAGTAGGCCTGCGTTAAGAACAACTTGCAACTTGCAACTTCATCATTACATTTACATTGTCATCAATGTCATCTCATCATGTTACATTATTATATTATAAAGAGGAAAGATTTGTGTGTTTGTAACGAATAAACACAAAAACAACTGTACTGAATTAGAATGTTACATTATCCCCGATTAGGCTACTTTTTACATCAAAAATCTTAATGTTTCCCATGGGATGTCAAAAATACGAATTCTATGCTGACTAAGTCGTTGGCAGAAGCTGTAGTCTATACTTTGAGGTATTAAAAAAAATGTAAACAATCCAAACCACGTGACATTGTTAAGCAGCCAATCAAAACTGTTTTATTGCACTTTGACGTATCAGTGTTTTGCTTCTATTGGCTGACGACTTATATCACGTGGTAGTATTGTTTACATTTTTTATACCTAAAAGTATAGACTATTGTGTAGTATAAAAATCCAAGCCAATGCGTCTTGTAACTCTTCAATCGTATAGTTCTAATAGTTGTCTTCTTTTGTATTATCAGAGACAAACCCCAACCAGTGTTACCACCAGTGATCGAGCCAGTTATGATTCCCAACATGATGCCGACATCAACCATCGATGCTGCCAAAAGGAGACAGTTGCCAGCATGGATAAGAGAAGGTATATTTTTGAACAGGTGAAAAAATTGATTTTTAGATCATACTCTTGAAAATCAAGTGATTTAAAATTTAAACGCATGTCAGCAAGGAATGCGCGAAATACACGCTATAACGTAGCTCAGGTAAACTATCTAAGGCCAAGGGAAAGATAATATGTCGTTACTTTGGTCACATCATCATTATATTTGTGTATAAATTATAATATTACGCAAAAACCAAGTGATATATTTTTGCAGCGAACATAAGCAGATCACTTATACAGCAAATCTCAAAACACAGTTTTATTGGCCTTTCAGACCGAACTTAGCATCAAGTCAAGAATGATATTGTCGATCTTATTGAATCTTCCTAATTACCAGACAATAGGACTCTTATAGTTTTGGCATTAAGGGTTAAATTCATTTGTTATTTTCTCATTTAAGCTCGCAGAAAAAGGTTAATTTTCTATAAGATTTTACCACCATTATCATATCATTCTTTGCTGAATTGTGTACTATCTAAAGTTAAAGTATGCTTTGTCCCTTTCTGTCCCATGGAATTATCACAATAACAGATGACAGGGCATATTTCAAGCACACTTTAGCTTTTGTGTGTTTATGTACACGAGGGTTAGTTAGAACCTAAACAAAAGAGGTATACCTTTCCATGACACTATTGAGCTAACTTGAAAGCATAACTAAACGTTTTTTCCCTACAGGTCTAGAGAAAATGGAACGCGAGAAGCAGCGGGCGATCGAGCGGGAGCAGGAGAAGATAGCAAGAGAAGAAGCGGAAAAGCAGCAGAAGATTCTAGAAGAAGAACGGCTAGAGAAGATGAAGGCCGAGAGCGACGGTCAGCCGCAGCCGCCTCCAAAGAGCAAATTCGTACGTACTCTTACAGAATTTTATAAAACGTAGACTAGCAACATTTTCAAGGTACCTAATACATATAAGCATCTTGCTCTAACATACGAAGTAAGAGAAAGCCAGCCATACTGGCCGGGCGCAGTGCCGTGAAAAGTTGGGTTCTCGCGTACGAAGCATTCGCTACGACGAACTTTGATCTTTAACTAATGTATGTATAGGTGCTTAAATTTCTTTATGAGGGTTGTAAACCGACGTTAAAATCGAGTAGCTGTAAAAAAAACATACAAATTAAGCTCAGGGCGATAACTTTTCTCACCCCCTAAATCAAGTGGAAATCGTTCACGATTTTTATCCCCCGACGCAAGGGTGTGGCATCGTAGCTCTTAAACGGGTGAACCGATTTGGAAGCGGTTTTTTCATCTGACAGCCGGTTTTCTACCGGTTATCTATCTAATACTTATTGGATAATTGTGCTGTAGTTGCTTGTTTCTTTTAAAAACCTAGTTTTGACATAATATTTAGAACATATTCAAAATCGTATTTTGTGTGGAACTTTTTAGCTTCGCAGTCCTCTTAAGCA